>OZ001259.1:30907959-31230862 GCA_963924015.1 Macrophya annulata | reverse complement strand
GAGAACTCTCTTATCTTATCTACTTACACTTTTCATCAATTGAATTCAGCTCACGCGAGATCCCGCCACCATCTCACTCTACAAATTTGGGGTTTGTCACTGAAAAAATCTCAGCTCTCGGATAAAAATTCAAAAGAATGATAAACCATGGCGGCCCACTCAAAAAGCTGTTTTTTCTCAAAAATCGTGTTTTTTCCAAAGGACTTTAAAAAGATATTCGAAAATAAAAGATATTTTCGAAAAGGTGAGAATTTTTCACGTATGAAACCTATTTTTTCATGCTTATTTTGCAGCATTATCTACACGCTCAATTGACAAAAAGCTGTAAATAATACACTTTTCATCAATTAAATTCGGCTTACGCGAGATCCCGCGGCTGTCCCACTTTACAAATTTGGGTTTCTCATTGAAAAAATCTCAGCTTTCAGATAAAAAATTCGTAAGAATGATTAAGTTTGGTGGCGCACTCGAAAAAGCTGTTTTTTCACAAAAAACGTATTTTTTTTATGGATTTTGAAAAGATATTCGAAAATAAAAGATATATTCGAAAAGCTGAGAATTTTTCACATGAGAAACCTATTTTTTCATATTTATTTTGCAACGACAAAGATACGATAAAAATTCGCATTCAACCCTCAGTTACGTCAAAGTGCGAAAGTTGAATGTTGCATATTTCGTGAACGGTAGGTCTCAAAGCGATGAGACTTGGTGAACTTTCCAATCTTAGAGCACACTATGAAAGGTAAAAATTTCAAACAAATCAAATTTTTGACGTCCAGTTCATTGGTTGATAATTGGTGGACTTGCCCATAAATTAATAATGTGCACTGGTGGTATTTGTTGTTGTAACATGAAGTCGATTCCAAACAGAGATTCCGCCGGTGCAATTTTAGAGTTTTATTTTTGTAATATTAATATTGCACAAATTATAAATTATCAAATTTTTTCATAAGGACTTGTAATGTCTAATTATTTAACTACTTTTTGATGTGCGTGAAAACTTAGCACATAAATTGGAACGTGTTATTCTTTGAATGGGAAGTGTAATTTCGGATGCGCAATCTTATTAATTGAAACAGTATTATGCAATAATATGATGAGCCCACACTCGGTGCACACTCAAGCTCTGTAAAGGAGCGCGAGGAACAAGGGTGAGCCTCAACTGAACGCGTTTCCGGGTGGCGGGTAGGAGAGCGACCAGGGAGGGACACAGTGCCGGCGGTGCACGGTCCCGCGGACCAGCATGCTGACAGACAACTGGAACACAGGATGAGTACCGTGGACACCCTGGTCAGTCGATGGCTATAGGCTACTCGGCCGGTGTAAAAAGCGGCGCAAGGGCAATAAGGCCTCGACCGCGGACTAGCTTCCCAAGCCAAAGTTAGAGTAATCGTGTCAACAGCTGAATGGCATTGAGAAACAGTGTTGCAAACAATGTCCTTAGAATACCGGGCGTGTAGGGACAGACCGGCCTTCCTGCGTTCGCGTGGCACTTAAATCGAGTACATTGAAATAATAAACAAACAACACTAAGACGTAGAACCAATAGGTGTAGAAGCCGGCGAGGTTATTCCCGTAATAGTAAGAGAGAGGAGAGATGATGGGGTAAGTGGAGGCACTAGCTTCTATGCCTCGTAGCAGTCATAGATATCGAGCATGGACTGTGCATTCGAGCAGAAAATTATTCGTTTCGTAGAAAGAGACAGAAACTAACGCGGCCAGAACCGTAATGCTTCAGAAAGAGTCTGCCTCTCTTTGCGTACCATAGGCAGTATAGGGAATACACAGTCCATGCTCTATGTCTACGGTACCAGCCTCTCAATTTCGGCGACAGAAACCCTAGATGGGGCTGAGGGCCTGACTCTTGTCGGGACTAGCACTGCCCCTTTCACAGTAGCAAAGAGAAAGGGGAATCATTTCGCGGCGCTAAAGAAGAGGGCAAGCAAGGGCAGATTGGCCGTCGCAACCTCTTCGAAACCCAACCACCGCACGAGCGATACATCTATACCGCTGGACGTTTCAACAGAAGGCTCAGGCAGTGGGCAACCCGGGACCGACGTGCAGCCTAATACCAACCGAATGTCGACGGAGGGCGCCGGTCGGAAAAGACCGAGACTTGTGGGAGCTTTCCAACTAGCGCACATATAGGCACAGTACGACACCGTGCCAGGTAGCAATTGTTCCAACAACTACTCTGGTGCCGCACTATTCAGCACAGAAAAAAGTTGTGCTCGAGCCTGCTCAGCGCGTCAGTACTGCGAACTATTTTGTTCTAACAGTGGTAGGCATGTACTGTTTTCGCTGGTTTATTTCTTTATTTCAAATGCCGCGCAAGTAATAAATGATTTGAAGAAGGTCGTTCAACAGTGGAGAAACTAAAAAAAAAAATGATTGATCGGTGGAATACGATACGTAACAGTTATTAGACTCACAACAAACGTTCATTAAATAACAAAACAAATATTTAATAACCATAATCAATCATTTCGTTCTTAGATATCTATTTCTGCAAGCATTGTGATGATGCTATTAATCCATTCGATCTAAGCTTTATAATTCGATCATAACACGTGAAACGAACAACACAGATCATATCCTACGTCATGATCGTACAACATTACGCACTCTAGTGTCGATTTCGAAAAACAATATGTGTTTCAATAAGCACCCTAGCACAGTCCAGCACTATGCGGCACTGGGGCCACCGAGCAGGGCACAGACGTGTTTAAGCCTCCAAGTTATAAACAAGCGGCCAAAGGAGGCAGAAGAGTAGTCATCACATCCTCCGGCTACCCCGAGGCCACCCTGAGGTCAGAAGAAGGAGACCTGGTGGTTCGAGTACTGTGCGTGGCGATGAACTCCATCCCGGAGGGGAAGAAACTCCCCTGCTTCAACCAGTACCGCTGTGACCAGGGCATACTAATGGTTGGCGCCCACTACACCGCGGCGAACCGAACCGAATCGAACTGCTCCGCACCGAATTTTCGAGTTTACATGTTTTCTTATGGTCGCCGTTCGCCGTCGTTTGCAGCCGACTAGTGAGCACATTCCCATAAGAAAGCATGTAGACTCGAAAATTTGGTGCGGAGCGGTTGGGTCCGGTTAGCCGCAGTGTAATGGACGCCGGACTTAAGGGGTACCTGTTCTGATGAAAGGGCCCTATTTTGGCTGAAGACCACGGACCAGCCCTCAAGCCGTGGGCAGCCACTTCTCTCCAACTACTGGAGAGAGAGCTACTACCAAAGCTCATCATGATGATGACGGCGATTTTTGGGATACTTAAAACAATTGAAGTCATCCTAAAAAGGCTGAAACGCCACGATACTGGTTTCCAGACCCACCTATGGAGGGTTTGGGACAGGAAGAACGGTTCTAAGAGTGTCCTTCTACTGGGCGTGGATGCCATACAGTTCCACACAGACCACACAGCCGACAACGGTCTTGGGTGAATCCCTTTCAAAAAGGCCCATTGAGGACAGGTAAGATGCACGAACGGTCACGCAGGTAAGGGCTTTGACTCCGACAACGGAGAAGGGGTCCTCGGGCATTGCCGTTTCTCAATTCTCAAATCACTGTGAGGGCAGAAGGGCAGGGCTCCTCGGCCATAGAATCTCAGGGCATATACACCCTGACGCCCCATTTCGAGTAGCCTCACCTATTCTAGTCTTTCGAAAGCCACAACCACCGACTGGATAGTTCGCGTGCCTGCCCCTATGTCTATTCAGTGTGAAGTCCAAAAACGGATAGCACACTAAGAAGGAATGTCATCGCACTCAGGTACATTACGTTTTGACGCCGCCGTTTTGGCACTAGAACGTTTTGGCGCGGGATGTTTTAACGCCAGGACGTTTTGGTGCCGGGACGTTTGGACGCTGGGACGTTGAGGCCCGAGACTTTTTTTGAGTGCTGGAGCCATCTTCTGGATTGTGGGTACGTGTGTGTGTGTGTTGGTGGATCAGCGGAGTGGCCGAAATTATTCCAACTCTTCGAGTGCCAAAGCCACCTTTTGGATTGTTATCGGGTGTCTGTGTGTGGGTGGATCAATGAAGTGGCCTCAATTCTGCTAACCTTCTGAATGCCAAAACCACCTTTTGGATTGTTATCACGTGGTGTGTGTGGGTGGATTAATGGAGTGGCCTAAATTATTCCAACCCTTCGAATGCAAAAGCTAGCTTTTGGATTGTTATCACGTGTGTGTGTGTGTGTGTGTGGGTGGATCAATGGAGTGGCCTAAATTATTCTAACCGTCCGAGTGCCAAAGCCACCTTCCGAATTGTTGAAACGACGTCTCAACACCGGAAAGTCGGCGCGCCCAAAAGTCCTGGCGCCAAAACGTCTCAGCGTCAGAACGTCCCGCGCCAAAATAGGGCAGCTCCAATACAAACAGGAGAAGTACCGCTCTGCCGGAATTCATTTCCGCGGCAGCGCTTGAGATCGTCAAACAGGGGATTAGGAGCAGCCTTCATCAACTCTCGAAGACAGAAGGTGGTAGATATTACCTTCTGCACCACAAAGCTAGTCGACTTTATATAAGACTTGCAAGTGCGGGAGAAAGACACCCTCTCAGACCTTACACGCATCTCATTCACAATGGATGCAACTGGGAACTAACTAAAAGCGGTAAGCGCAAATGGGTAATTTCTACCCATCGAGTAAACGGTTCATTATATGTCAAATTGAAGGTACTTTTCAATTTTCGTGGTCTTCTAAGTCGCAACATGGTCGGTTTTATCTTTCCGACCAAATTTATCTTCTAAAGTGAGATTAAATAATATTCTTTATTAAAGGTTTCAATGCATGAAGTTCAGGGCCTAATAAACTACTTTTTTCTTCTCAAAAGCTACTCTCAAGAAATTGTTCTTTATTATCAAATATCGAACCTCAAATAAAATTTAGCTCTTACTATTAATATTTAGAGGTGGTCCATTGCTATTTTTTATTTTCCATCTAAAATACATGGAAATTGTTCTGGTGGCACTTCGATTTTTATATCTCAAGAACTAATCTACTTGGAAAGATTCTGCACAGCTACTTTTGTTCAAAAATGAACGTTTTACAGAACAGGTCTCTTTGTTTCTTTTCAATCTTGATCAACACCGTCACACAATCGGTGACGCATCATTGTCAATTTTTTTATGTATATCAAATAATACCGTATTTAGCGTTGAATTAAAAGTAAAATGTGTTATCAATTCTTATCGGAATTTTCATTCTTAAAAAAGGCATGGGACATCGCAAAATCGGAATCTCGCAATCCGGGCAGAAATCTCGAAATCTCGCAGCATTGTTTTTATTTTCTTCGCGCGTTGATTGGTCGATTGGTTGAAATCTCGCACTCATTGTTTACATTTCATTGGTCGATTGACTGGTCGATGATCGCATGCCTCTAATTTGAGTACAGGAAAGCAGTGAACGAACCGCGCCACCCACCACAATATCGCATGGCAGACCTATTTCATTTCATCATACTAATTGCGTGCGAGAAAATGAACATAGTTCTGCTTTTGATCTGAATGACTTGCAGCAAAATAGGGGTTGGTCGACCAAGCTTTCTTGCATCTAGACAGACTCAACCGTTACTACAAAATTGAATTCTTCTTCAGCTCAATAGGTACACATGTTTTGCAGTGACGGCCCGGTCTAAGCAAGAAGGGATCCCGGTGGAGCAGGGGGCTGGACAAATGGAGATCAAGCTCCTGGAAACTTTTAAACAGGTTCCTGACGACCAGACAGGCCCAGGACTGCGAAGCCTGTAAAGCGACCCAGAGTGGATATAAAAAAGTGATCAGAAGATCCAAAGAGTAGGCCTGAAGAGGACTCCTGTGACAAAACTAGAACTCTATTACTGTAGTAGCCAAACTCCACAAATTATTCACGTAAGGTCCACTGATCAAGCTGGACCTCACACTTCCTAACGGCAGCATGACGGCAAGCCAGACAGCTATTCTCACCCATATGTTAAATATCCACTTCCCAGGATGAACGCTTGTAGAGCAGAGTCAAGGGGACGGGAGAACAGCAGGGGTAATTCCAACGCCAAACAGGATTGGATAGGTAATGGACACTTCTGATAGTTGTAAAAATCCAGAGGCCGGCGGGATATCCAAGCCTTCCTAAAAAAAGAAGGAGAGGACCTGGTCATCAAATTCGATTGCATCTTCAGGTCCTGCCTTGCAATAAAATGCATACCCAAGAACTGGAGGGAGGTCAGGGTAGTCTTCATACCTAAGCCAGATGAGGGAAGCCATGAGCAAGCTAAGTCTTGGAGTCCAATCAGTCTCACGTCCTTCCTGCTGAAGACCCCTGCTGAAGACCTTGAAAAGACTTGTGGACAGATACATGGGAGATAGTGTGCTGGTTGAGAGACGTACCACACAGTTCCAGCACGCTTACCAGGCTGGAAAATCCACGGAGGCTCTCCAGCAGGAAAAAGCAGCACTGTGCATGTTCATGGACGTGGAAGAAGCGTATGACAACAGCTTCTGGGAGGCAATTTGTGCAGCTGCTACAAGATTCGGAATCAATAGCACAGTTGTTGACTGAATCAGGCAAATGCTTCCTGTGGACCCTCATCATAGACGTGTTCCTGGCGAGACTCGAAGAAGCAGGTGTGACAGTCGTGGGCTACGTGGACAAAGCAGCAGTAGTCGTCTTGGCGGACCACTCACCGAGGATGACAGACAGGATGCCAAGTGCACTGGACCTAGTACAAATTTGGTGCACGTCTCAGTCACTCAGGATCAACCCGAGCAAAACCGAGATGGTACTGTTCACGAAGAAACGACGCTTCGAGATGAGACCTATCAAAGTCTTCGGCTTGAAGCTAGAACTTTCTACAGAAGTCCGTTACCTAGGGGTCATTGTGGATGAGTGATGGATTAAGCACTCACTTTGTGGGCGGGGAGGGGGGGGGGGGGGGGGGGGGGGGGAGGTATCGCCTCTACCACCTCGCGCTAGATCCGCCGCTGCCCTAGATAGCCAACTCGCATAGAAGACACACGTCAACAAACAGGCACAGAAGGCCATAGCCAATTTCTGGGCCTGCAAAAGGATGTGGACCACACATGGAGGCTCAACCCTAAAATGGTCTGGTGGATATAGGTATACACAGCTATCATCTTACCCCAACTCTCTTATGCCTCCATAATTCAATGGCCCGCCACGGGCAAAATCACGCTTTGGAGGACCTATGATCAGGCCTACAAAATAGAAGGCCTAGGACTAATAAGTGCACTGACTACAACCCCCACCCTTACTATAGAGGCTTTCCTGAATCTCCCACCTCCACACATTGTAGTGGAGACGGAGGCTTGGAAGGCCACTCTACGCCTTTTGTATTACGGACACTAGAAGACAATTGGTGTGGGGCATACGACGGTGCTGCAAATAGTGGAGTCTCTGCAGCAAGCCCTATGCAGAGGGGTGGCCGGCTGCTCCAACCAGTACCAATTCAGTCAAAGTACGACGTGCAATACCTGGGTAGACTGCAGTCCTGGGACTCTCGCCGAAAGGACTCATCTATTACACTGCCAGGTGCAAAACACGATACAATGAAAGGCCCGGAATCTGATGCGAAGAGCCCAGAGCACGCACCTCGCTCGCACTGGGTCCTACTGTCTCGATCTTTCAGGTCGAGCAGTTCGCCATACCGGCCTGCACCGCGTTTATCCTGGAAAAGGGCTACATGGGCAAACACATTTACATCTGGTGTGACAGCTGCGCCGCAATCAGGTCAATTCATGCGTGGGTCATCAGATTCATATTGGTGAGTGAGTGGTGCTGCTGGCAAGGCTAGCAAGAGGTAATCGCGTGATACCACAAACCACTGGGGATGCTGCGAACTAGTGGCATCGCAGAAAATGAACAGGCATACATTCTGGCCAAGTAGGACACCTCATGCAGAGTTGCAGACGAGGGATACTTCGTCAGTGTATCCTCAGACCATATATATGAAGAAACTAGCGAAGAAGAGAGATAGTCAGACTTCTTCGCTGAACTATGGACGGGTACACCTAGCATGGCGCACACAAGGACTCTATTCTTAGGGCCCTTGGCTAAACTTAGTACTACTCTGTTCAACCTGAGTAGAACTGACCTGAAAGCCGTCAAAGACCTTACAACCGGTTACTGATTCACATGTAAACATCTGGTAAACTTGGGGCTCAAAACATGGCCGCTTTGCACCAGATGTGAGAAGGAATTAGACTCTCGATCACGTGATCACGAGATGTGGGGGCGCTCAAGGCTTCCCGACGAGGTGCCGTCGGCACGTCTTACACCGAGACCGAAAAGATCGAGGATATCGAGGTTGATAACCTTCTTTAGTTCGTCAAGATGGCCAACCTAACTTCAGATCCTACTAGCTAGTGTACCCGTGAGGGCTCGGGCACAATGGTCCCAATGGGCTAAGCATCCGGTCAACACAGCAAACATACATACACCCATGAGCACATATTGTATGAAGAAACTGGCGAGAAATCAACCACATCAAATTAATTGCTGCCAGTTTCCGAATCAAACATTTTAAATTGAAGTGTCTGAATTTCTGTATAGAAACACCCGGTTCACACCGGATTTTTGGAAATTTTTTCAGATTTATCCCAACCATTTTACCATTTGCAATTTTTTTTTTTTTTCAATTTGAAAAAATTCCAATAAATCTAAATAAATTTAAAAAATCCGGTATGACATACGAAAACGTTTCAGCAATCATCCATAGTAAAATAACTCCCACTTCTAATTTTTTTGAAAACATTAAGACAGGAAAAATATCCTCACTCCGACTCTGACTGAGCTTAAAAATTTTGATACCTGACATACGATGTTTCAGAATTTTTTCAGATTTTTAAATCGTGTCGATCAATACGGTCGTTTTCAAAAATTGTAGAAAATTCAAATCGATTTGAAAAAATCTAAAAAAAAAAAAAACTGAGTGCCTTTCAAAGTAAGAACAACCATATAACAAATCGAGAGCCCAATCCGAGAGGTCAAGGGTCAGATGCAGGTCGAAATGGTATGGAATGCCCTATATTCACTTACCTTTGCCGAACATACCGTTAGTCTGGCATCGGTCAGTAACAATCACATACATAAATAGGCCGGAGTGAAAAAGGTTAATTTTCGCGGATCGTATCGTAATAACGCGGAAAAGTTGCGTCTTGGCGTCACTAAAAAGTGTGCCAAAGATAAAAATTCACAATCAACATCTTTTGTTCTGGCAAACAATTCAAGGTTTCGAATTTTTTAACATGGGGCTTAAATGGGGAAAAGCCCAAATAGGCCAGTTGGCATTAAAAAATTCATAAATACTCATTGGGTGAGGTTATCTTGTCGCAAGAAGAATGTAGCTTTCATTTGACGTACTAAGATTCAAAATATTCTGCTTAGTTTTAGAGATACAAGCGTTTGAAAATTCACTTTTCTCGGAAAAAAATAGAATAGAAAAGGACAAAAAAATAAAATAAATAAATCGAGAATAAAGAACCGCCGAAATGGTTTTTTTTTTCTTCTATTCTAATTGTTTGCCCAGAAGACTCAATTTTCAAACACTTGTATGTTCGAAACTAAGCAGAATATTTTGAATTGTAGTACGTCAAATGAAAGCTACATTCTTCTCGCGCCGAAAAAATGCAGGGAGGCTGAAATCAATCTCCCTAATGAGTATCTATGAATTTTTTAGTGCCAACTGGTCTATTTGGATTTTTTCTCTATTCAAGTCTCATGTTAAAAAATTCGAAACTTTGAGGTGTTTGCCAGAACTGCAGATATCGATTGTAAATTTTTGCCTTCCTTTTTCACTCCGGTCTAATGTAAGTACAATCTGTGCCGCGGTTGACGTGCCACAATAGCGATGATTCGGAATGTCAATAAAGAAATTGAACAGTTCTTTGGCCTCAGGCGCTAATTGGATTCCACAATCAACTTTGGAGATCACCTCACCTACAAGTGTATAAGTACATTATGATTGCGAATAAAAATCACGAATCCAATACATTGAAATGGCATTTGCATGATGGACAAACAGTCAATCAAAAGCATCATTCAGAACTAGTTTGATGTCATTGTCAGTCTTAATGATTGCATGATCCTTTATCAAACATTGTTCTAATGATTAAAAATACATTCCCGCGATATAGGTATAGGAATTGAAAAGTCCAGGACAAAAGTTTTCTGAAAAGGACCCCGCACAATTCATCCTGAAAACGGTTTTCTGTGGCATTTTCTGCCACTGAGCCATATTGCAATTAAAGTCATGCTGATCGAAAATTTTCAGTGTTGAAATCCGATCATAAATACGCAGTTTTGGCTCTATCGGTGACTAATGTTAAAAAATAGCTCATAATTTCATAAGCTACTAGCAGATATGGATGTAGTACAAATGGTGGATATTATTTTTAGACTTCGGTAAGGGGGTGTTGCTGTGATGTCAGTAGTATCTAGCACTCGTACAATCATAAGGGTCAATTAATTGGAAGTTCTTGTATGAACCAAATTTCAAGATTTCAGGATTTCAAAAGATCTTACATAATTTCAAATTTTTTTAATGATTTTAGAAGATTTGGACTGATTTTTAGTAATAGCAAAGATTTCAAAGATTGGAAATGATTTCAAATAATTTCAAATGATCTCAAAGACTTCACGTGATTCCAATGGTTTTACATGACTTTACATGATTTTCAAAGATTTCATGAAGTCATATCTACCAAATTTCAAGACTAGTTGATCCCTCGTCGCAGTCTATGCAATAATGATCTATCCATATATTTTAATTTTGTTCGCCAATAGAGCCGAAACTGCGCATATAATCGAGTTTTGTAACACTGTTAACTTTTAATCAGCGTGGAAAATCATCTGAAAAATGGCCCGATTGCTGAAAATTCCCCAGAACGGTATTTTCGGTACAATTTGTGCGGGGTCCTTTATGGAATGTTTGTAAGTATAGGTTATTTTTTGACAAAAACCAAACCATTTTCTTTACAATTTTAGTCCATCTTATTACCTCGCATTAACGCCCGTTGTTCTCGTCCGAGACAATAAACGCTCGTGGGCTAATGTACATAAATACATACATACATATCATCTCAATAAATATAAATATGATAGCTATTTCGATATCGTCAGAATGAAATATAATGTAATATGATACACCTAAAAATAACGTGCTGGTAGTAAACGCAGCCTTATAATACAGTACGCTACCTTAACGAAAATAACATCACAGCCTCGTTAAGGCCAAGTGGTCAAAGCATGAGGTCAAAAGAATGACAAACAAATAGACGAGAAACATTTCTGTACTTCTGCAGAGTGAAGTAAAGTCGGAACTAAACAGCTTAAAAATTACCTATGTATGTTTATGATTGGACAAAGATATATGTAGCTAAAGCGCGAGATCATTGATAAATTAACTGTCGATATGTAATTGAAACCGTTTCGCGACGCAGGCTGAACTCTATAAATTATTTGATTATTCGTTATCACCCACGTTTCAGCTACAAAATATATATATATATATATATATATATATATATATATATATATATATATATATATATATATATATATATATATATATATATATATATATATATATATATATATATATATATATATATATATATATATATATATATATATATATATATATATATATATATATATATATATATATATATATATATATATACATATACATATATATATATATATATACATACATATATATATTAGACCGATTCAAAAAAATCAACTATTTTAATTTTCAAATAGTAAGTCAAAAATATTGTTCCAAATGACGAAAAAAAAAGGCTGTCAAAGTTTGAGCTCTTAATATTAATATTAAGAGGTAGCGCATAGCGATTTTCTATTTCCCATCTAAATAACATAGGAATTTTTTTTTTTAAACTTTGGAATTTTATAACTCGGGAACGCATCAGTGTACTGATAAGACCAGAACATATTTTTGTAGCGAATTGAACGTTCTACAAAAAAGGTCTCTTGGTCTTTTTCGATGAATCCAACTGTTTCCAAGTTAGTCATGATTAATTATCATTAATAACCAATACACCAACTTGGAAATAGCTAGATTTATCGAAAAAGAACAAGAGACCTTTTTTGTAGAACGTTCAATTCGCTACAAAAATATGTTCTGGTCTTATCAGTACACTGATGCGTTGCCGAGTTATAAAATTCCAAAGTTTAAAAAAAAAAATTCCTATGTTATTTAGATGGGAAATAGAAAATCGCTATGCGGCACCTCTTAATATTAATATTAAGAGCTCAAACTTTGACAGCCTTTTTTTTTCGTCATTTGGAACAATATTTTTGACTTACTATTTGAAAATTAAAATAGTTGATTTTTTTGAATCGGTCTAATATATATACATATATGTATGTATGTGTATATATTATACCTATATGCATATACCTATATATATGTATATATACATTAATTCCGTATCTCTTCTTATACAATATCATTATCTTTTTAATAACAGGTACGATAAAAATATATGTTCAAAGTGTCAAATAAAATGTTGAAAGGTACCTATGGGATCTTAAAAACTTATCACTAAGTTGGTACAATTGCTGTGGAAAAATTAATATATATTTACTCGTCAGGTTTAAAATTTTCGGATGCTATACAGATTTGCTGCGTTAGTTGATCGGAATTTTATCTGAAGAACCTGTTTTTTACTGATCAACTTTTGAATAAAGATATATGTAATATTGTAACATTGAATAAAAAAAACCACATTACAATATTGTAGAAATAGTCATGTTTGAATCTTATACTAGGTATAGTGTTTTTTATCGATTCCATTATACCTGATCGTAGTTTTTAACCGGGAATCGTATTCCGCCAAATACCACGAGCTGCTAACTCCTGTTTCCATATCTACACAAAATTTACAGCGTATATTATCGGACAACAGTAATATGAGATAGCAATTGAGGATGTAGTCGAAGGCAATTAACGTTTCTTCTTATCAAATATTTCATTAGTTTTTTTTTTTTATCCGGCGACTAGATAATCAATGCACATACTTATATGCATAACAGAATTGCTTCGAAATTTTTGTAGTTTCAATGTTTATCCAGAATGAATAATAAGTCACAAGAATCTAAAAACAAAATAATAAGAATAATAAAAACGTTTCACGTTCAATCAATCATCCTGCTATCTCCGACCATCCGGAAAAATATACGCAATACAATTGTAATTTTATATTTCAGACATCAGATGACTAGATAACTTTAATTACTTAAATCCTGAGCAATTTAAAAAGTCAATTTCAATGCTCGAATAATTTATACGATCCTATAGGCCGCCTATTCAATCAAAACGTGCAAATATCTTCTATTGTAAAGCTCTGCGGTGAGGGTGCCAGCTACAGCGACGGCATTGTGTAGTGAATTTCCTGAGTCTCTAATAAGTCGGACGGCCTGTTCAATATCACCCTTAAGTTCAGCGTATTGTTTATTCGTAACTAAGGCCTCCAAGGTTTGCATGGCTTTTATGGCATCCGCGCTAGGGCGAATATCGAGGGGATCTGTTTCACTGGATCTAGAAGGAGCAACCCCTGGTGAGTGAGGCGTAAACCGAACCATTTGCTGCTCTGATTTCGATTCAGGTAATTGAGCCAAACAATAAACGCCGAGTGTTCTACTCAGGAACTTGCATCTGTGGATAAAACAATTGTAATTAAACTGCATTGTTAATTATATTGTAATTTTTTCCTGAAACTCCAAATCAATTACGAATTTCAGTTATTTGGAGAAAATCGTGGTGATATGAACATGACATAAATTTATTACCTTATGGATAACTGAGATCCTTTTCTGAGACCAATCGCCCCTAAAATACCCCATCCTTGACCTACGTCGTCAGCTGTGATAAGCAGAGATCGAGCCAAGCCCTTCAATGCTCTAGTTGCAATTACCGTATTTTCACTGTACTGGCATTGTCGATAGGCAAGTTCCAGTGCTTTACCCCATAACAAGGGTAATTTCTCTTCTATTGATTCGCTGTAATAGATTCAGTTTGATAATCAGTTAAACAGCAAAAAGATTACATGAAGAAGGAAAATCAATAATAAATATAATAATAATAATTCGTTTGTGTAATTGACATGCTTACGTTGGTTTTATCGTTGAAATCCAATCAATCAAGTTAACTAACAGCATTCCTTCTTCCTTGATGTTCCGACAAGAAGGTAGCCTTTTAAGCAGAAGTGCATAAAGTGCCAGAACTCTACCTTCCGCTACTAGTGCTCCTTCAACTGGTGGTTGACGTGGCACTACCGGCTGCAATATGGTCAGTACCCAACCCCAAGTTGGTAGGGTTTCATCCGCGACTAAATCTGAATGAGAATCATTCATTGATTTGACGGAGGTGATTAAAATACAGGGATATTATGATTAAACAGAACTAGTTACTCTTTATATAGTTTTGTGCTACTAGCTGTAAAACTCGCAGCACAGCTTCCCTAAAATAAAGAGGAATGATCACTTAGTGTACCATTGTGTTTGAAGTATGCATCGAGAGCAGCTTCCATAAGTTCTCCTAGAGTTGATGGTGACGCAACAGCTATTCCGATAACACGCAGAATCCCCATTAGTGTAGGACTGCTCGCAGTTCTATTTGAAAGCCAAGAAGCCCAACTAGTTCTTAGTTGTTCCACTAAAGGACCGCTTTGGTTTATAGAATGAAGGAGTTCGGTAACTAATAGACCGGCTTCGGCAGTTTGTTGAGCTTTTGATACAGCTGTTGAATCAGAAATATCGAAACTCAGTACATATTTCCAAGATTCTTTTCAGAGAATATACATACGAGCAATGAGTTTTATACCTGGCGAAAATATTTCACTGAAAAATACTGAAAAACATTTTCAGATATTTATAATACATAAATTCAATGAATTTCGCAAGAATTCAAACTTTTTCATATAAATAATAATCACTGACATTTACTGTGGTTCGATGAACGAAATTCTCACTCGTCTCTGACTTTTACATATTTACTATGAATATTTCTGAATATGTATTTTTGAAATTTTCTATAATTATCTACAAGATTACGATATTCACTGGACAGACTTTTACCAAATTTTCCTACAATTCTCTCTATGGACATCTCTCTCTTATTTTCTCTGAATTTAGTCGATATCTTCAAAAATGTTCAAAAATTTTTGAAAAATTCCGACATTTATTGGCTGTAAGCTTTTACTAAAATTTTCTACAATTCTTTAAACCTTTCATTTTATCTGTGTCTTAATGATTTTCTCCAACATTTTTTTTCAATTTCCTCAAGTACCAAACTCCAAATTAGATATTTGTTTAAAAAACCTTTTTGGTTTCATTTTTCCAAAATTGGCTGACTTTCAAATGAAAATCTATGAACTTATCAGTGAATTTTCTGCAATTCCCTTGACACAAATAAGCTTTGGTCGACAGATTGCAGATTAGAGAACGCTTAATTAAAATGCACATTTAGAATATGCGTAAAAAAATTCCGAAGAAGTTTGGTACGAAATTGCATTTGGGTTTTTTTTTTTTTAATCTTCCAGAGAAATATTTTCCATCAGGGTATAGCTGGACGTTTCCAAACTCACTAGTTGTAATCACAGACTCCATATCATCCAACATCTTAGATAAAGCATCAGTGAATGCTTTGGGGTCACTAGTAAGAAGTGCTTTGTGACGAGTAGTGCAATTGACCAACAATTTGACCGAAGATCGTACGTAGATTTGTCGCTTCTTCAAAGTCGTGGGATGAAAATGAGTTGCATTCGGATCGTACGCTGCAGCAAGCTTCAACAAACTATGATATAAAAGATTCATTTCATTTAATTTTTCATAGTCCTGATAAAACTGTCTAAGCTGTTATGTCGACGTTCACTCACTTGTTAATAGCTCCATCAATTGAATATGTTTGCTCTGAGTCTAGGCAAAGAATGGCTCTAGGATCACAGCTCATAACATACCAGTTAATCACCTGATCATAAGCAGCAGCGTCGACCAAATGCCATGCAAACTTTTCTGCCGCCACTACTATCTGCACAGCTTTCTCATTCTATATGTATAAACAGATAATGAACATGAACTAATATCTGAAAATGTAACTTTTGGTGTTTCAATCGATTAAATACAGAAGCCCATGGCTTACCTGTCTTACGTTAGGCTCGTTGGAAAGTTTGACGAGCAAATTCAACAAGCATATATGCATTCTAGCAGCAACTGGAAGTGGCTGGACGGACAGTATCTCACTAGCCCAAGATTGCCAGTTAATATTAATAAATACACTGCCCAAGAATAAATGGCTGTCCGGTAAATACTGGTCGACTACTTTGACCATTAGTTCAATATCCGCTATACTGGGACTAAATCTTTCCCAAGGTAGGGACAAAAAGTTGCCGTGAATAACATTCAATATATGATCTTTGACGGAGGCATGAGCGAAATTAGTCACATAAAATTGCCATAGAAAACAAAGGATCTTGCTCGATGCTGGCATAGTGTCTATGATGAATCTAATACATTCAACAAACATCGCTACAGTTCTGTTTGCATAAGGTCCGTCGGCTATTATCCACGGAAGTAAGACCGATCTGTCATCAGTCAATTGTTGAATCCAAGCAGCTGTTGGCTCGCGCAAATTCCTTGTCCAATACGGAGTTATCCATGGAGCAAACATCTCCCCTAGGACTGGCCAAATGCGGTCGCATACTGTAAGACAAATTGACAACAATATGATCTTTCAATTTCTGTTTTTCTGTGTAAACGATTTATCTTTCATTTACGACTTACACTGGTCCGCTAGTGTTCCTTTATCAGAATGTAAAGTCAAGACGACGAGAGCGTGTCCAACCATGCCGAGAAATGTAGCTAAAGGTTCGTTGTAGACTCTGTATTTAGGATACAGTCCGTAGAGACCATATTGTAATCGTTCTTTCATGAAATGTTTGCTCAGAAGAACAGCTGTATCATGCATCTAAAAAAATTATATACATGAAGATCAACAAAGTCTAAAAAACAAAATGTATTTCTGGGCTCCTTGTGACTGGAATAAAGAGTGTGTAAAGGCAAAAGAGAATCGTAGATGGGGAAATCCTAAACCTGGTTAATAATTTGCGGAATCATTCACATTTTTCAATATTTTAATAATTTTAATTTATGTTACCAAAGATTTAACTCGATATTAACAGTTACCTCTTGCCGAGACAGCAGTCTCTGCTCTGTAGCATAACGCCGAATCTCATCTCTGACTTTTATCTGTTGTACAGGACCTTGGCCCTTCGGTTTCCCACTTAAAGCAGCCAGTAAATCACGCCAAACATCTAATGAAAGACTCTGGGATTCACTACCTCGCAGAACTGCGCTCAGAACCTCGCCATAATGTTCGGGAAATTCATGCAGCAGAACGAGTCGAAGATGATTGCGAAATAGCTAGTGGGAATTAAATTTTCGAATGTTATTAGAATAATTTTTTAACTGTAGGTAAGCCATTTTCTTCACGCAAAGAAAAAAGGTTTATTCATTATTCAGAATTAACTTTCATGAACCGTACCGTTCTTTTTCTTGCTAATACTTTACAATATCTTGATAAATTACCTCGTGTAATATGAGCTTTTCTTCTTCAGGGTTCAACCCTGCGTTGCACAGTGCTTTAGACACTAGATCGATGAATGTTGATCTCTCGCTGAGTCTTGGTCGTCTATAGTTCAGCCAGTTTCCGACATCGAACTGAAATATTAGTTTCAGATAAGAAAAGAATATGGACCTTATTTTGTCGATTTCTTATTCAAGGTTCGTTAATTCTGAGTTTTCTTAAAAAAGTTGAACCCACCTTTGAAAGTAGGACAAAACATAGGTCAGCGTTTGGTCCATTTGCCAAATCAACAACAGTTTGATACATTGGTAAAAAAGTTGATGCTCCTCCAGCTACCGGCGTAAAATGTGGCCCAAGTAAGCCACCCAGTCCCGGTCGTTGCATTATTGTTTTTAGTAGACGTTGACCTTGAGCTTCTTCTCCGCTGATGAATAACTAGGAAATAGATGTTCTTATACATGGATGTTAAATCTATTCCGTACATTTTGGAAATATAGTTTATTGAAGCAGTTTTTCATTGTTAATTACTAGGAACTTTAAACATAGGTAATTAGAATTTATTTGAGATTTTATGGACGTTGTCTTCCGACGATTGAGTCTATCGAATAAAAAGCAGTTGTCACCTCTCACTCTGTAAAGAGATAAGGTCAGTCCTCCATTGTCGTGAGCACATAACATATTCATTTTTCTCAACGTTGGCAAAAATAAAAAAATAAATAAATAAAAAGAAAACAAAATGGCTCTGAACGAAAAAATTTTCGTATCCAAGAATAAAATTCATCTAAAATCATCAGTTCGTATCGAAATTACATTAATTTACAACATTCTCTTCAAATTTGGAAGAGTTTTGATAAACGATGCGATCTGTATCCTACACAACCACTTTTTCTTCCATATAATCAATTTATGTTAGGGAAAAGTTGATGAAATCTCAAATAAAACACTAGTAATTAGCTCTGAAAAAAATTGAGTCAATATAATATTTCTTCAAAGCATACCAGTGATGCGATTTGCTAATTTATATATAGTAATAAATGTATTGTAAAATCATCAGCATATTACCTGGCCTAATTTCTCTAGACATGTAGTAATGAGTTGTTTAGTAGGCGGACATAAGGCAGCCTCTTCAGTGTAGAAATCAACGAGATGATAGAACAGTTTCACTCCTGTTTCCTGCAGATTACTTAGAACAGTCGAGTGTTCGCTAGTTCGGGTTACATTCAATTCATGTTCTAGAAGTCTGTGGATTATTTATTTCTTATATTAATCAGATTCGAATGAAATTGTTGTGCATTGTACCTAAGTTAATGATATTCATCCTCAAGATTGAAGCGTTCAATATATTCGGCATATTAATGGTCTGATTTTGTACAACTAGAATTAACACCACTGTGAAAGAGTCAAACTTTCAAAAACGATATTTTCTTCTTTAAAATCAAAGTTAATAAATCTGTTGATATTATTGGCCATATAAATCTTACGCAATTAGATGATCCGTGAAGACGCAACCTTGAGAAACTTTTGTAGGCGGTGGTTGACTCGCTCGAACCAATATCTGTTCGTACTCAGCTCTGTTTTGACTTATCATATGGTCCACACCGTCACTCACTCGAGCTTCTGATATCTAAGCAAGCCGGATTATTTATAACGCTTACCTGAATTATATTAAGGTATCACATGCACGTTAATAGGGGTATTTCTAAAGGACTGGCATCTGTCCACATTATTCAATAATCAACTAATTTTCTTCACAGTAATTTGCTAACTAATCTTTTGTGGCATAATCGATTAAAAGTTAAGAGTTGTAGGTCGTTGGGTCTTAGAGTTAAAAGTAGTGAAAGTAAGAGCACTTAATGCAAGAATTAGGATCGACCGGTGCTTCGATTTCAACTATTTGGGTCTCTAAATTGTTTAAAAGACAAATCTCTCTCCAATGAACAGATAATTTATCAATATTGCAAACGTGGTTTGAGTAATCAATACTGACTGCCAGATTTTCATTCTGTAAATTTTTCATTTACTGTTTTTAAATTTTGTAGATAAAAAAATCAACGCATTAAAAGTTGCCTATTCAACGAACAGACGTTTTTTTTCTGAACAATTAGAGATCCGAATATCTGATATCAAAACAGCAGTTAATCCAAGTCCTTGCATGAATGGCTCACAACTCCTAACTTTCACTTGATTATGCTTCAAAAGATTGGTAAACTTCCGTAATAAAACTGGTCGATTAAAGAACAATTTTAAACATATGCCAATTCTTCAGGAATACCTGTAATTAAAGTGTACACAGAGAGGAGTAGCATAACACCTTTATTCCAATAACAGCAGGTCCAGCACAGTGTACAGTAGGAGGTGTGCCTGATCTTGAACGTCTATGGCCTGAAGGTGAAGGGTCACAGAGAGCATGAAGAGTTATTCGACTCTCGACGTCTCTGTATAATGTTGGAACAAGTTCCAAGAAATTACAGTCGATCGCTGTATGCTCGGAAAGCATTAGATTATAAGTTTGAGCATATTCTAATATTGCTTTAAGATGCGGCTTCAACAAGTTAAGAATCCCATCAGGATTGTACAGGCTTTCCTTTGATATGTAAGGTAGAAAAGAATTATTCTTGCTCAAAGATGGCGGAGCTATTGGCTGCTTGTACGAATTTAATCTATTAAATATTCTCTGCAGTGGATCTGACGGTTCCAAAGGCATTGTCGAATTTTGATATATCTTTTGCGACTGGTTCTCCAAGTTCCGCAAGCTACAGGATCGCCATTCGGCTACAGCCTTCAATTGGCTGTTCCTAACGGATTCATAATCGACGTATTCAAGCCATGGAGCCTGCAATTATTCAAAGTAAAAATCAGTATTCAATCGTCTTTTATAATGCAATACTTTCAACTATCGTTATAACTTCTAAGTCAAGGACTTGGTTACTTATCAGCCGTGAGAAAACATATTTCAAGTGTTTAACGCACCTGCTCTCCTTGCATTAAGATGGTCAACTTTTGTGACATGTACTGTGGCGGTAAGGCGGGAAGATACAATCCAGATTCTTGTAAACGTGGTTCTTCAAGCCAGAGGCTCAAAGTTTTGTAAAGCCTGGAATAACCGAATATATTTTTATGACTGTATGAGAGATTTGTCACTAATGAATCTTGCACAACTATACATATGAGGTTGTCTACGTGAAAACGACACGGCTCCAGACCTCAAAGTTTTCGATTCGATTTTTGATTTCATATGTTATCATTCTACATTTGGAGAACCTGTCAAAATTTTTTTGATTTTTTTCAATCAACACTTTTGAAGCTATGAATTTTTTCAGCCTTAAAGAAAGGACCTTCTTTGAAAATGTGAAAAAATCACAAAAATTCTGTTGATGAAATAGAACAATCTCCCACTTCCAGAAACGTGGGCAGGATTTTTCTTATATTTTGTTTTTTTCAATTTTTCCAAGATTTTATTCAAAAAAATGCTTCACCAATGACTTTTATCTTACCAGAAATTTTTCAAACCTACACCATTCAGATTTTTGTAAGTTCTTGATCTTATATTGTATCGTGTTGAGAAGGAGGTGAGTAGGTGATTCCATAAAACTCATTAATGAAGCATTTTTTTGAATAAAATTTTTGAAAAATTGAAAACAAAAAAATATTAGAAGAATTCTCCCCATGTTTCTGGAAGTGGCGAGTTGTTCTATATCAGCAACAGAATTTTTGTGATTTGTTTCAAATTTTAAAAAAAGGTCCTTTTTTTAAGACTGACAAAATTCATAGCTCCGAAAGGGTTAATTAAAAAAATTCAAAAAAAATTTGACAGATTTTCCAGACATAAAATGATAACATGTGAAATCAAAAATCAAATCCAAAACTTTGAGGTCTAGAGCTGTCTCGTTTCGACGTGGACAGCCCCATCTATAAATGAATATCTATTTACTTAGCAGCGTTAAGATAGAATACTCTTCTCTCATCAGTTATCGGCAAACCATTATCCAAATCACTTTCCCCCTTAACTTGGAAATATTCAGTTGTATCGTGAAGACGTTTTTTCAACTTTTTGAAGTAACTCAAATTGATCATACCTTCGAAGAACTTTTCACCTATGCCTCCCTTGTCCAAGGTACTAAAAAAATTAAGCGACAGTAGCTTTAAAATTTGTTCAATCGATTATAATCAGAATAAAAGAAAGGAATTAATAGAATTATTATTCAAAGTGATCTCAGATTTGTTACTATAAACAGGAATAACTAAATAAATTTTCAGAAAACACATGATGTAGTAATAAATAGAAGCAGTTTCACTACTATCATTAAAATCAAAGCATTGTCGGTATTCAAAGGAGATTATTTTGTACAATCTTGACGACCGAAGATGAAAATAATCTGATACTAACCCGGTAACTGTAGGCACTCTAGCTAAAAATAAAGTGAAAAAGTTTTGCCACAAAAGTGGTAACAACGGATGGTCCATAGGAGTATCCAGTGCTTGCTGAGACCATCTATATATAGCTAATCCGCTACCTCCAAATGGTTGAATTTTCACAGTAGCACAGGCTTTCTGAAAGATATTCTGGATTATTAGTGTCTTCAGGAAATTTATTCAGAATAATTCATTTAAATTTATACCGACTGAGACTTATCAAAGATCCAGCCTCAGTTGCTGTAAAAAGATAATTTTTGGGAGAACAAAACGTAGGATCCTGTAAAATTTGGATTTACATGACTCAGGAATGCACAGTGTGAAAGTTACGTTTGATCACGCCCCCAGTCGTTCAATCAGCCGAAGAACTGGATTTTATGGACATAGCTAAGTCACGCTCATCTTAGACCTTTGATAAGACTCACCTTGTATATGATTTTTTGGAAATCCTACCTTAAAAGCAGTGTCTACAGATGTTTTGCTTTGGGAAGCTAATTCTCTTATTACTTCTCGCCACAGACCACTGTTAAGTTCTCTGTCTTGTTGTTCGGTTGTAAGAACTCTATGCGCCAACCACACAGATTGTATAGGTCCTCCCAGAAGGCTCGGGGATGTTGATGAACCTGTAGCCCAACTTAGAAATGATCCAAATGATCCAGAATTTCTGCCTGATGCAAAGTTCTGCCAGGAAAATGAAAAATGTGAAAACTATTAGGATGTCTCGGAATATTTAAGAGATTAGAGCATGCCACAAATACATATTGAATTCATTAAATCTAATTCAATAATGAAAGCAAGACATGATTGTCGAAAATATGAATATCTACTTGGCCAACATTGCTTGGATACTATTATTCGAAAATGTTATTTGTAAAAGACGAGATTGAGGTGATTCCTAAGAAATACTTCAAACTGTGAACAAAATCAAATCCTACAAAACTGCGATGAATACTTAGTACGCAGGATCTAATGCTTATATACAAATAATGTCAAGCCTAACGAGGGACAAAAAATCATAAGCTATGATTTGCGCAATCAAAAATAAAGGAAGTACGTACCTCTGTACCTCCTTCTATGGTAAGCTGATAAAAGAAAGTTTGTTTTAAGTGGAAGTAGCTTATTAATGTAAGGTTTTTTATTCAAATTGGAAAGAAGGGTGTATGCGTCGATAAATGTTTCAATATCGAATAAACTTACCGCAAAGAAGTTATGAAATATGTTCTCTGTTTCTGCTCTCGCATCCAAATGAAAGTATGCAGCTCTGATGATTATATCCATCAAGTACATTACACTTTGGTCTCTATTCCAATCAGGTACAAGCGCTAGAACTCTCAGCCAAAGATTCACAAGTGGTTGCGGACTTTGCAAGCAGTACCTGTACACAGAGTAATGCCAATATCACAGCTCCATGTATGCCCAGCCAAGCAACTAAAATGCTGCTTAATGTAGTATTTACCTGTGATAATCTTCCAAGTGGTCTTCTATCATGTTAGCAATCAGCTTCAATATCGGTCCAGGAAAGTCAGAGACGATCAAGTTCTTTGCCATTTTCATGTAAGTTCTGTCTGCGGTTATCAGTGATATAACTAGGCTTGAAAACTTATCATTTTTAATCAACGATTCTGGACACTCGAGAAAAAATGGAACCATGTGATGTAAACCGATAAGTACTTGTTCGTACTTATAGTAACATTGCAGTATCTGTAGCTGGCTAAATCCTTTCAAAGAAATTAGTGGTATCGAATGACCCCATGTCGTCATTAGGATGGAAATATAGCAGGCAATTGGTTGTTTGTCTCTAACACCCGATGCGAGAATCTCTAGTGATGGGTCCGTCTCAATATCTGGAACGTGTGCCAATGCTGCGCTAGGATTCGATATCGTATGGCGGGCTGTATCTTCCGACCTATCAAGCTGATGCAATCGTAATCTAGAAACCATTTCCCAAGCCCATAATGAAAACCCATGTTCATTACTTTGTGGCCTCACCATGGAAGATACCTAGAGTTGAAGTTTGTACCATGTTTTCATGTTATTTGCCAAATTTTTCAGTAATATAGAATCAGAAACCAGAAACTACGCATACCTGCTTAACACCTTCGGCAAGAAGAGAAGCCGTTTGTGCTGGAGTGTCAGGAATGTATTTCATCGTAAGTTCAACGACCAAAAGTGCTACACGCCGATGTAAGTTTATGCCAAGACACAAGTTACCGTCACTGTAGAATAACACATTGATATCAGGTTATAAGTAATAATTTGAAAACTATGTATCATCAATTATAAAATAACCATTCAAGACAAATTGATATCAGGTTATAAGTAATGATTTGAAAACTATGTATCATCAATTATAAAATAACCATTCAAGACACGTGCCTGTCTAATCCCCAGTTAAGGTGAGATAATACTAAACGAGCGAGATGATTCTCTGTCGAAGATAATGGATATTGATGCAACCAAGCGGAAATAATGGTAAAATCTTCTTCCTGGGGTACCCATTTTCCAATCCGCAACTCCATAAACAGATACAAGCTTAGCTGAACAAAAGTATAAAGAATTAGCGATAGTTGTGTGATGTATACATGATTTTGCCACTAAATAAGATGCTGTGAAACGCACCTTTCCAATCAAAACAAAGTTGTCTTTTAATTTCTTGAGAAGATCGGAGAGAAGTGAAGGATATTTGCTCGTCAGATTGGACAGCAGTGATCGAGCATCTTTGGAGCAGGATTCCTGGGTTTTTTCACTGAGAAATCCAATCTGTAATACAATGTGATATATGTAAGTATATTAGGTCTTCAGTCTTTTTACAAGCATATGGAGTTGTAATATTTCACTGCTTACTTGGAACAAATCAATAGTAGCTGCTCGAATGAATTGGTAATCGTTGTCGAGTCTAGCCATAGCCATATTGGCAAATGTTGTTAGCAAAAAGTACGATTCATCTCCTGGCATTTCACACAACTTCTCTTCGAATTGCTTTCTAAGTTTTGGTGAATTTAACTCTGCTTCCCAATCTGTTTGAAATAAATGAGTCTTGTAGCTCTACACAGTTAAGTATTTGCAACAAATTTTATACGTAAGGGATTTTTCGGCAAATAAGTCACATTTTTTCGTCAACGACGCGGATATTTTCTTCTATTTCATCAATTTGTAATACTACTTAAGAGAGCAGTCTATGAATTATTTTAGATTCTTGAAATAAACCGTTTGGGAAGTGCACTTTATTATTCAAATCACTCCAAGGGGCAAGCTGTCGGTCGTACGAAGAAAATTATTGGAACAAAAAAGTTATAGTTTCTTCTCAAATTATCAATAAACTTAAAGATAATAGGATTGATGTTATAGTTACTATTTGCAAAAGTACTACAAAATATTTTTTATCTAAAAAGAAACAATTTTTTTGCCATGCAAGGAAAAAATAAAATTCACACCGTTGAGCGAATGTCTGGACCTTGTGCAAAAATCGACCTTAAAGTGGCGCAAATGGTTTTGTAATAAAAAAAAATTAATTAAAACCTCAGAAACTAATAAACAGAAGAAATAAAAAAAGATTGATTCGAAGGAAGACTCCACATACATCTAATTATAATTACCATTCTCAGTCATATCAGAAGAAGGAGGAATGGCATCAGCTGTGTCAGTAACATGTAGCATGTAAAATATGTACCACAGATTTGTAGACGAGATTATGTGATAAGGAATCGCAGCAAGATATTGCCAGGCACCCAGTCTTCGCGATGAAAAGATGCACTGACTCGCTTTTAGAAAGAAACTGTCGTACTCTGTCTGTAGTCTGGTTAACATCGATTGGTCAACGACCTAATTGATGATAAAATCTTTTGTTGATAATGTCTTTGACATATTTTAACACGTATAATAACACATATCTTTACTATCTAAATAGTGTTCTACAATGTTTAAACCTTTGTATACCTGACTTCTATCAAATGCCTCCCATTGATCGCTGGAATATTGTACGATGTCTCGAATGAGCGAGCTCAATCTTTTGGCGAGTTGTCTGTACCTTGGAGAATCGTAAGTTTTTAAACCCTGTCTGAGCAGTGTAACTAGTATGGATGAAAAGGCGAAAATCTTCAGCATGTGATGCTCCGTAACCAATTCTGTTTCCTGGCTGTAATTGTTGCCTTCTTGATTGACAAATAGTATCAATTTGAACAGCTTGTCGAATGGAATTTGATTTAGGATTGCAATTAAATCACTTTCGCAGAGGTTTGCTCCAACGTTTCTTATATCCTCATCTTCCTCTCCTTCTTCGTCTAACATTACCCACACCGTATCAGCTGCACTACTTCCCGGATCTCTGAGAGATATCTGAACCTGCGTGTATACAAAGTTCGTACGCGTTAAATAGTGGTATTTTTTAAGGACTTGCATATTTCCAAATTGTTTTTTAATCAACTAGTATTATTACAGTAGTTTGTCAATCTTTTGCATATGGCATAATTAGTCAAAAGCTAGGAGTTGTGAGTTATTGGGTCTCAGAGTTAAATGGAGTAAGATGCATGGATTTAGATGAACTGGTGTGTCGATTTTAGATATTTGGGTTTTCGATCGGTCAGAAAACACATCTCCGTCCAATGAACAGACAACTTTTTGATACTGCAAACATGACTCTAGTAATGAATTTTTTATTGCCAAATTTCCAAGTTCACAAACGTTTTTTTGTACTATTTTCTCAATTTTCTAGAAAGAAAACCAACGTATGAAAAATTTGTCTTTTCATCGGGCAGAAGTTTTTTTGAACATTCGAAAACCTAAATATCTAATATTGGAGCAATGGTTGATTCCAATCCTTGCATCAAGTACTCTTACTTTGACTGTGTCTAACTCTGAAACCCAATGGCCTGATATTTCTATTATTCTGAATTTTCGAATGAGACTGAAAGAAACACTGATGTGAAGATAATGCATGTACAATGCGATAAAAATGACTCTTCACATTAATCTAAAAATAAATACATTTAATAAACTGTTGTACCTTCTCCAAGAATTTGTCCCGTTCTTTCACTGGTAGCATTATAGTAGCAATCACAGCAACTATGTGTTCGACATGTGGATCGTTCAAGGGTGAAGTTGTCTGTCCTCCAGTACCTGACTGCACAGGTGTCTGAACGAATCCGGCTGCCCAGGTAGAAATACCTCCGGGACATCTGAGTATGTGATTTAATATAAATAAATGTTCCTGCCAGGTGGCTACTCTTAGGAGAACAGCGACCAAACGAGAGAGCCATTCTCGCGTATCAGAAATAAACTTTGCATCTTTTAAGACTTTGCGTTGAAAGTTGAATAATATAGCAACGCATGTTCTCAGCTCATACATTTGTGGCATTATACGTGAGGACATTTGCCCCTGGTTGAGGCTTATCGGTGCGTTTTGTGTCAGGTTTCCAAACTCTTTGCACAAAGTACATACTCTTTGTACATAGTTTTCAATTTGTAATTTAAGCAGTTCAGCCTCATAGCAATGCAGGGCTTGAGAATTGTGTACCAAATCTCTAATACTCGATAGATTTCTAGACAATGCACCCAGCGTTTGCTGATTAAAATGTGCAACCAAATACTCGTGGGTCGCGCTAACCGGATTTCCGTCTTGACATTCTCCAGATTCTGTTATAGAGGCTTTGTCGAGACACCACAATTGCTTCTGAGTCTCTTTGCAGTTTGTCTTCAAACTGTTTAATTCTTGATAATTAAGTATCGAATGATTTCTTATCCGTAGATAGCTGACGAGTAATTCATAAAGGCGATGTTGCTGCCCATTACCAATGCCCCGCAACTGAGTGTCAACAAATTCTGCAACAAAAGTTTCTGCCAAAGCCAACTCTTTGTTATTGTAAAGCGCAGCTAGCTGCGACTCTGTGAATGGTTTCATCCGGTTTTTTAACTCCTTGATTTTCTTGTGCGTGTTTATGACTTCATTGTCATTGACTGTCACATCTTCTTCGCTTTTCACACGTCCCTCTATTACTCTGGACATGGTAGCATCTGACTCAACCGGAAATATCCGTATTACTGTATCCATAAATGGTGCAGTTGGAGATACATCTAAAAGTTGCATTTCAGAATGGAGGAAATTTCCTTCCTCTCTTTGTTCATATTCTTCATTATCCTGTGGCGCAGATGCAATGGGTAATTCTTGGTCAATTCCATCCACCGTATCAGTGGCCGGAGGTTCCTGTAAAAAATTGTCCATTTTGATATCTAAGACTTACTTGGAGGGTTTTAGGATGAAGGTGAGAAGTATAAAAATAAGATGATATAATAAGTTTGGAGAAGGAAAGCTAAGGAGTTCCGGGTATAGAATTAAAGGCGGAAAAAATTCCTAAACTTTGATTGTATTTTGTTTGGTAATATAACAACAGCGTACCTGATCAGGTAATTCACAACAGTCTATGGATATATCATGTTCATTATTTTTTGGAGATGTATTGACCCTCTCATAAATTTCTGTGTCTATTGCAGCAGCATGCAGTTCACTTTCCATATTCTCAACTCCCTCGACACGAGGATAATTTGTCGGTGACTCTCCCAGAAGACATTCGAATTCTTCCAAAGTCGGACCGTCTGGGACTATAGTTTGTAAGTTGGAAATACGGCTCCGCTCTTTTTTCCGCTTCTGGTAATCGCGTTGCATAGAAAGAGGAGAATTTATTGATAATTTATAGCGTTTTCAGCTGGGGCTACACTAGGCTGCACTGGTGTAGTGTAGCCTTCGCCATCTCTTTCTTGTCTTCAAGGAAGACAGAAACAAAGATAGCTGCACTACACCAGTGTAGCTTAGTGTAGCCCCAGCTGAAAACGCTATTAGATCAGGAAACTGAGGCATACATATTAGCAAACATGTGTGTAGTATATGACTGGCTCTGAGTAACAATAAATAGTAGATAACACTCTATATAGGCAGTGAAACAGAGATGTTTAATAACAATGAGAACAGAGAGTTAGACTTTAGCGACGTAAAATTAAATGCGCAAAAAATTGATTTTTAAATAAATTGAACAATAAAAGAAAAAAGAATAAGAAAACAAATAATATAGACAAAGAATATTTAAAACTGTAAAGACATTATTATTTATGTTGTTGTTATTAACGAGTTTTATATTATCGCGGGTGACACGTTAAAGAGTTAGAAAAAACATTTGTCTTCGCATGTTCGTACCTGCCGAGACTTTTGCTTCTCCATTGTCGCCATATGTGTGTAATAATGATTTAACCTGGATTATAGAGTGTAGATTTAACTTCAATTTTTATCGCGCACTAGACGACTGGGCACTTGCGATAGCTCAGTCATTTACAATGTTTAAACTAAATGGCCATGATTACTTTGACAAGACGTTTTGAGACTCGGACACTGTTGCAGGCTTAAATCACATAAATATGAAACTATTATGACACTGCTAGTCATCGTTGACATCTTTATATTTACTATACGTTGTACACGGTACGAATGCTGCTAAAATTTTGTGCCCAAAGTCTGACTGAGACGGACATACATACATGCATACAAGGATATGTTCTGTGTTGCGTCACTATCATATGGATGGATGTATGCGCATAATTTTGTCAGTTTTCACTACAAAGATCCGTAAAAAAATCCAACTACCTGGCGAGCGAGTTTAAAGCGTTATCACATTATGCGTGGAATTAGAAACATACACAGATACAGGACGGATTAATCGTTTACACTTTGCGCATGAGTCTGTGCGTGGCGCGCGTGTGTGAATGCGTGTACTTTATACCGATGTATAAATGCTGTGTGTATGATACTTCTACGCGTATTTGGTCAATGGTACAACATTGTCATTAATTCATAAGTCGTCTCCGCGTCGATGCAGATTGCAGCATAAAAATGTCAGCCGATTTATACTACGTCGATATAGTGGAATACAGGAGCATTGTCTCTTCGGGCAAAATACGAATAACGGATCGTTGATTCGCACTTAAAAAGCCGATGGCCGTACAAAAAAAATTTTAACGTGAAGTTCCCTGTCTAGATATTAATTAACACGCGTTGGTTTATCACATTACTATGTTTTTTACACATGTCGTAAGTCTCAACAAAATAAGCGCTATGATTACGTAAATAACCTCAAATGTACGGGCCACGAGTCGAGGTATCACTCCGAATTATGAATTTAATTAAACAAATGACTGCGTAGATAATTTTCACTAGTCGCATTTATAACTAAAATTTTTACACAAAAAAAAAAAATCAAAAAAAAAAAAAAACGGAAACTATGTGCATATACACAGGTATGTATAATGCGTGAAACAATTAAGAGACAATTGAACGCAGGCCTCTGAAAGAAATAAAATAAAAAAAATATGATGGTCGGAGGCGAGTGTCCCAACTGCAGGGAATACACTAACGCATCTACAACACGTCTAGTAAGAGACGCTTGTGGGCACCGAAAATGTCGTATGTGTCTAGTGGACGAGGTGGATGGATGTAAGACTTGCCAAAGCGAGCACCGTATTCAAATGATTGGGAGTTTTGGTGAGTAGCTGAAACACGAATCTAAAATCCAGATTTAGGAAGTTTGGTTCCATTCCGAGGGTCAATTTGTTTATAGACTATCCGGTCCCACCCTCGCAACTGGTGTCAGCCTCTGTTGAGTCCATTTCATCTAACATTGGCTCTGAGAAGGAGGATATCGTATTACAGCCTTTAGAACTTGTGACACACAAGACTCTGGATCATGATAAAGATCTTTTTAATCAGCAGGAATCATGCGGTTCGGAAAGCTCTACTTGCCATTTGGAATGGGCTGGAAATCGCGATTCGGGTGTTGATAATGTTGCCGAGCGTCAAATTTCTCGAGGAGAAACAATGCAGGATAGCGGTGTTCAAAATTTGAATCAAAACAATTGCATAACTGCAATACAACATGTGACTCCCGATACAGGTAGACAGAATCATTTATCCACTAATATTTAAGCTAAATCCTGTTATCCAGTATGTACATAGTTTGGAAAGGATAACTCAAAGAATTTTTTAAGTGCCATAACTATTTGATCAATGATGAATATGACGTCCTTGTCCTCTCATCTGTCTCTTTGTCTTGTTCCACATATTTTTAGAACTACTCAGCTTCAGATCATGCAAGATATAAAAACTGCCCTATCCTATAGATCTTTGATTTCTTTCTTTCTCTAGTCCTGAGTTGTACAAGGTATGAATTTTGGGTGCAGGTTTATTCTTAGATCCTGTGTGATCAGCAGATTACATAAAACAAGTTGAAACAAAGTAGCATTAAACTTGGGGGTTGAGCCAAAGAAAGTTAAGAAATTCTTCATATGGCTAATAATCTTCACAGGACAAGATGATATCAAAGTGATTACATGCACATTCAAATGATTGGAATTTCTTTAGAAAATTTGTATCTTTTGCGTGATAACATTTAAATTTCGACGTTAGCACTGGCGACTTTTGTTCTCAGAAATACACTCTCCGCCAATTTTAAGTTGGCATGGTACATTTTATGTGTAGTCTTATTATCCACTAAGGTACTACATATTTCAGGACCACTTAACTGCTCTTGGTGCACAATAAATGCAATAAAAGTGGCCCCATGTTTACAGAAACTGCGGGCCACCTCAGTCTCGTAATTATTCCATATTGCAGGATCAAAAATAGACCTAGTGACCTTTGCAAGTGAACTTCTTGAATGCTTCTTAGTTATTGGAAGGAATGAATTATCTGACAATAAAAATTAATACATATTTGTTAACTGGTAAGAAGAAGAACATGGAAATTAGCTAGACAATTAAAGATCACACAGTCCTGACAGTCTGAGAGTGAGCTTTCCAAAATATGTACAAGATTTTTAAACATTAATTTTTTAGAGACGTTGATGAACTTTAAACCCTGATGACATGTTAGACTAATTTTCAGGCAAAACTGATCTTTTCAATGAGCGCAAAGCCATCTTTGTAACTCTTTCCATTCAGAAGTTTCACAGTCATGAAAAGAATTGTGTAATGGTGTGTCCAGACCAATAAGAAATACTTTCTTTCTAGACTTCTATCTAAATTTTAACGTTTTTTCAACCCAACAGTCTGTACCTTATTCTTGATATCAGTTTAATTTTTCTCGTTCCCCTTCGAGGCAAAAATGAAAAATAAACGTTCTTCCCTGAAAATGATAAATGTATTGGTATTAGACTTTGGTGCTGTTGATCAAACTATAAAACGGCAGCAGTCTGTTCAGCCACAAACTGATGCTCCAAAAATGGAGCCACTGGAATTGGTTACAAACATGAACTCTTCAATTGAAAGTGAAGGTGACCGGCAAGATGCATCATTACAGACGATCAATAGTTGTGAAGAAAATGTAAGCGATCTGAGTTTTATTATTTTTTCCACTAACTTATGCGTTTGTAGAATGTAATAATGCTTTTATACCTCGTCTTTCATTACCTTGAAATTTTACATTTATGGTTCTTAATATTGTTGAATCTCGGCTTGTCCTGAAATCATTACTTTTCAGGAAGATAAGATCGATTGCACTACAAGAAAAAAAGTGGAAAAACCTAAAAGACGTAAAAATTGTAAGCTTGAACGAACTCATATATCTGTAGTACCAGGTATACAAGAATCATACAAGTGTAACATATGCAATAAAACATTCAAGAGTGCAACCGCACAGAGATATCACGATTTTTGTCTGACGGGGATAAAACCATACCAATGTACGATATGTCATAGGAGTTTTGTGAAACAGTCACACTTTCAGTATCATGAAAGAACACACACTGGCTATAAGCCATTTGAATGTTCATTTTGTGGAAAAGCATTTCCACAACGGAACAAACTCAACAGGCATCTTCATTCTCATCAAAGTAAGTGGATTTTTAATACGACATTAGACTGGGCACAATGATGATAACAATTTCGTTATTTATTGAAATATGCGGATTATCCTTATCATACATTTATCCTTGTCGCTGTTACAGTTGAAAAACGTTTCAAATGTTCAATTTGTGACAAAGGATATAATAGTCGAGAGGATCTCAAAAGTCATATGAAAATGCACTCAGGTGTGATGCCATATACCTGCCTAGTTTGCAAAAAGTCATTTCGCGAAGCAGCTAACTTGACCCGTCATATGCACACCCATTCCAGTTAGTTCTTCAATAATTATTTATTGTGCATAGAGATTCAGAACTTCAATATTTATTATTTTCACATCGTTAATCCAATAGGTGAACGGCCTCACATGTGCGAACAATGCGGAAAGAGTTTCAAAGACAAAAGCCTGCTAGTTCGCCACAGACGTACCCATGGCAAAGACCGTCCTTTTTCATGTTCTGATTGTGCTCGAGTATTTCTTTCAAAAAGTGAACTTAGTCGTCACCTTGCTGTACATTCGGGTAAGCTAAGAAATTGATCCGCTATTTATTGAAAGATTTTTGCCTGACATAAATCGTTGATCAGTAATTCATTTCAGACGACAAGCCGTTTCCATGCCTTTTTTGCAGCACTGTATTCAGACGAAAGGATAATCTTAATCGTCACACTCGACATCACCATTCAGAGGACCAAATCGCGCCATTGGAAGAGAAGTCTAAACGTGAAGAGGAGGATACTCAGCCATTAAAATCGAGGCCAGCTAATGTTGTTAAACAAAAGCCAAAGCCGAAAGATAAACCAAAAGTTGTCACCAGTTTGTTGCCTAAAAGTCCTGCCAGAATATCAGTTCTTTACCTGAATTCTCACGAACAAATAAACTCCCGATTAGATTCCAGAAGTAACGTCATTCCCGTTATAAGAACAACCAGTGAACTGAGCAATGCTGTGCCTGTTATAAACGGACCAATTAGTATCAAACGACCAGAAGAGACAATACATTCTCCAAAGAAAGCATTCACTCATACAGAGCCAATTCCACTGGCAGAAGCTGTTGTGATAAACAGAAGAATCGAGGAAAAATTATACCCAAAAACAAATTCAAATAACGACCGTTACTTCAGACCTGATTTCCGCAACAGAGTAGAGAGACATTCTTCCCCTTCCGTTCATAAAATCAGACCTCTTAGAGCGAATATTTCCAACAAAACTAGTTCATCTGCCAAGGTGTATAGCCCTGAGAGATCTTTCTTCGAACCGCGAGGTTCTCCTGCGCCACTGAATCGGTCCTTGAATAAGAAGCATATTTTGTCAGAGAATGGAATCCCACGGTCAGAAATTGTCACAACCAGGATCGAATGTCAAGATGCCAAAAGTGTAAGCACACAGAGGCATACGGTTCCAAAGAAACGAGCGATAGAAGAGTTAAAATCTGAACCAAGGATCGTTGATTCTTTACACTTTCCGTCAATCTCCCTGCAGCAAGGTTCATCGAGCAGCGGTTCGTTTGAACCAGAGCGGGCTAACTGTGTTCCTACGATAACTAAAGCTGGGCATTCGAATTGTGCTAATGATATAAAAGAATTGAATTCATCAAACACAGTTATCCTTGATAACGATACTTGGAATGAGAGTAAAGTAACACATGCTAGTAATGTAGAAAAATGTACTAATGTTAAGAAATTAAGCGATATACACTGGAGGCGAAGGACCTCAGAGATACTAAGACCTCGTATCCATGGATTAAATTCTTTGGTCAATTGTCAATTATCTGAATTAGAAATGACTGATATAACGAATGGTAGAGGATAGTGAATGTTCGTCGATGTTTAGAAATAGATTATAACTGGTTAGAAGACTGGATTACGACAGGTATGTGATATAAGAAAACTGAATAGACTCGGAAATGTAAATGATGTGATATTACAATTATTTAATTAATATTTATTTTTATTTTTGCAAATTGTTATACACGAAATTATGCTATTGGATAGATTTAGAAGGTATTTACAAACTTATCATATATAGGTATATATATACACATACTGATATACACATCATGAGCTATATGATATGCCGATTAAATTTTTAGCAGATATCAATTAGGATATCAACGACTGTTCTATTGATGTCAAATTGAAATTGAAACCTGCGAATTAAATATCTCTTGTATTTGAGCTTTACAAGGAATTAAGGTACTATATTGGTATTATTCATGCACGTTACCCAGTCAATAATGAAAGACTATTATTGGCATTAATTTAAATCATGCAAAGTATGAAAAATTATATAACTTATTGTCATATTTTGACTCAACTTGGTCATGTCCGTAGCTCGTAAAAATCTCTTATTCAACGTACATATTAAGTTCTATAGGATTTACCTAACTTTTTACTACAGATTCCTTGAATCTATTATTTATAGTCTAGTCTAGTAGTTTAATTTGTCTAAATCTAAGTTCCGACAGAAATTTATAGGATGCATCTCAAATGATTTATCGATTTCCTATTCAAGTAACAAGTGAAACAATAGTGACACGTTTTTGAAACCAAGATAATTTTCCTCTACAACTTTGTAAATCAATTTTTAAGATAAATAATCAGTCAAAGTATTTCAATACTTCAGTACTATTGCCTTAATAATTTCTCATCACAAGATAATGCGAGATTGTAAAGAACTGCTAAATTGTTTCATGTAATATTTGAATGGAAAATCAGTTGTTTTATTAAAACATCTCTTATAAATTTTTCCCCACAGCTGTGGTTTTTGGGATGATTAATCTCAGACTAGGAACAAAAGAGATTGGAAGAAGCGGAAAAACAGATAAAAACTGTCTGATCATTTTTAAACAGTCTATCTCTATGCTCATAAAAAAATATCACCAGGGAGAGTTCGAGTTAAACTTTCCCGCGATTATTTATTTGAGAAGGCTCGTTCTGCCCAGCTAAAGAATTTCTTACCGCCAATACTGAAGATCATTTTGTTTCAAAATATCGATGAACACAAGTTAAAAACAGAGTCAAACTCAATTAACTATGTTAATTATTTTGAACTGGGCTTCATAACGTGCCAAGTCAGTCTATCTTCGTAAAATTGTATTACCACACGCGGACACAATACATTTGCCTCTTTTGCAGCCACCAAATCTGTCTCATCTGTTCCTTTCCTGCGATAAACAAAGACAATAATGAGTAGTATTTGAACTTAGAAGTTCAACTAAGAAAATATTTCAAAGAGATGAATATTGATTTCTTTTAACGTATTAATGTGGACAATTCAACACATTTCGACTATAAAAGTTGGTACATACATACACCTTGAATAGGGATATTTTTTAAGAACTTGCAAGTAGAAACTTCGCTTTTGAAGTATTATCAATTAAAAATCAAAGAGTTGTGAGTCATTGAATCTCAGAGTTAGATGCAGTCAAAGTTAAAACACTTTAGATTTTAGATATTTGGGTCTGCAAATTGTTAAGAAACCAAATTCCTGTTCGAGGAACACAACTTTTTGATATTGTAAACGTGACTAAGTAATGAATGTTTTTATTAGCAAATTTTCATGTTTGCAAGCCATTCTTTTATTTACAGTTCTTCAATTTTTGAGAACAAAAATCAACGCATTAAAAAATTGTCTTTTCATCGGAAGGAGATTTCTTTTCTGAATTATTCGGAGACCCAAATATCTAATGATAATATTAAATTAATTATAATATGTATGAAAAGCCAGCGATGAGTTGCAGGTTCGTTAGTCCATCCTGAAACTGTCAGTTTTATCTGCATTCCAATGGCCGAATACAAGGTTTCTCACCATTTCATCAGAAACATTAATTCACCGCCGCAATCTGATACCCCGATGATTTTCTCTGGTTCTAAGGCTCGCTTGAATCCCTGTGTCTTATTCATCTCTTCGGTTATTTTTCGTCTGTTCATCTTAGAGGATATTTCAGGTACTTGTTACAATCGCTCCTGATTTTGCTGTTTGGCTTTTTTTTTAATATGGCACACGATACTCAAAGTTTGAGCACAACGAATCTCAGTATCCCAATTTTCCCTATCAAGTAGGTTCTGTTATCACATTCTTGACGCTTGAAATCAAATCTAAAACAAAAGTGCAAAATATTTGAAACTTATTATCAATTTTTTTTTTGCTGTTTTTTGTTTTCTTCTATGTATCTGATTGCATGCAGCTGGTGAGCAATTCCAGTAACTAGTGGGATGAAAATCGAACAAGAGACCGACAGCTTCCCAGGACTTGATCCGGCTAATACGGACGATTTTTTATTTCTCACGGCTCCATGAATTTATAATGCGATTTCGTTCAGAATTTTTTCGAGTCGCATGTGTTTTGTTGTAAAACAGATTTGACGGGTCGTGCTCGGGATTTTACAGGCGGAAGCATCGCGATGCAAAAGTGCGATTAATGAAGTCTGGATAGGTTATCCGGCCAGGAGCATCGAGGACGGGGGGAAGGGGGGGAGCGCTCCGACGAATAGACGCCTAGATTTGTCGAAATATCGAAAAGCGTTGAAAATATTTAATTTACCGTTGTAGTACGTACTTCATTATTCTCATAAAAGTAGTATCTACGTGGCTGATCGAGAAACGCTTTGTCCTTATACACAAACAAATGGGACGTTATTTATTCCCGGTAGCGTCACTTTGAAATTGTTTTACCCGCCATTGTATTGTCGGACGGAAAATGTTGCATATCATATACTATAGTTGGCTACAGCGTTGCCAAATGCCAGCTGGTAGGAGTTATTGGGTATCAAATTCAAATCTACTGCAACATGACTACGAATAATCTATGTATTAATCAGATCGTAGACCGAAATACAGTTAAATTACATTTTATTTAATATATGTAAGCCGTAATCCCTAACCGATTTTACGCAGCCTTTCCATTTGATGTCAGCGCCACATATACATCATCCACTGGGTTAGTTATGATACGGAATAATGCGAACTTTTTGGACTTTTGTCTACGGGGATTTTCATCAAGCTATCATTTTACATACGTAAAGTCATGGGAATTGACACGATCCTGTGAATCGTGTGCTTGATTTTGAATCAAATTATCGCGTACATGGCAACGTTGTACTATTAGTGTAAGGACTACCGGACTACGTTGATCGTGGTCAAAAAATTTCGCTCTTTTAAATTGTATAATTAAATATAATTCAAATTTTGACACACATTTATAATGACTGAAAATCATAAACAATTTTCTTCGACGTTTGATTCGGACGTTCTATTGAACTTGAGACTCTAAATACACTAAATACATAATAAAAGTTACGCGTTCACTTCCGGTAGTTTTGTTCGCGTTAACCAATTGGAGATCTCGGTAGTGCATTGATCCGCGACGCCGACGCACTGCGCATCATTCCTCGCTGACCTTGGCTTGTCTTCACTTCCCGAGCGAGCGATATCGGGAAAGGTCGGTTTGTAGTTGTGACACATCTTCGGAAGTTTTTTTTTTAATTTTACGCTAATCGCTCACCTAAACATGGTCAAGATGGAACACGACGTAAGTAGTTGAAAAATATACCTTCTATTTTATCAAAATTATGGAACTTTGGAAAGGTGAACCGCAAAACTGTTCACAGAATCACAGTTTGCTTAGTGCTCCATTCCGCCCCCGCCGCGCCGCTACATCATAAATCCACGATTCATTCCGTACAGTACGTTTCATATTTCTTCTCAATAATAAAGTCTGCAAAATTCGTCTCTTATTCAAATATGCGCTCGGCTACTTATAAAATAATGTACGATATAGTTTGATAGAAATTTTCTTCATAAACATCACCTTCCCTCCCCCGCCGGTCGGAGCAGCTCGTTTTCATCTTGGCGTACCCAAGCCAAGCTTACGCTAAGTCGCCATCTTGCTGTGTCACTAATTTTAGCATCCATCGAGTCATTTTACGGAATATTTTCTCCCCTCGTATCACCGCTGGTTCTAAGCATCAGTTTATCTGCCTAGACTTCCAATTGATAACGAAACACGCCCCGGACTTGTTTCTGTCGGTGCACTATTTCGGCATATACACAGACACACACGCGCGCGGAGATACCGAAACAAAAGAAAAAACGACGAGTCATAAACCGCGATTTTTCCTATTTCTTTGAACGCGTTCATTCGTACAATACAAACAAAATCTACATACGTGTAGCGAGTACCTTTACAATATAAATACAGTACGCCTTGTTCAATTGTAAATACAAGTCAACTATCTTTCAGGATGGAAAAAATGAACCAGAACATGTCCGTAAGTTGTTTATTGGCGGTCTGGACTATAGGACCACCGATGATTCTCTCAAAAAACATTTCGAACAATGGGGTGAAATTGTTGACGTAGTAGTAATGAAGGATCCAAAGACCAAACGGTCACGAGGTTTTGGTTTCATCACCTATTCGCGTGCTCACATGGTAGATGACGCTCAGAATGCAAGGTGATTATCTACACCCAATTGTTGTCTATTTTTTTTATTATTATCGTTTCAAGATGTTTTATTGAAACAAAAAAATTCCTTTCGCTGCAGACCTCACAGAGTAGATGGCCGTGTTGTGGAGCCAAAACGTGCGGTACCCCGTCAGGAAATTGGTAGGCCTGAGGCCGGAGCAACTGTAAAAAAACTTTTTGTTGGTGGGCTGAAGGATGATCATGAGGAAGAAGATCTGCGTCAATATTTTCAATCATTTGGTAGCATTAATTCTGTGAGCATTGTGACTGACAAAGAAACAGGGAAGAAGCGAGGCTTCGGGTTTGTCGAATTTGATGATTACGATCCCGTGGACAAAATCTGCTTGCAACGCAATCATCAAATCTGTAACAAACATGTTGACGTAAAAAAGGTAATTTTTAGTCGTATTGATTATTGACAACTGATTTGAAAGAAAAAAAAGAAATGAAAAATATTTAAAAAAATGAAACTTTGAGACGTTCAATTGTCCTGGAGATCCTGGAAATATCATGAAATCCATCAATTCTTCAAACAGTACGGAATTTACAATAAAGATTTATTCATTTTCTGGAAGTTTCATCAAACTGTGAGATAAAGTCGACAAATATCGACCAAGGCAGAGTGTTAATGAAAAATTCATCAATGAATCAAAATAATAATATTTTGAGTTGAGAAAACCAAAAACAAAAAAACAGTAAAATTTTCTGTCTTATAATCCAATAGAGAATTGAAAATTAACTTTTTGTTCACTTTGCTCCAATGATTTGTAACTCTCAACCAATCAATCACTTGAGTATTGTGTTTTATTTTGTAATATAATTGACTTTTGATAAAGTATATTCACTGTCTTACTAGCTGTTCAATATTAATAGATCATTTTAAAAGTATAAAAAGGCCACAGAATAATCGATATTATCAACTGATCATGGTTATATGGACATTTGTTTTGATAGAGGACAGAAAAAACGAGGGAATTATGTATACAGATTGATAATTCTGGGGCAGCAAAACATTAAGAAATACTGTTGAAAACCTCGTGGTTCCACACTTACTCACTTTACCTTATTCAATAACTGCACAGATGATGAAAACTCAAAGTTTCCCAATTGTTTGGCAAAACAATTAAGACCCAAATTCTATTCATATCAAAACTGACTACTCTCATTCTTCAAATTTTTCCAAATTTTTCTCTCCTTTAGGCCTTAAGCAAAGCTGAGATGGCTTCGGCTACCGGTGGAGGTGGTGGTGGAGGTGGTAGAGGTGGTCAAGGAGGTGGTAGAGGTCCACGAGGCAGCAACCAAGGAGGCGGCAACTGGGGAGGACGCGGAGGCGGTGGTAGTGGAGACTGGAACAACGGTGGAAACCAGGGTGGATATGGAGGAGGTAATCAAGGTGGTTGGGGAGGCAATGGACCATGGGAAAATCAGAATCAAGGTAACTATCTACTAGTGTAAGTTGACTCAACGAAATAGGTTTTAAAATGTAATGTTGGAAAAGTCTTGCAGACTCATTTATGCCCTGTTTAAGAATCAAACTAATAAAATGATGTGATAATCGGTATAATTTTTACTATCAACGATTCAGGTGGTGGTTGGGGCGGGCAAGGTGGCCAAGGCGGCTACAATAGTGGAGGTAACTGGAGTAATGACAATTTCGGAGGTGGTTATCAACAAGGTTATGGCGGAGGACCGGTGCGAAATAACTTCAATGCTGGTGGCAGGCCAGCACCTTATGGTATGAACTTTTGCAATAGTTGGCATATAGAGTTATAGTTGCTGATACATGCATCTTTAAAGTAGCAAATATAATAAAGACTGAAAACAAACAAAACTAATAGTAAAAACGGCAACCATTCGTATTTTCTTGTATAATTTTAAATAGATAGTATTGATTCAATGAAAACGAACAGAGTCATGGATTTTATTTACATGCCTAATGTAAGTATTCACTGAGTTAAAATCTAACTCTTCCAAAAGCGATATCATTGAACTGTAATATTTTATACTGATCGAAGTAACAAAATGGAATGAAATGTTATTCTCATCTTGAACTTTGAGAGGGGGTACAATGCACTTTAAATAGGGGTATTTTTGGAGTGCTGGCATGTGTCCAGATTGTTCTTTAATCAACCAGTTTTATAACAGTTGTCTGCCAATATTTTGAAACGTAATCAAGTAAAAGTCAGAAGTTGTGAGTTACCGGGTATCAGAGTTAGACGCAATTAAAGTAAAAGCACTTTATGCAAGAACTACGGATCATTCAACTAGTGCTTCGATTTAAGATATTTGGGTCTCTAAATTGTTCCAACAACAAATCTCTCCAATAAACAGACAAATTTTTGATACTGCAAACGTGACTTGAGTGATCATTATTGATCGCTAAATTTTCAAGTTTACACATTTTTTGTTTTACTGTTTTTCAATTTTTTGTAAATCAAAATCGATGTACCAATAATTGTCCGTTCATCAGACAGAGGTTTGTTTTCTGAATAATTGAAGACCCAAACAACTGAAATCGAAGCAGCGGTTAATCCAATTCCTTGTATCAAAATCTTTCACCTTGACTCATTACACTTAAAAAAAATAAGCGTAATGTCACTACTGTGATAAAATTGGTTGAATAAAGAACAATTTGAAATAATGCCAGTCCTTTAAAAAAGGTTTGTAAACCCTCTCAAGTAAGAAGTATTCTGCTCCTAGATATTGATAATCAATGTTTAGAAAAAATGAATTTCAAACTGAATTCTTCTTTTAAAACAGCAGGAGGACCTATGGGTGGTAACACAGGAGGTGGTGGCGGAGGCGGCAGCGGCGGAGGTGGTGGCGGTGGCTACGGAGGTGGCGGCGGCGGCAACCAAGGAGGCTACGGTGGAAATCCTGTTGGTGGTGGAAATATGGGTGGTGGTGGTGGAGGAGGCGGCGGTGGCGGTGGCAGACGGTATTAATTCAATCAACGCGCCACATCCTGACACTGCTCTTTCGCAAACGGTGAGTTAATTGTTTTTATTTGATATTTACAAAGCAAAATTAGGACTCGTCGTCGTAACACATTTTCCGTTTTATTTATCCTGAGTCCAAATTATGGGTGTTCAAGAGAAAAAATTCACCAAGACAAAGTGTGTTAATGTGGATGGATCAGATTCTAATAAAAACTTCATGGTTTTTATTTTAATGTAAATAATCAAATGCCGAATAGCAATTTTCAATCGTCACGATACTTAGGGGCAGCTTACATGCTTCAAGTAATATTGTTTTTTTCAATACACTTTTCTCACTTCAAGGCATAGTTTAACATTTTTTAGTTTCTACGCTACACTTCAAAGTTTTTTTTTTTAGTCTCAACTAAGTTTGGAGAGTTAAAAGTTATCATTGGATCAGTAAATTTTATCAATATTATTTCCGAGTATTCTGTTGCACATATTTCAAAGTTCAACAAGTTTGTTGCAAAAAATTAATCTGCAAATTGCTGATGCGTGAAAGACTCTTTGGCAAGATACTGACCTTTTTAAAACTCGGTCATTTTAACATGATGAAAAAAAAAAAATAATCAGCAAAGTGGTCTGACAATCTCTAAATATTATCTGACTTTGACTAATAATATTTACATTCGTTGTTGAAATATTATCTAAAACTGAAACATTGCTAACGATCCATGTATGCTCTTCAAATTTTAAATTGAAATTTTTAGTTTTGAACACCCGTAATTCGATTATTCGTTATAATTTCTGAATTTTTTGAAATGCTGTTGGAAAATCTAAGGAGAAAGCATTTTCATAAAATACAGAGCCACAGCTTAAGATGCTGCACCAACAGCTAACGGAGTCAAAGTGTACAGCCACATTAAAATTGGTAAAAAAAAGAGAAAAAAAAAAACAACGAACAAAGGAATCATTAATCATAATTTTTTTTTTTTGTCGATTTGGTTCTGGAATTCTGAACTATTACAGCCGACATCTCGTTTAGTTGATTTATTTTTGCAAATGATATATTAACAATTTAATTTCACTGATTGAGCAAAATGTAGGAAACAGGCTGAAGAATCTTAGCTACGTTTAGTTGAGATATTTGTAACTTTTTCTACTAGAAAATTTCAGTCGGATTTATTGCTAGGCCAGATGTTGTATTCCATATTTTTGCAAATAATTAATTTTGTTGCAATAATTAGAATAAAATATGTTCATCAAGCCAGAGATCACAACTTAGTTTATAATATCATTAATATAACTATTTAATGAGCTAGCGACAAAAGATCGGCATGTACGGCTTCAATTTAATATTTGTTCTTGATGTGTTATGCTTGTTGATATAATGGGGCTAAAAATTTAAAGATATTTATTATTTTATATAATATCAACGGCGTATATTCAGCTGATTCACGCACAGGGTGGTCCGCGACAGCTCGACTGTCTACGATAAAATATCAACTAGGTATGTAAATCCTTGTTATTAAATATCAGCTCCCCCGGACATTGTTAAAAGCGAAGTGCAATCGTTGACCACCCTGTATTTCTTTGAACAGTGAATCATAGCGTAGCGCATGTTAGTGTTAGACGAAATATTTTTCTTTCGGGTGATATATGTATGTGATTCTATACTTTGTCAAGGCAAGATTTACAATTCTACATCCCATTCCATGTTTCGGGTAGATTTTCCATATTTTTAATAGGATCCCAGTTACCTGGGTCGAAGTTTCAGGCTTTAGTTGCTTTACAATGAGTCGACTGTTCATTATCTTGTCTCGGGACAAACAAGAATGTGTCCTGCTAAAAAATTAGAAAACATAAATAATATGAATAAAAAAAAAACAACAAAAAAATGGCGGGATTTTTGTCGTGTTCAAAGTATCCAGCGGTATTGCTTCTTTTATTTATTTTTTATTTATTATTTTTTTTCAAAGTACTTTCATTTTTATCCACTGTTGAAGAGCAAGATCGGAATCGGCGGCGTTTGTGTAAATCTTTCCAGTTCTGAAGCTTGTTAACTTGACTAAAACTAACAACTATGTCACTTTTGAACCTCAGGTGACCCCTTGTCTACCACTTGTGTCTACTAGTCGCCAGTACTTCTTGTACTGTTTAGTTCGGAGCAGGCAGGGCTAAGGCTAGTCAGACAGGACCAGGCAGGACAATAAAGGATTCAGGAAACGAAGCGTCACCCCGTTAGATCGCAGTGTGAGGGAGGCTTATGCATAATTGTATTTACATTTGAAAAAAACGTTTCACCTATCCGCATCCACACGTTTAAAAAAAAAAAATAATATCTACCCACCACCACACAGAGAGTTGTGTGTCGCAATCGATAGACAGTGGTAAAGGCAGTTCCGCCCCTCCCCCCCTCCAATAACTTGACGAAAATATTTATATTTAAATAGTCGTTATTTACACTCATAACACTGGTCCAAACACACTTGAACATTTTCATCCACCCCGCTACCCCCTTGCCCATCCACATATCGACACAGAGAAACATGCACATGCAGATCCCCCAACACATACACACACAAACCTGCAAAAATTCTTTAGATCTAAAAGAAGACGAAGAAAACGGTCCATGTAAGAATCTAGGTTTTACTAAAATTGATGCAGATTGTTATCATAGAGGAAAATGAAAATTAGGCAAGATTGATTCTTATATAGACCAATAACAGAAATAAAAATAGAAAAGAAAAACGAAAAAAAAATAATGAAAAGAAATGACGATAGAAAATTAGAACAGCGACAAGAGAAACTTAAATAGCGGATGTTGAAAAGAGAGAAAGGAAGGTAATAGACACGCCAGGAAAATTAAATTGTAGAGTAAAACAAAAAAAAAAAACAAAAAAATAAAAATAATAAATATTGAAGAGCATTTCTTATAGGCTACCTTAGGTTAAACATTTAATCTTTAAGTTGTAATGTTTTAAGAAGTTAGATAATAAAAACGTGACTACAATACCTTTTCCATCATTTTTTTTTAATTCACAAAAGGGAAAATTGTCTTAAAGTTTTTTCGGATAAGGCCCAAGCACACAGGTAGGAGACTAAATTGTAGTTCAACATGCAGTTGCAGTTTCAAAGGCATCTCAGATATATATGTGTATATACATATATACATATATCTATATACCTATATAACAGAAACAGAAGAAAAAAAAAATTAGATAATTCACTGAACACAAGTATACAAAAGAAAGGTTAGTTGTATCTATAAATGAACAAATTATTATTATTATTATTATGTATAATAGAAAGGATGTCTGTCTGTCTGCCTGTGTATTTATACATTTTATATATATATATATATATATATATATATATATATATATATATATATATATATATATATATATATATATATATATATATATATCGAATATTTTAATTGTGTAGACTACTAGAGAAATTCAGCAAATCCGAGAAAAAACAGCATCTGTATGTAAACGCAGTATTAAAAACAAATTTGTACATAATTTACTCAATGACCAAAAATTTCATAATTATTACCTGCAATCATCAATCTAGTTAAGAAAAGAAAAGTTTAGTATGTATAAGTAACGTAATTATTTGAACAACGTGCACATCGATGATTTATTCCATATTCAGGGTTCAGGTGACAGGCCATAAATTATAGATCGTAGATCATAGATCATAGAACATAGACTCTAGTGCTTTTTGTATAGTGGCGTCAATTTATTCAAAGATAGAATAAAACTAGGTATTCTACATCTAGTCCGAGAGCAGAGACAATTATCTAGTACCTAGATAGTGTACAACGTATATATGTATTGCCCATGGTAACTAGCAAGGAAGATTAGAAACGACAGAAAGAGAAAGAGACGAAGAACAAACAAACAAGCAGGCAGGCAGGTAGCACCAAGGGAAGGAAAGAGGACAGGAAAAGAAGGGAAAGCAAGCCTGTAGCCTCATCAACAGACAGACTAGGCCTCGCTAAAACGTATAGCCAATATAACCATCTGCAGGTAGGACATCTAGACACATCTATTTTATGTATTCGTATTTCGTATGACTGGTTAAAAGATCGTGTGCATGACATTAATTTACCGGTAGAGAATACTCGAGATATACATATTATATAATATAAAAAAAAAAATTTCTGTCAGTATCTGTATATATGTATTTCAATTAGCGATTTTAAGACGATCGGTTCCTTTGTTACGATCAAGTCTGGTTAGTTGAGTATTCCTTATTGAAGTTAAAGGCTAATTAGATAAATGTTTGGAATGAGGAACCGAAACTCAGTATAACACAGTGACGCTGTGCATAAGACTGTCTAGCAAGCATATGCGTTATATGTATATTATATATTTAGTTTTCCAAGATGGCAGGAAACAAGCATGGTTTTTTGGTTTTTTCATAATAGTTTGAAATTTATTCGTTACCTATTATACAATTGAAGGAAATCAGAGAATTGCATTTAAAGATTTGAAATAATTGTCTTTTTAAATTATATACAATCCAACGTGCAGATTTCGTCATCTTGCATGTACGCTCTATATTGTTTTTTTCATTCCGTTCGTAAAGCTATGTATAACAGAAAAATTTGTGACCGTTATTTTTCTTCATTTTATTTTTCATTTTGTTGTCATTTTCTGAACATAGGTATATGTATATGTGTATGCATAACTTACTCCGAAGTTCTATGTCTGATCGTACATCAAAAAAACTTGGATCAGATTAAGTTGTCTAATTTACAAGTATTTTCCAAAACTATGAGCAATAATTCACCAGTAATTCATGTTACTATTCATCCACAGCCTTCACACAACAAGACTTATCAGTTTTACTTAGTTCTGGTTAGAACACAGAAAGCTATTGTTTATTTTTATTGTAAAAAAAAAGCCCTTAGACTAATCGTAACGACGCTGTATCAATATTTCAATTATTTTAGATAAAATATAAGATAAATTTTAAGATTTAATCAAAGTATATCGCGGTCCGTATTTATCGCCTTACCATTTCACCGTTTTGATAAGTGCATAGAAATAGAAATGCACTGTATTTAACACTGTAATTCACAGGTACTTTTTCCACGTACACGCAATCAACAGAAACGTGAACAAGAAAGTAAGGAGAGCAATGAACACTTCTTTGATAAATTTCAACGTTTCGTTCGCGTATTCGGTGTAAAGAGCCTGAAGAAGTCCGAACACACGGACAAATTGTTACAATTTAACAAGGAAGTGTTCATTTCTTTTCTTCCTTGTCCAAGTTCCTGTTAGTTGTAAATGAAAATTGACTAGTATGGACAATAATTTCAACCATCAACAGTCTTCAGTTGCTGCGGGTTGAGATATGACAAAGGGATAAGCGGTTATAATATCGTCTAAATTATATCTCGAATTGCACACTTCATAATCCGGCCATTAATTGCACGAGCTGAGATCTAACGAATCTCACAAAATCTAATTCTTCCTGTTCTCATACCCATCCTAATTTTTTTGTTCTTATTATTCCAAATTCTTCGGAATCTTAGAAAATTGTTACCATAGACAAACAATTTCGATGAAACTTGATTTTTCGAAAAAATGTATTTTTTGAAAACAAGCGAAACGAAAGATTCCAAAGGAAACATCATTGGGTCCGAGTGAACCTACAGTTCTAGGATTATGAATATCGCTATCATACGCAGGAGAGATATGATGCCTATGTTAACTATTTACTTTATCATTTTACTTTACCTGTATTAATTGCTGTCTTTCGTTTTCATTAATTTCTGGTTTGCCGTTTGCCGGCTGGTACGTTGAGCGTGAACCGACGTGTCGACCTGACCTCTGGGTTTCACTCTTCGCTGGAGGTAAGTCATTGAAAATATCAATGGGATTTATTAATGTCTATACATATTTATTTACTATGACAATAATTGTGAGGATTTTTTAGTACACGCCACGGCGTGCCGATTGCCCAAAAGCAGAATAAAAACTTTGATAATAAATCATTTTTGTAATGTGAAAATTACTCAATATTATTATGCTATCATACTATACTGTTAACGTAAACTTCTTTTTTTTTTATCTGTTATTTTCCACAGGTTATTTTCTTTATTTGTATTCTATGAAATCGTGTAAATAATAATAAAGTCAAATAATTGTCCTTATGGCTACTTTCCGCAAAGGTATAACTCACGGATCAAAAATAATGATAAATTATTGTCCTTTTACTGAAAGAACGAAAGAGTGGTAACCATTAGGTAAGCACTTAAGGTCGAAGTGAGGAAAATTTTGAATTCTGAGTTCGAATAATACAAAATGTAAATTAATTCTGAGCTTCGAATAACTGCCGTCAGATTAATTGGATTAATTTCTGTACATTCCGTGGAGGTATCAACGATCAATAAAACCAAACATGATTTGTTTCTACCAGCTACACTAGCGCTACCTAGCGGCAAGCCTGTATAACTATAACGATTCAATACAAGGCTAAATATGAACGTGTACAGATACTAAAATATGCATGTATAGGGTTATTGTAATAATTATGAGATTCGGAAACCGTACAAATGTTACTTAAAGTAACGGGAATTTTGATTAAAAAAAATACTGAAATTTACAATGTGGTGATGATATATTCGTAAACAATGTCGTAACTAAAGAGATGTAAGCGTACTGAGCTGTTTTCAGGTGATTTTCAGTGGCCTGTTTCAAAAACAAGCGAAAAAACTGATAACTATTATGTATGAATTTAAGATTGGAAAAAACATCATGTATTGCTACAGACGCCAGAGGAAATCATTAACGAAAAGAAGATACTTATCCTCAGAGCGCTTGCACCACTTGAGAGTTTTTTCCGATTGGTGCTTGGCGCTTGACTTGGATTGCGTTATGTTTTGCTGATAAAGTAGGACACCTTACATTGCAACCCCTCGAGACCAACTGCTTCACAAATTGCACAACGTGCAAGTTTTTTCCACTGAATTAGTACAAGAGCCAGGTACTTTTTTTCTGCAATCTTCTACAGAATTGATTTTTTTGTTGGAAAATGTTCGGGGGTGTCCCCGTGAATGTAAATTCAAGTTGGTCGGTCGGGGGGGAGGGGGTTTGAGCCTCAGCCGCCATCTTGGAAAACACGTTCTATCAAATATCTCGCGAACCGTGCATAGTACGACAAAAACCGTAAGAAACTTTCTTGTAGACAATGAACTTTTCTACAACTTTTATTCAAAACTTTTTCCTGTACAGTGCATAGTTTCTGATTTATAGTGCAGCAAACTTCACCATTTTTACTGTTTCATCAACCGTTAACTATATATTTAGCAATAACCATGTTGGGAAGAGTTATAAATAAAAATCTATGCACTTCATAGGAAAAAGTTCTGAATAAAAGTTATAGAAAATTTTATTACCTACAAGAATGGTGTCCACCGTATTTGTCGTATGATGCACGGTTCACGAGATATTTGATAAAACGTGTTTTCCAAGATGGTGGCTGAGGCTCAAACCACCTCCCCCCGTTCCTCCAACTTCAATTTACATTCAGGGGACACCCCCGAACATTTTCCAACAAGAAATTCAATTCTGTAGAAAATTGTATTATGAACCCACTTTTTTTACACTGGCCTCTGGATTGAATGACCACTGATGTGTTCCAGTCTGAGTGGTTCATAGTCTTTTGTATTGCCCTGAAAGTGGGGTGATTGAAATAAAGATTCATTTCCTATTGCGATGCAAGAGGACTTGCATTGTAGGGGGTTCTGCTATAACGGTGGAGCCAAGGAGTTTAATTCTAAAGGCAAAAGTTTATAACAACCCTGATATGATACATGTATAATTTTCCGCGTCTCTTTGTCCAAACAAGCTATTTGAAACCATAATGTATAATATTTTGATAGCTTGACGAAAGATATACTAGCACAGTCCTGTGGTCTCACTAATATCGGGAGGGGGCTTGTAAAACGGGGTAACCGAAAAATCAAAAGAAAAAAATTATTCTCTTTTTCATAATTGCATGATGCTTAACCGCCATTTATTACTTATTATCACTTTTGCACAATTTGGGGGGGCCAGAAAGTCGAGTCCTTGGTGACGGTGACTCGACTGGATTGATTCAAACTTTTCCTAATATCAAAAGTTCGAGTGCTCAAAAAAAGAAGATTCAAGTTATTTGAGTTTCCGACAGTCCATTATTTCTACAGCGTTCCCGTCTCGCCCGCCCTTCCCCTATACATATACTTTTCTCACTATATCATTTACTTGACTTATTAATTGATAAATTTATTCATTTATTCATTCATTCATTCACTGTGGTCAAACTAATTGAGTCTCTCTGTCTTCTATCACACCCGATGGGCTTCCAGTCTAAATGTACATTCTAGTCTCCTATGGCAGGTTTGGTTGAAAAGATCCGGTTCATGTATGTACATACCTATATTGAGAGGAGGGTACATCGAGGGATGCGATATGAGATGATTTGGATAGTAAGCGGCGTGGTTGATTGTGAAAAACGTTTCCTACTCCTAAGGTTGTGGGTTATCCTTGGCATGATGCGTTCCGAGACCTCGGAGCTTGTTACAATAAAAATATTCCCCTACTGCCAATTCCCTTTTGTCTACCAAACAGTATAATTTGATCTTTCATGTGATGAATCTAGGTACATCCGAAATACAATGCAACGAAAAATTTTTTAAATTAAATTACCAATATACCTACTGTTGTCATTAATAAATTATTTTTCAGCCTGATAAGTTGTTGTTCATTACCCACTAGTTTAAAGTAAGATTGTATAAACCTTAGGTCAAAGCGTATTATTGTAGAAGCGAAATTTTTTTCTTTATTTTTTACGTTGCAGTTTAATATATGTAACGCAGAGAAGCAGACTAAAGGTATTTAATTTATTCATTATACGTACAATATCATATATTTATAATACGAGACAATGTCTGGAATAGAAAGACGTCTTCACAGCTTGGAGAGGATGCAGCTACAAGAAACGGTCGATAACAGATGGTGTAAAATATCTCTGCGTCTACAGCTTGCCTACATCAGAATATGTCAGCAGACTCCCGCGCCAGGGGCTTTATGACACGATTTTGAAGTGAAACCACATCTGAAGACATCAGTGGCATCGGAAACGATACTTCGTGCAGGTTTATGTTGTTACTAAGAAGATGAATATATTTCTTCGGATGCAGGAGTGATCGCGATTTACGTAAAATATAATGACGATATAAGGCCCTCTAGCATCCAGAGGATTGGAGGCATATATTTTTCAGCATTGATCTATTATTTTATCAATATAAATTGCTCAAAAAAATTGGAGAAGTGCTATGCATCCGAATTTATATTGAAATCGTTGCCCTAATTATTTTGAGTAGCGTAAATAAAAAAATAAATAACTGAACAGATCAGTTCTATAAGTTCTCGAAATTTGTTTTATTTATAAATACAATGTTCGCTATGATTTTGAGATAAAAAATAAATTAATAATTCGAGAATTGAACCCAGTATCCGCAAATGCCAACTGTCGGTTTCGTCAATCTGCACAAATATCAAACCAAAATAGTGAACTATGGAAGAAGGCTCTAATTCTGAGAATTCTTACTTGTATAGAGTACCTGCATGTTGTTCTCTATAATTTAAATCCTTATACATAATAGAGTCTAAACGCGTAAATAAATATCTTCAGATCTGTCTGATTCTTGAGTATCGCACACATAACACAGAAGATATACCTTTTGTTGAAATTTAACATCCGCAAGATGATAATTGATTGTGGGCACCTGGAAGCAAGTATAATCTGCGTTTTATTGCGCAAGTTATTGCCTACTCTCCCGCATGAGCACCTTACCAAGTTGCTTCTGATCATCTGGTAGGCAACATTTTAGACTCAGTCCTGAAACTTTTTTCGAAAATTTCGATGGCCAAACCCAAATCGACTTAGGTTGCTATTGCATTCAGGTACTCTTTTAATTGTATCGAATATCAATTATATAGATACATCTAAATATCCGCTTTGTTGCTTCCGTGTTTCATCTACCTCATAGAAACACAATGGAATAATATAGTCTATTGATTATTTATTTGTATCTATATTGCTACACCGAGTTGGTTTCATGAAATCTTTCACAACGAGCTGCTGAACTTCTTCTTCTCCGTGTCGTAGCACCCTCATGTTTAAGACATAGATGATGGTCGCTGCAGTGCAGAGATTTATTGCAGAGGTGACATGGCAATTGGTTGATTATCCGACGTCTCGCTGCTGTTGCTACTGCTGCTATTGCCGCTGCTGATATTCTTTGGCAATTTATCGGCATGCACGAGGGCAGAGTCTGTAATGTTGCCGCAAGTATGTTTTCCGGTGTCACCCGTTGCAGCATCCTTGTATATACAAAGTCCGCACAACGAGGCCCCTGCGTACGAAGGAAAGTTCACAAGACCGCTCGTCATGGCAAAGTTTCTGAAACAAAGTACAGTAGTTGAATGAATTCAATACTTGGACATATTTTTAAAGCATTTTTAGAAGTAATCTACGTCTTAAACGTATGGACGCTGTGCATGATTTAATTCCTGACGGGCAGATCTCTTGTTCGTCGATGGCTGTAGGTATGGGGTAGGTACGTATAAATATCCCCAAAAGTTAAGCGGTACGAAATGACATGCAGAACACAAATTGTATTTGTTGCCGTGTGTGTTAAGTCGAGATATCAGTTACCTTATTAAATGAGAAGCCGTTTGGCCAAAATAGATTTGCTTTTTTGTATAAACCATGCCCGGGCGATGAAGAATCCAAAGTGTCGGAAGTTCGAAAAATTTGTTGGCATATCATCAACGAATATTCGATTTTCTGTTGGACATGAGATCGAAAAATTTGGTGAAAATTATGAAAGTTGCATTCCAAAGTTTGTTGAGTGATCATCAAAAATACTAAAGTTGCAAATTCTTTCGCGATTTAGGGTCAAGCGAGTGAATATGGACTGACGCGGATTGATAGACCGCGGTGTTCCTTTTGACGAATTTCATTAAAAAAAATTTGAAACTCCGTAAAATATTGGTGTCTGGTTGGCACAACCTACTAAAGACAAGAAAAAGTATCGATTCTGATATTTGAATCCAAAATTACGGCATTTCGCCAATTTAAATGATCTTGCTTAATTTTTTTTAATTATTTTCTGAAAATACATAGTTCCGAGAATATGTAAAAAAAAAAAAAATAAAAATTACAAGTTAAAAAACGAGAAGATAATGAAGTTAACGATTCACAGGATAAAATTCGCTAAAAACTTCTCTTCGTGTATACCTTGAACTTTCAATCACATTTTTCTTTAAACCTAGTTTTCTCGACCTGGCTATAATTGTTCGTTTTCAAATTTCAAATATTGAAAATTCTCGTAATCGCGGTAGCTACCGTTGTACGTAGCCGTTGTTATTATTATTATTTTCTTTTTTTCAATTATTTTTTAAGCCTCCGAGTATAACTCGGATATACATACCTATAGGTAAAATCTCTCTAAAATGAAATTTTCTCTTTGAACACTCACCATTACGTTAAAAATTTTGTTTTACAAAACCGGCTACGTACAACAAAAACTACGTTTATATACATTAGACTGGGCCAAAAAAATCGACTATTTTTTTTTTTAAAGTATATCGAAAATATTGTTTGGGGTGCCAAAACAAAAATTATTGTGGGAATATTCATTTAACAATATTCATTCGACAATAAATAAATAACAATAAATATTCGACAATATTTAGATTTTTTTGGCCCAGTCTAATATACATAGATTATAAAATAAAATTGGAATTATTTGTTTGACCAACCATTCTCGAGTTATCGATCCAGCCTTGAGAGGACTATTATTACGCAGAGGGTTCATCATTATTCAACAACTTTGTTAATTTTTAATTGTTTTTGATAAAAAATGTTGGTGAAATATTATCACAAAGTCGAAACAAATCAACAAAAAAAAAAGAAAAAAATCGCAAAACAGGACATTTTTTCAAGCCTTTACCGTGTGGTTCCCCCTTAAAGGCGTTAGACAAATTTTCGAACCATTTTTTTTTTTTTTCAATTATACTTTCAGCAAAAGGTACTGACATTATTTGGCGGAATTCAGGAGCACCATTTTCACGAAAAGCGAGCTCGGAGTAGAGTTTTTATATGTGTACCGGTTCAAGTTATTATATATATACGGTTGGCATTGTAAAATAACTTTAAAAAAATAAAAGCAGTTCTTTTCTACGAATCAATGATTTTAGGATCACCGTTCACGAGTAGGAGAAGCCCAAATCGGATTTGTCCTATATCATGATGATTTGAGTTCTTTACGGATCCATATAAATATTACCTAATCTTGTATCAAGATGTCAATTGAAAACATCATTGAGTGAGATTTATCAGTGCAGACGCTATACAACAAATTGAGTGAAACTGCTTCATTTCTTAAAAATTTTCACATGTATCGGGTGTAACAAAAAGTTTGGTCGCCACTTCACCGGGTGATTCTCCAGCTCGAGATCGGTGAAGATCTATCAAAATTTGTAGCCGCAAAATTGATCTTGACCTTCAAAATCAAGGTCAACATTTTTTATTGTCTTAAAAAATCTTACTCGCTCAAAGGATGAAAAGTCAGAATATCATTCAATAGAATATGGATATTTCACTTGACAATGCAATGTATCGATAATTTCTTCACGATTGTCAAGCAATTATTTTCGTGATTAGAATATCAATACATCACGAATGCTCGATCGGAATTATGTCTTCTTACGTATAGCTCAACCCTTCACTGGCAAACAAAAAGTAAAGTGTTCCATTAAAAAAATTGACGGTGATTTCGATGTCGATGAATATGTATGGTAAAAAAAATTAACTTCATGTATCGTGAACATCAGTATTCGAATGCATAACATTTTTCCTAATAGCTATCGACTCGGTTATCGACGAGCGAGCAATTTGCCTGTCAGAAGTTAAATCGCACAAAACGTAAATGAGTAAAGACCGATTTTTCCAGGGGCAAGATCTGCAGCTTTTGACATTCAGATATGATATGATAGGTATGATACGAAAAAATATATACATACTATTAAAACCTCTCATAAGTATATGGTATGTATGTACAAATAACAAATATATGTATTTACAAATTATAACTTAATTTAGATTTGGCAAGGCGGTTATCTGTCGCAACGCATCTACCCCGTTTCATTGCAGTAAAGCACGCCAAGTAGATCCTAAATGCCGGCCTCTATTATCCATAATAGCTCAATTATACAACGCAGATAAGCTTTCCGTGTCTTCAATTACGGTAACAATAGAGAGTACAGCTCGATTTACCTTAGATCGACAGAGGCGTATGTGAACTTGCGCTCTATACCGTGATCACGTGTCAGCTGGAGCTTTTATCAAATCTTACAATGGATGCTTATCGTTTACCGGACCGCGTTGCTTGTTTCTCGTTCCTATTATTCTTTACGGAGAACCTTATCCTCATATATGTTTTTTCTTATCATTCCTTGTCGTCGTATTTCGCATATCAATTCCGGTTTACAATAAAGCTTCGAAATAGTGATGGTACATGGTCAAATATATGGCATGTTGCGGCTCTTGCGTTCGAACTAATAACAAGCGCGATAATTCGAAGGAGAGTTAAGCATTAGGTGAGAAATAATATATATACTGCAGACAGCTATCTATTCATACTTATAGCCTTGGTGGGCAGACACATACCAATAGAAACATCGCTTGATAGACTGTTAATTGGGATCGAGATAAGTAGCACGCAACGCAAAGCAACAACTTGGGAATTAAATTATAGTTTAATGTATATGTGGTGATGAATTATTTGAGGTAACGACGAGCCGAGTGCATTCTTATCGATCCACGACAAAAACTTAATTCGGACCTCACCAGCGCCTCAGAGACCTAGAGGATTTCGATAACGGACAGCTGGTGACCGTCTTATAAATTTCAGAAGTCAAGTTATAGGGTTGAAATACTCTACAAGTACATACATGCAAAGTTTATGAGCTAATCACTGTTTAAGTTTTCGAATTATGAATCGAATTATGATTGAAGAAAGCCCGGTCCAAATGATTTTGCAAGCAGTAGCCTCCAAAAACTAGGCAAAATGAGATTTTGAATTTTCTGCAACTTGACGGCAAGCGATTAGTAAATAATTGTTATATCTGGGAATCCTATTCCACCAAGCAGAACCCCGTCTTACCTCATGTATGGAGCATTAAAAAATTCGTCTAATTTATAAATGCATGTCGTATGATATGAAGTAGTACCGTTGCTCATTGAAAACCAACAAGAAGATGGTGGGACTTGTTTCGTCAGGAGAGTAGGAATATGGATAACAAGCTTTATCGTGTGAAACTTCGCTTTTTGCGTAAGGAACAACCGCGCGATGATGAATCAAAAGTAATCATATCGTTAGCGATTTTTTGACTTTCTGTGTTTCAAATCGGGTTAGAGGTTCGTTTGAATCTACATTCTCTTCAGCGTTGTAATTCACCCAAAGGACTTGCAAACTTTTTATGTTCGTGGTGAGATATGTAACTAATGCGATCATGGAATTCCATTATTGAATGAGAATAAAAAATGTTTAGGTCAATTAAACTTTAACAATTTATTTTCTAAAAATAAAAACAAACTGCTCTACCATTTTTTCATAAGCTTGAAGAATGTATGCGCTTCTTTTCAGATTTGTCGATCATCTACTACTGGAAAATTATGATTGTCAATTTCTCAATGAACTGTAGAATAATTAACTTTATCCAATTTCCTAATTTTGCTTTCGAAAACCTTGATTTTTTGAATCAGCAGTTGATCAACAGCAATTATATACATTGAACCATAAAAAAACTTCCATCTATCAATTGATATGCATGAGGATGCTTCGAAGTTTGCACCAATTTTTGTAATAAAAAATTTTAAAAACACACAGGAAATCAGAAAGAACCCCCTATTTTTTGAATAACGGGACTTGAGCATTATCGAATAACATAAAAGGAGAGTAAATTTCAATTTCAATGGGCCACTAGAGCAAAATGGGATCTCTTTGAAACTGCAGGAAACTACTCCGTGCTCCTTTGATATACGTGTATTTTCTTTACTGTAAACTTTTCCTAGTATCCGTAAGAAGGAGAAACCGTACGGTGCTGAGAACCTGGCCAGTTCTTTGATAGTGTTCGAGTGGTAGAGTTTAGCGAATTGTGTCGAACCCGTGATAACCAGGAGCAAAACGCAATGGAATCATTTGTGCAAACCAGTTCTCAACCAAGTTAAAAGGTGGATTGCGTGCAGGCGTGCTTCTCGTTGTCTATATAATGTGTTATTCATCATGCACATTGTATGTCTAAGGATAAGCTCTGAACAATCTTGGTACCCCATTACTCATTTTGTATATTTACCTCATCTTCATTCGCCCACGGCTTGTTTCTCCTTTGCCTTCGACCAATTAGCGCGTGCCCTGGAAGAGTTATGTAGGTAGGATTTTATAGACGTATTTGTTAACGAAGACTGGACCGTGCCACACGAATAACGAACAGAAGTGTATCGTGGCGTGCTCGTTTTGTAACGTCAGTGCGTGTTACTTACAATTAGGGATGGCGGCTCCAGGGTTACAGCCTATAGACCATACTTAGGGGTGAAAATGAAAGAGAGATAGAAAACCGTGGGAAGTTTAAGGTGTGCAACCAGTTGCTGCATATCCATCCACGGCATATGCCGCGAGTTTCATTTAGGCACACTGTGTACGACCGGACCCTCCAAGGATGCAGAATGCAGTGTATAGATCGAATCATTATCTTGTCATCCCTAACGCATCGCTGTTTCGTTAAAACAATTTACTATCGAGGGTAGGTACACCCTGCCCAAGCCTATGCGGTATGCACTCCTGGCAATCCTGAGGCCAATCTTCACCAAGCGTAAATATTAAGGATATTAAATTGATCGACTGATTCGGTTAAGTCGATGCCGCAGTGTAGGAAATTGGTCCAGCGATTAACAACGCAGTCCGTCTCGGTATGAAAAATCGTTAGTGTACATCCGTTTTTGTGTTGCGAATCATGTCTTACCGTGTAATTAAACCTCCGTATACAATGTCATGATCGTAAAATAATTCAATATTGTATCGGAATCCGCATTAGAAATACCGAACGCCATAGTCATCAAGATTCAAGATAAACCATCTATCTGGGAGAGAATGGATTCTGAAAATTATGATTTGTCAGAGACGTCGGGGCAGGCGTATAGCGGCACGCGGTACTGATACTGTTGAGATGGTTATACAGGACCAAGAATGAGAATCGCGGTCGAATACGAGTGTTTAAATGCTGTCTAACGAGACGTGCGGAATGAGCTGAAAAATAATGAAACGATGCTTAGTAGGTTGGCGGGACGAGGAAGGAAAGATAGAAGAGATGGAAGGGTGGAGACACAATGACACGACGAAGTTATATTCCAGATCTCCCCACGTCCCGCGTGGGAATCGACGAGTGTTTTCAATATTGCGGCAAGGGAGCGCAGGGGTGCGGGAGCTTTGCTCGCGGTGCCATCGCTAACTAGCGTGCGTTTATTCAACGTTTATCGCGGGCTTATCGGACGCTTACCGAGTGCTCGACTCGGACCAAATCAAATCAGGTGCAGATTGGCTGAATACTTTATCTCGGATTACCGAGCACGATGGGGCTTGGGCGTTGCTAAATACCATCAAGTACAGGATTACACGCGTCGAGTGTTATTCCGAGGCCGTTAACGCTGTACGCAATCCGTAATCCCCTCGCTTGTAATATCCATAGTAGTTATTCATCTACTTCAGGATTCGCAGTAACACATTAAATTTAATTTTTCTTTTTTAATTTTTATCTATAATTTATGATAATAACGTCTTACTGTTCACATGAGGTAACGATGTAATGGCACAAATGATTTTATAATCAGAAAGTATCGTTTCGCGTAATTCATGCCTACTTCTACGTGTTAATCATTCCATTGTCACGAACTAGAATAAGAAACACAAAAAACACGAGATGCTACATCCGATAGGGGATTTAATCCAGCAGGTTTTGTAACATATTTTGAACATGGTAAGGTATATCTACATGTCGTGACTGCATGCCAGGATTGATAGAAACAGCAATAAACTACTTCAAAGAAATAATGTTCCCACTTCCGACGTTTGTTAGCGAAATATCTACTCATCTCTTGATCCGTTCGAGGCAGTCGGGAATATGTCGCAGGGAAATCAACGAATATGTCCAGAGTGGTTCAAAAATCAAGTTTCTGGTTTCGAACTTCAAGATTGTTTGCAGACATCGTGATATTACAGTGATCTGCGCACTGTTCTGTTAGTTGTAAATCGTGCAGAGATGGCATGATCGTGTAGTTTTTTTTTTTTTTCTTACCTATATTGCTGGTCGAGCTGCGCTTTTTCGATCCGTTTGTCTTTGGCTCGCCGATTTTGAAACCATATTTTTATCTGCGTTTCGGTGAGTTGCAGAGAGGCAGCTAGCTCGAATCGTCGTCCCCGCGAGATGTACTCTCCCCGCCGGTATTCGACCTCCAGTCGGAGGGTTTGCTCACCGCTGAAGGTCGTCCGTTGTCTTCGTGGTCTTCCCTCTTTCCGCCGACGACGTGCCACTGAAACGTTAAACGTTGACCGTTAATATATGGTCGAAATTACTGTTCATGTGGTTGGTAACCGAAGCTTGCGGGCCGTAAATCTTTAATACCATTCGAAATTCCGATCTCATTTGCAGATCAAATTAATAGGCTGTCAACCACTAATGCCTTCATGTTTGTGATGCCCGTGACATCCGTGACTAAGAGAACGATCCATTATTTGAAAAGATTATACTTCCGTCAGTTCAACGGTGCGAAAACCAATGATGGGTTAGTTACGCGTAAAAAGTGTCAATATCCTCCGTGTAATTATTCGAGACCCGAGTAAACTGCTTTTCCCAGCTATATTGACAAACGGAGTGATAACCATGCAAGCCATATTGTATCATAATGGAATTAATTCCGAATGATTGGTTTCTGAATTAAATTAGACTGTACTGTTCTTTTATTAAACCCGATTTATGGAACTCTTTGTCGGGAAATCTGCAATAAGCTGTCAAAATTCAATAAAGAAGAACTTATTTACATGACTTAAAATATGAATGGGTGAGAACTATATCAACATATTGAAATAAGCAATAAGGCGCAAACGACTTATCGCGTAGGTAATGTACGTCGTCATGTGGCGTTTTCATTAGACGATTGGTATTTGGTGATAGAGTTTTAGTGCCCTCATCAGTTCTGGGTCTTGCGTCGTGGCGTTGCGTTACGCGAGCATTGCTAATAAGTAATTATAGTTGAAATAGGATTGATACGATATCGCGTGGCAAGTTGAGGTTGATCTGACCATGTGATTTAGATGAACATTTTTCAATTCGACACCAAACGGCTAGTAGGAAAACAGTAGACTCGTGTTTAATTCGATACAGTGCAACCTCCCAATAGGACCGCGCTCGGGCTTGTAGGGGAATATAATACCGAGAAATGAGTTATCCCCCGCGCGCGGTCCGACCTCGCCACAAAAAAATTTTCACCTCAACCTCCAAATAGGACCGCTTGCACTCGATGAATTTCACGTGTAAAGTGTGGTAACTTAAAATAAATTCTAATTTTCGGAATTCTGTTTTTTAATGTTGAATTCGTGTAATGTACATACTTACATAAATAAAGAATGATATTCAAGTAATAATTACATGTATTATTCTAAATGTAATAAAATTTTTAACAATATATTTGAATAAAAATAATTTATAAATATTATTAGGTGTTAACAATAGATTAATGAAATTGATTACAATCAATTGAAATTTTCATTACTATACTATTATTCAAAGCATTAATTAAGATCAAAACGCAATTTCTACGCGTGGTCCTATTCAGAGGTTCGCCCCCGATTCTACGATGCACGAAGTAGTGGGGGCAAGTTTCAAACGAACAGTTGGAGAAGCGGTCCTATTTGGAGAGGGCTTATTCAGAGGTTGCACTGTATCGTCGCAATTCTAATTTCTTAAATTTTTGCTCGATTAAGACCAGGCTACAGCTGATTGAGCTGAAAAAACGCAAGTGGCTTCCGTGCGTCCGCCGGAAACTGCAGGGAATACGCAAACGCATACATATAAATGCACATGAAGCATATATAGGTATACTCACACATCTATCCGGCGCAGCTTCCGCTGACCTTCTCAATTTATAATTAATATAACACCTGGATGAAGGAGGGCACACCCCTCACGTGTCTATCCCCGTCCCCTATCCAGGCTGAGAATGAGTTATGACCCTCGCATAGTATAAGGCACAGCGTAGGCGGAGCCCCGTATTGTGTATAATTATTAAGTAGTAACACATGCGAGCCGCCATAACGTTAGTCGTTTTGCATTGGTCTTTCATCTTTTCTCAAATTCAGACTGATCCTTGCTTTTCTGCAGCTGAATGACTTCCCCCAAAAATAGAACAGTAGCATTTTTCAAATTTGTTTTAAACGAAATACAATTACCATTCGATACGTGAGACATGTTTCAGACATGATTCGAATTACACGAAATAATGTATACTTATGTCTGCTTTCAATTTTTACCAAACTTTCAAAACTTGAAGTTTAATTGCAATGGCTCTTTGAATAATTATTCAAATTCGGAATACACTAACTCTAACGTAATCGGTGAGCAGCAACTCGGACACATGACACTTTTAACAACTCTATAAACAGCGATATTGGGGTTATACAGAAGAAGAAGTTCCTGGAAGGTGTTCTTCGGTGATCCCACGAGCAATTAGTATCACGTTTCTCTTTCTACTGAGATTGCTCGAAGCCGTAGACCTGCGAACGTCCGGCATCATTTTCCGCATATTCTAATTATTTTACGTGACGGGTTACGCTTGTCGTATCAAATTACGACTATTTTATGTATACGGGATGATTTTTCATGATTGGTTGATCAATAAACGGTGATTGACGATTATTTGAATAATTATTGAAATGAATTCAATGCAAAATCCAATACGATTTGAGTGTGAATATTTCAAGGACTATAATTAACAACTATTACATTATTTATCTAGATACTGTTCAATCAGATACATACACTATGATTAGGTTTAATAAGACCTTGATAAAACGGCATTCGTTGTGATCATTGAATCATATATTCGATAAGAATGAGATAAAAAATAATTATTTCAGTCGTAGTTAGGATTTGATTGGGCGAGCATTCTGTATTGTGTGTCCCCGCCACTCTTCGCCCATGGTCGCGTCCCGACCGTATCCGCGCAGGTGTCATGCGGCGCGAGTATGATCGGATTACACTGTGAAGCAACATCTAAAGCTGGGCACAATGCGCTCGTTACGATTTACGAGAAATTTGCTAAATCCTTTCGGTAATAATAACAATGATAATAATAAAAGTAACAATGATAGCTTCAATCGTAATTTTACTTAACGGACGAATTCAGTATTATAATTGTGGAACCTGGTATACCCGTATATTATATAACACGAGTATTAGAACAAATCGTTGCCTAACGTTATAGCTACAACCAAATACACACGCGAATAGGGATGTATACCTTCACGAAAATTAGCAGCAGTTCAATATCTAGAAAAGTTGAAACTTTATTTAGGCGGGAAGAGGAGGCTGGGGGGGGGGGGGTGTTTTTGTTCTTTGAAGGTTTTAGTTTACAATGAAAAATCTCATCATCATCAAATATGAGCGAAGGGGGTTGCAGTATCAGAATATGTGCGATATTTCGGGTAAATCGGGTAGCAGCGAAATCATTGAAAAACGTAACTGAAATATTTATCAAATTGTATCTTTGGTCATTATTATTGATACAACAGTATCATAAATCATTTTATGAGTATATAATAAACATGTATGTACTTTCGGAGCATATACATATACGTATGTAATATGTGGCCGTCTATATAAAAAGGGCCCACTTTGTCGATATGGAGTCAGCACTGTGGACGTCTTGCTGGCGAATTTCCCCATTTTTTGAGTTCAGACAGAACCCTCTAAGCTGAAAACTGGCGAAGTTATGAGGGTTTGAACCTGATGATTTGAAAAACGCAATATGTCTCATTCGACGTGGGAAGAGTTTCGATTCCATTTAGGATAATAAGAAAAAAATAATGATAATTTTGAGCAACACTGGAGAAATAGGAATATCCCGGAAACTAGGATCGACAAAGTGGGCCCTTTTTATGCGGACGGCCGCAATCAACTTCAATATAGAAACACTAAATGTTCGCAGGAAAATGTTTCAGGAATGAGTTGTGCTTTGATACATACCTACTGTTCACATAAATTTAGGCTATGAAAATGGTAATTGAATTTATAAGACATGCCCCGATGCACCCGTATTTGTAAATAAATTTGAAAATAAGCCAAATAATATACTACAATATTATTTTCCGAATTTTAAAAGTTTCATATAATCACAGTTATACGATTACATTTTGGATGATTTCGAATTTTCTGAAACGTTGCTAATTCAGCATAATAAAATTCGAAAAGATCGGAATTCAGACAGACCCGAAAATTCAAGAATCCCAAAATATAATGCGGGGACACTACGTTCCATACGTGAATTTCAAGCTTCAGAGTTTTTGGCCTTTAGGATCTTTGGCTTTCGGAATGTTTAACCTTCGGTGTTTTTCGATTTGAAGTTCTCAAAATCGACCATGTGCAGACTTCCCAAAACTGTGAGTTGGTAATATTAAAATTTGGAATTTTCATCGGTCGAAACTTCGAATATCTGGAACTTCAACCGGACTCCGACAAAGTGTAACAATAAATCACTAGATAAAGAAAGAAAAAATGTAGGTAGGTATATAGGCAGTTCAATAAACTAAGTAATAATTATGGTAAATCACACACGATCGTTATTCTTATAGAATATAGGTCTTATGTGGATATACAATACCGATCAAAAGTTTGGTAACACCTTTGAAATCAAATAGTATTCTTGAAAAATCGATATCTCGGTGAAAAATGATCGAAAAATAATAAACAATAAAAACATTCAAAGAGAGAAGAGTGCACTTTATGATAAATCAAAATTCAATTACCGGTCTCAATTTTTCTCTATGTGACGTGAAAATAAAGTTGCGTAGGTATAATGTTTTCACAAAATATCGTGTTACTTGAAAGCGCTGTAGCTCGATGAAAAATCATCTCATAGTAAATAACAAGAGACAAAAGTTGTAGTAAAATTCATAAGCTGAACAATGTCGTTTGAAAATTCAAATTACGATTTTTCGCTGCAAAGTTATTCAAGTTTTTGTAAAAAAGTTCGAGTTTTCATACGAGCTCTACAACACCAATGAATCTTGTTTTACTGTGAGCCTTCGTCTTCTGTTTTGTCCAGATGATTAAAAGTGATGAATAAATCAGTGTATATTCAGTTTGAAATCACTAGAATTATGTAATTTTCAAGTCCCAGATGAAAGGAGAGGCGAAACATAGATGAAACGAGAGAAGAATAACCTCCTGTCTATTCGGGGTCATTTTCAATTTCAAACACAACTGTGTTTGTGTTTGAAAAGTTTGAGTGTAAATTTGAGCGATGAAAATGAAAAAATTGTGTAATTTGTAAGACACGTCCAGATTCGCCCGGATTTGCAAATCAACTTGAGAAATAGCCAAATATAATAGACTACAATTTTTTTTTTTTTTTTTTAAGCAAAAAAACTTCTGCTTTCGTGAAATCCCATTCTTTCAAATGGTAATAGTCGTAGTTGTCTTACATTGCTGGATCATGCGTCAGCAATGAAGAACTTCCACTTCTGATTTTAAATTAGGCTTGAATTGATAGTCAGGTTACCTTCACTCCTTTTAAAGAATATTTCTTTTCGTTCAAGCAGGCCATGCAACTTGGCTATTGTTAGGACAATAATACAAAATAAGTCTTCCTGCAGTTAACATTAGGTATTCAATCAGCACCATGTACTAGCAACATACGAATTGTTTTTCATAACTTCTCCCGGTTCATCCGCATGCGTATCTCAACCTGAGAATGATTCTCTCGTAAATTTCAAGTATAACCTGTATCGAGTTATCTAGATATAAGGTAAAAACACACGGTTAAAGTCCAGTACTGCGTATTTATTCGATAAACGATGAAGAAGATGACACGTGTCACGCAATGGCTGTTGTAGTCCTGATTCGGAAGGTATGTATGTTCTACGTCTGCCCTTAGTATAAAAAACTGTACTACGTACAGTTTCCAACACACAGCTTCATCCCCGTGGTACAAACTACATTGAGACGCGGCCAACTGCGTCTCGTAATCTCATCACAATATCAGCGCGAGGTGGCGAGGCGCGATAAACCTCTGCGTCTGTATACCCGCGGAGGACGCTACCACCAATATACCTACCGACTCCAGCACACGGGTACTGGAGTGACGGAGTGACGGAGTAAGCGCGACAACGAGGCAACGCGATGGCCGTCGCGACGCTTCGAGCTGTATTGTTATTACCAAAGTACCAAAGCTGTATCAGCTCTATGGAATGTGGATATAGCAGCCCATAGGACTGCGTAAATGCTTAATTAGTTATATCACACATTTCGTTACTTGTATTCGTTAACAATTTTGAGTAACGTGTATATATGTTATAAAATTCGTTATTTTTTAACATAATTGGAAATAGAGAAAATAAAAAACTCTGTAACTTAAGAACTTGATCAGTCATACTATTATGCAGTATATTGATACTTGGGTAGAACCAACAGTCGTTCGACAGATTGTTATTTCCACTAGGTAATTCTTGTTGCGTCAATTTGAAATCAACTTCATAATTAGATAGATGAAATGCGATAATCAGGTGGGGTGAAGAACTACAATATGGTTAATACAGTAATACGTGACATTCCCTTGAGAAAGTAGATGCCACCATTTATTGACCTATTCAATTTTCGAATTTATAGTTTAATTGTCGGTGAATTAGATAATCTGTTCCAGTCAAATTGCGTGAAATGAAAAAATGATTATTTTTCATTATCTCCAATGGTGACGTGTAGCTTCTATAATCCCATACATATACACACGTTATCCGAGGGTAGGCATCTCGTATTTCAAAAATGGGATTATCAAAACCAAGACGAGGAGTGAGCTCAATAAGGATCCTATTCTTTGTAGTGAAGTTGAATTGTAGATTAGGCAATAATGATATCACTTATGGATTTAGTGTTCAAAAATGGATATATTCATTATAGAATCTTGATCAAGTGACAAATCATATTTTTATAAAATTATAATCTCTGCATACATATGGTGGTCAGAATGTTTTTTTTTTTTTCAGCTTTCTCTCTTTTGGTCTGACGATTCTCTGGACTTTGCAACAAATACGCACGACTGCACCAGTTCCTACGCGGACGGAATCTACTTATCTTTTTTACAAAGGCGACCATCGCTATATAGCCCGACAAGGATTTCAATATTTTCAAGCTAACGCGTTCAGGATTTCTGGGGTTTAACATCGGAGAATATTTTCGTACACCTGTTGTCCGCTCAAGCCTCCCAAGCACCCTTAAAATGTATTCTTTAGCGTCCTATCTCATATATACATATACATATATACATACATGTACATGTACACACGTACGAAACACGAGGTTATAAAAGAGGGAGATCGACGAACCTCGGACATATCACAGCATACGTTCATGGTTCGTAGATTTAGTCAATTTTACAGTCATCTATAGTTACAACGCGCGACCATTCAGCTTCATACCAATTTCACGAAATCTGTTCTGGTACGAAATGACAATGAAATAAATAGAAAGAAAAAATTTTTACGGGTAACTCACAGAAAGCTGAGAAGCCGTGGAAGTGGGCTTCTGTCAGAGGCGGTATTCCTGCACGAAGGTGCTGTGGGGTCCCTCCGATGTGTGGAAGGTAAGAGAGATGCGAGAGGTGAGAGAGATGGAGGTGAGGCCTTGCTGCAGGAAATAGCACCGGTCCCTGGAGAAACGGCACCGGGTTCTGCAGCGATTCTTCGGGTCTTCGTTCTTCGCCCTCTCTGCCGTCTATGTCATCAGGGTTTACGGTTGCTCGCGCATTGATGGTATTTGGTAACCGTCGATGATTCGCTGCTTCTGAGGTCCGTCCCGGTGATTCTGTTCCTCGGCGGTCGTCGAGCTCGACTTCCGGCACGCGTCCGTCAATGGATACGCGGGAATTAGGTTTGGGCACATATTCTGGACTGGGGGTAGCTTCTAGCCTCTCACGATCCACTTTTGTTTCTAAGTGCCCGTACAGACGTGCGAAAAACCTCCGGGGCGAGGAAGGCCGCGCACTTGCCTGGGTCACTGTCGTCATTATTGGTTACAACGAATCGCTCGATGTGGTAAACAATCTGAGTCCTTCGCAGGATTAAACTGCAATTTTAGCCCGAAGATACATCGAGAATTATTCCATCTTTAGTCCGTGGCCTGCGAGTTAAAAGCGCGTTCACAGTGCTCTGATTGCGAGACTGGATTGTATACGCGGTTGATCCTTTCAAAGTCCGGCATATTTTTTATCGCGAGTTCAAAAAGTGCAGTCAGTCAAGAGGCTACAATAATATCCGGCAAAATTCTTCGATGCACTTCAATTCACTGTACGTATGTATAGGGTGGAGATGAATTGAAGGTTGTACGCACGTTTCACACATGTAAGCTGTACAGATGTCATCTGCGAGGTATTGAAGTCTACGAGAAACTGGATAGTAAATAACTGGTCAAGAATACGCGCAATCGATTTCCCAAACGTTTACTTTCATCGTTGCTGACTTTCGTTGATCCTTTTACTTCCGTGAACTGCAGTGTATAATTTATTTTTATTATAACCCGCAGTTGTCGATCTCACAGAAAAATCACGATGAGCGTTAAAAATGTTATCTATGATCAGTTTTTATGAATTTCGAACTTTCTTATACCGTATAATTTCCTTTTCGAAAAAACCAAATCGTTGCAGTTTCACGGTGCTTTAATCGTCACCTTAATTCCACAATAACACGTTGAAGGATTCGCTCTCGTCTTTCGCGAGGATGTCTTATGTCGCGGTCCGTTACGGAACTGTTCCTAAGGTAACAGGTATCGCGCAGTCCGACGTGCCACGCGCCTCTGAGGCTCTGGCTATCATCATTCATTCGTCCGCCTTGTGGCACCCACGGCCTGCTGCTTATGCTAGCACGGGGGCGACGGGGAGGATTCCAACCACCGTCCCACTACAATTCCCCTACCTTTTTCCCCTAATTTTCGATTATGATCGGCCCGCCCCCACATATCATTTCTTACTCTCTCTACTCCCTCCTCAATGTACTTGGCCAGCACATTCGCACACTCCTACACAATATTCTGCTTTACGATGACCATCTAACTATACCTGGGAATTTAGCTATAGCTGTTCATAACACGGCATCGAGAACACGATAAGAAAAGAAAGAGCCGTTCACTGGCGCTAGGAAAGAGAGTTTCTTGGCAACGAAAAATGATTTTTTATTATTCAAGTTTATTTTTATGTTAGTTATGCTATTCTATGTTGTATTATGGATTAAATATTCATTAGTATTGCAGCAGGTGAGTGGGAATAAGCTGAGAAAAAAAATCGTACGTACCGTGCTCATTAAATACCCAATGTTAACATCAAGATTCATTCTATAAATTACTGACTCAAAAATAGTTTACTTACATATCCTGCTTTGATTGAAAAAAGTATGCTGTGCCGGAGTGAAGGTAACCTAGCTGACTATCATTTCTTGCCTGGATCTAAAATTAAAAGTCAAATTTTTCATTTTTGACGAACAGTCCAGCATGGGCAATGTAAATCAAATATAATGATTTTTATTCAAATGGGGTTTTTACGAAAACGTAACCCTCCGTAGTTTTGAAAAATAAAATTGTAGTCTATTGTTTGGCTACTTTTACTTTTTGTCACAGAAGTGATATAGGAAGATATTGGTTTCGTGTCAAAAATTTCGAGTGCAATGCGGCACGGGTTAACGTGCTCTGAATAGGTTCCCTGTTCACACACTTTGATTTTTGCATCAAATGCAAGCCTTTTGAGCCTTTCATCATATAAGAACCCTCCCTATAATAGGCACTCTACATACCTCCGTAAATAGTAGCGTTAATGCGTATCTGATCCGAGCATGCATATTCAGCTCTACCTCTTTTGTATACGATAATACGGAATCAGTTTTTGCATTTGAAGATTGTCTACGCATGCAGCATGGTGCTTATATCCGCTTATGACGAGAATAATAGGTAAGAATTCATCGCACAGCGTTATAACGGCGTGTTACTATATCTACATCCGCTAGCTAATTATATTAGGAAGCAAATACATGTATGACAAAAGAAAGTTTTTGTGATTTTCCGTTTACTCTTAGCAAGCATTATGTTTCAATCCAATTTTTTCGACCAAGGCCGACTCATTATCGAACTAAAACATTCATTCTAACGCAAAGTACTTTGCACAGTTATATATTTAGCTGCGTTACATATACACATACGAAGAAGTACATCAAACTAGCTACGTAAGTCCGAGTGTAAGTGTAAGTCTAACAATAAGTGTATTGGAAGGTTGGCGAGGCCGGCGAAGCTAATACTTCTTGCGCGCGTACGCTTTCGTGCACAACAAGCAATCTACCCATAAGTCCATTCTTTTTCTTCAATTGTAATCATACCACGGGTCTTATCAAAAGTTGGTATATATGTATATATATATATATACACCTATATAGGTATATGCGAAGAGGGCTGCAGAATTGATCGCTCAATGTTCGTTATTATTCTGTATAAAATTCGTAGCGTGAAATTCAGTGGATCTTTTTCTGGATCCTAAGAATTAGATCGTTGTAGAATGCAGAACCCGACGATATATGGTGAGCAACCTCATCGGACTTCCCAGTTTATAAAGAATATAAGAATATAGAGCTTCATGTGTTTCAAATTTTAATATTGTTTTTTTTTTTAAACTTGCGATTGCTGAACAACTACCAACTCTGGGAATCCGCAAGAGTTGGTGATAGGTTGCGGGAGGCGTTAAAGACACCCTTGTCGGGGCGCATGCTCTTGTCTCGTGTATCTGGTTCGCGGGATATAATTACGTCGATTTCTCCTTCAACACCGATTGGTTGATACAAAATCCACGTTTCCCCTGCTGCTATTGTCACCGCGAGAGAAGTTATCAAGGATATCGATAGGTATGTGTATGCGTGGGTGACTGTATGCCTTGAAACGATATTTAGTTGGTGCCATTGATTATTAATATATATCATTATCATGTATATTATAAGAAAAATATATATATATATATATATATTTAATGAAATTAGTTCGTCGAAGTTTATATGAAATCGAATGTATGTACACAAACTATTTCGTCAAATGGTATTGAAATAGAGCATAGTAGGTATATTAGAAGATACGTAGTATATGTATACCGCGATAAACAACCGACTGTGGGGAAGGGGATTATATATAAAAGAAGACACGCGGAACGCCACAGGCATCTTCTTGAATAAGTCATAGACTCAAAAATCACAATTAAAATAGAAAAGACAAAGTAAAGGATAAACTTTTACAAAACAACGAACTATAATCCAAGTAAAATACTTCACGGGAATGATTGAAGATAAATTATTATTTAAGGTAGTTCACTCGTGACAAATGGGGCTAAAAGTATAGTCCGATGGTTAGTACAAAAGGTTAGGAACAGTCAGTGACAGAATATTTCATTTTTGTTCAAAACTGTACTCAATACATGTAAGTTCTTATATACAGATGCACACTAATTAATCAATCACTTTTTTTAGGAAAAATAAATGTGGCAACACTGTAAATGTATACACTCCATCTTCATACTTTATAATCGATGCGAATTACTTTACGTGACGTTATTAGCATTACGAATATGAGCTAGGGTTTTTCTATCAGTCACATGCTCTCCTTGTCACTCAACTAGTAGCGTGAACGATGCGGCTATGCGCGGTCCAGGAGTATGGTTCAAGCTCCATACTACATATAGGATTGAGCTATATACCATATTTAAACTTAGTATGTATACAGTTTGGTAATTAATTTAAGTAATTATTTAACCTACAAATAACTTTTTCTTTGACTATTTACCGTATTTAAGACTATTTGAATTTTGGCGCGCTTCACATGACGATATTCAACGTTGCCAAGTCGTAATACTTGTCCCCGACATTTGTATACTTACTGTTTTAAAAAATTATCAATACTTTAAATAATTATATCTTTTCAGTCAAAATCAGTCAATTTCAATTCAAAATCAATGAAAAAAAATAATTCTTATTTTAAAAATTTGTTAATTTCTTTTCTACAATATATTAGTTTTCGAAAAAATCGGTGAGAAACGCTCTCGAGATATACGTAAAACTTTGCCCTGTTTTATATTTGCCTGGTCGTCTGCATCTCGGTCTGCATCTTGGTCTGCATGTTAATTATGTGCACTTTAATTATTAATATCTCATTTCACAATCGGTCAAAAAATTTGATTTTTTTTTTTCAATTGAATTAAGGACACTTATTTTAATAACATATTTAATTTTCATCAAATTCTTTAAAAAAAGTGGATTTACAAGTGAACTACCTTAAAAAGAGCCGTCTTATAGATTCAATTTGCTGCTATTTTACCGGTCTTATGCGACAAAGGGTGTTTTTTTTTCCATAACTATATCTTTATTAAATTGTTGTGTTTCTGAAATTTCTTGATTACCAACTCATGAATGAACTCAGAAAGTTGCATGTCATACGTATGTATAATCAACAAATATAGTTATGCAAGATTTCGTCTGGCTATTTTCAACAATAAATCGAATCCATTTAAATGATTCAAGACATCTCACCTCATTATTTCTCGAATTTTTATGGTAGTAAGTGATAATAGACGAGATAATTATACTAGACTCTCTCATCTTCTATCGATTCATCCCAAATCTATTAGTAATTTCAAGAAGTACTTGCACAATTAACAGCAATTACCATATTAAATCGTGTGTTGTTCAAGTTCAACGAGGCAGAACAAGCGAACTATTACGAAGTAGTTTTCTTGTTTTACACCCAAATGTTCCTCGTGGAATCGATGAATTTTGATGAAAAGTTGAGATTTTACAAAATTGAGGTTTTCGAGTAATTAATTATGCAAAAAACAAAAAAAAACAAAAAAACCGGTAAAAAAGTAGCAAATTGAGTCTGAGACGGTTTATTTCAAAGGTCTTTCACGTTCTTTCAGCGTGCAAAACGTGAATTTGATAGCTCCAAAGGCAGTTGAACTATTGATCATAATGTAAAAAAATGTTCACTCATCACTAAAAAAGTCAAAATTTTCAAAAATTCATAACTCTCTTCATTATTAATATTATTATTTTTTTTTTTTTTTTCTGCGATGCTATTGGTTTGAAAATATTTGTTTTGAGTCATAGTTTTTAGAAAAATATCGGTCAAAAGATCCTAAGCATCGACTTTCTTGGGCTTCGGTTTTGACGTGGGAGTGTTCATATGTGTTGTCTAAATTTTTAAACATCCTTTGTTTATATTCAATATTTGCGGTATCATTATTTTCTATTTCCAAATGGATGTTCCTAATATCCTCAAAGAGTACTGTGCTATCCTGTGTTGTTTATTTTATTTATATGAAAACATAAAATTGAATGACTTGAGAGATGAATCTGGAAAAATAAACGTACAATTAGACTATGGAACGATTATTGATATTTTTAACTTAACTACAATCGAACTGTGTCTACAAATTAATACCCGATTGTTTATGTGACTGTGAAGTATGCGTTTTTTAATATTTTCGACCCAAAAATTTACCACCACGGTATTATTGTGTGAATATGTTCACACCATGCGGATTTATCTTTTGAGTGTTTACTTTGTGCCCTTTGCGTTTTCGGATGACACTAGAGGTTAAATGAAACTCGGAAGTTCTTCGAAGAAATATCGATGCTGCAAAAAAATATATACGCTGGAATTGGCAAAGTCCGGGAGAATGATGAAGAGGACGAAGGCCCTGGCAAAAAATAAATCAACCTGTTACAGCGGTGCGCATCTTGCCTATATTCTTCCGTATACAATCCTTACGTTTTGTCTAAAAATAGACTTACGATCAAAAGCAGCAGATATCATTTGGCATCGGGCATTAGTATTAATTAAAAATAAATATAGTTTGAAGTATAGACAGTACATCAAATAGCATTTGCTTCAAGAATCCTCAATTTTGATTCTTTTTCTTTGTAAGCACAATTGGCTAACTTTTGGTTTCCTAATATTTTAATGATTCTCTAAATTTCATTCAAGAGCAATAATTTCGAGAACTCGGAAAATCACTTCTCTCCACTGCATCAGCTTCGACCGGAACGTAACTGCAACTGGTGATCATTTTTTACAGGAGATCAAATCTGCACTAGCGTTGATTCACGACTCGCAGTAATCGAGGGATTGGACGTCGCGAAGAAGACCTACGATGCTGGTGCCCTTGCAGGATGCGAACGATCTGAAAGAGGGTCGCTTCTACCGCAAGATCTAGAAGGGACAGGGGCCCTACGAAAACGCTGGGAGGCCTTAACTCTCTTCTGCACCCTTGCGTTCATGCAATGCTGTGTTGGAAACACATGGGGACCCATCGCCACCTCAGCTATGCACGCCTTCCCCTCATGGCAGAAGAGCGATGTTGCTCTTCTCTCAAATTGGGGCTGTATCACCTACCTATCCTGCTGTCTACCCAGCTGTTGGTTTCTCAATCGGAACGGTACGATTTGGTATACTTGTTATTGTATAGTATACCGATAATCCTTTCTTAATCACTGGAGATGGCGTACTAGTGCTACGATGTGTGACTGATCACATCGAATAGCTCATCATGATTAGTTCATCAACTGCTAGAATTTCTAGTTGTGATAATACCAGGTAATTATATGGCATTACGGTTAGGTAGGCCATAATAATTTTAACAATCACTCCGATCATGCCGTAGTATTTCGTTGCTCGTATGATACGATATGATTACGTTCTGTCTTCCTTCAATTTGCTTCGGTAAGGTCTTAGCTTTTCTGAGATATCATGACGCATTAATTGCATATAGAAATCTTCTCGTAAAGTCAGATAAGATGATCAGAAATTCGACTTCGATCGAACGACTTCATGTGACTTCGTGTTATTCTAAATGATTTCGACTGATTTCCTGTGATGTCAGAGCACTATATTAGAACACCAAAATCAGATGATTCCAAATGGTTCTTGATTTCATATACAAGGTGCAGAAATCATTTCCTCAGTGAATAGCTCCTCGATAATTACACTAATCCGAAAAGGTTAGAGGATGGCTTAATAATCATTTACTAGCGTGACATCTATGTTGCAGGTTTGCAGGCGCCGTTGCGGATGGCCGCTGTTATGTCGACAGTTGCTACGTTTCTTCGCTGCCTTACATCGCAGGAAACCACCTTTACCGTGTATGTTTATAATCAATATTGACAATATAATTTACGTACGGGATTAATACGGCTGTATTTTATACTCGTATATGGGATATTCTTCCCTAAGAGTTTCTTCCAATTTTTTCTCACAATTTTTTTAAACACTTAACATATTCAGAGTATGTTGGAATATTTTAGGACAAGGCCCAAAAAGTAAAAGTTTCTTTTAATGTAAATATATCGGTGAAAATATAATTGAACAAATTAATCGTTGATTCTTGGTGGGTGCTCGTGAAATTTTCTACAAACAAGATCTAATTTCAGTCTTGTTTGATTGTGGGATACGCACTGCCCAATGAAATACATTTTTTGAAACTACACTAATGAGATTCATACTTATAGAAAATGATCGTACGAGTATCCTACACTAGGGAGCAAAATATTCGGAAAAAACTGATTTTGTTGATCTTTGACCTTGAATATTTATTAACGCAAACGTGATCTCGTTTTCGATTTTCAATATGTTTTTAAGAACGTCAAAATGAAATGATCAAAAAAAATTGAAGCTCCGACTTTTTTGGTACAGAGTCCCTAAAACGATACATCCAAACTATATACTAGACCGAGCATAAGAGCCTGAACCATATTTTCCCTCTATGTATTATAAACGATCTCTTCAAAATGCATAATCATTATTAAAACTAGATTTGCACACCTAGCGGCAATTCTGAACGGGTTAGCAGGAGTAATAATTGGTCCTTCAGCAGCGTTGGTTTCAGCAACTTGGTTTCCTCGCGGTGAACGAACTACGGCGACGGGTGAATAAAGACAACTGGCTAGCGATTATGGATCTCGATAGCACCGATAGCGATCATGTTGAATTTTTTCTTTTTCCTTGACTTGCGCCCGTTTACCCCCGCCAGTAAACGTGTGGAAAACCCGAGTCTGTGATAACGCTAACTATAGTAATCGCGAGAGTAATCGGTTGCTGACTCAGAGAAGGTAAGAATGTCCTATTTGCATTTTTAACATTTTAAGAAAAACTAGTTTAAATATTTTTTCCTTACTGGGTTTATAGAAAAACTTTTCAGGTAAAAATTTTCTGCCGTCTCACTTTTCATAAAAAAAAGGTTCTATAAACAAATCACATCAAATTGTTAGTTTGTTCGTAAATTGCTTCAAACCACGGAAATAATTGAATAGAAAATTTGTCGGTTAGGACATTCTTCCTTAGCAGGGCAGTACCTGCGTACAGCTCAACACCACTTTGACAACGATATTTCCTCGTTGTCATTTATTTGAAATAATTTCATTTGAATTTATAAATCAATATATAGGCTAATTAGTATTATCTGGAATAAAAATACCCATTTTTCATATAATTTTGTTTATACAATATTTCCTTAAAATTAATTACGTAGTAAAAATTCAATTTTCGCCGTGTTGGAAAAAAAAATTGGATGACTAATACATGAAATAAAGTAGGTATGTACCTTATTTGCATGGTGAGTTCTATGAGAACTCGATGAACGTTATTTAAAATATTTTTGTACAAAAAAAATAGTAATAATATTTTAATTAATTTCCAAATTAAAAAGCAATTATTTCGATTCGATACGAATGAAGAAATATACCGCATCTAACACCGGCGTTACACCCTTAACCCAAGCGGCTAGCAGTCGTTAAGACGGGCGCTAAAAACTCTCCAGAGTCGGGTTTTCTATGAATTCAATTGTTAATCGGCGTTATTAAGCATTACCATCGCATAGAGACCTCCATAGACCTTCACTAGTAGGCCAAGAGCCAGCTGGTACTTTTTTTGGCAATCTTCTACAGAATTGATTTTCTAGATGGAAAATGTTCGGGGGTGTCCTCTGAATGAAAATTCAAGTTGGTGGGACGGAGGACGGAGGGAGTCGAGCCGTCATCTTGGAAAACACGTCCTATGAAATATCTCGTGAACCGTGCATAGTACAACAAAAACTATAAGAAACTTTCTTGTAGATAATAAAATTTTCTACAACTTTTATTGAAAACTTTTTCCTGTGCAGTGCATAGTTTTTGATTTATAGTACAGTAAACTTCATCATTTTTATTGTTTCATCAACCGTTAACTATATATTTAGCAATAACCATGTTGGGAAAAGTTTGCCGCGCTATAAATAAAAATCTATGCACTTTACAGGAAAAAGTTCTGAATAAAAGTTATAGAAAATTTTATTACCTACAAGAATGGTATCTATCGTATTTGTCGTATGATGCACGGTTCACGAGATATTTGATAAAACGTGTTTGCCAAGATGGCGGCTGAGGCTCAAACCACCTCCCCCCGTTTCTCCAACTTCAATTTACATTCAGGGGACACCCCCGAACATTTTCCAACAGGAAATTCAATTCTGTAGAAAATTGCATTATGAACCCACTTTTTTTGCACTGGCTCCTGGACCATATAGTTTGCACGCAGAGATAAACATACATACTAGCAGGGGTAAGCGGCTAAGGCAGGTGCAAGCGAAGGAAAAGGGCGGTGTTTCCCAACGTTAGCAGCGTTGAAAGATATAGCACGGTCACTATCGGCGCTATCGAGATCCAGAATCACACTCCTGATCTCTATACTAATTGGATAACGTATCGCTGTGTTCGCCATTGGCACAATTAGAAGCCTTTTAAAAGCGTCATCGAAGTCTTTACAAGTGTCGAAAGTACTAAACAACAAGATGTTTACGCGCATGGGCAACACCTTCCTAACCAAATTGTCTTCTGAATTGCGTGTGTTTTTGTGTGTATTTACGCAAGCGCAATGGGAACAGTCGTAGCACTTCGTCACCCTATGTAGAAGGCGCTGCATGCACCTTTTAGCCGTAACACGTAAGGGTTTCCGAGGGGTAAACTAATGCGGATATTTGTTGATTTTTCGGGCTACATCTACTGTCTACAAGGTGAAGATCATAAAAACATGAGGTGCTTTCGATTATTAAACTTAAATTTATATGCTTTATATTGGTAAAAAATTCTGCAAGCCAGATTACGGAATACTGAAAATGACTGTCCGTCTTCATCCATAGATGATTTGTATTCGATACAAATGTGTGGGACCGTCTGAGTGAAATGGACCGGGCCCTCGAACATTTTTCGCCAGCTATGGGTCCTAAGACGGCACTCGGTATCGGCTCCAAATTTTTGTCCCTTAAATTCTCAGATTTTAGATCGCATTCCAGATTTGTTTGCAAATAAATATGGCCTCGCGTTGAAATATTTACCGAAAGCATTGCAAAAACGTATAGATTTGATATGGCAAAATTCACCCCTTTTGCAGAAGAGTTTAGAACTGAGACAGAAAACTAAAATATTTGAAGGATATTTTTCGAATTATTTCTAAATAATTTGGGGTGAGGCGCATAAAAATTCGTCTACACTTTAAATAAGGACCACCCTAGAGTGCATGTGCAAATATCCCCATTATGGGATCCCCTCGGACACCCTTAACCGAGGATCACAAAACAATAGACATCCGTTATCCAGTAGGTATAATGATAACAAATAAAGAGCTACGAAGAGTAGCCAAAAATAAAAACAGAACTTGAAAAAATGATAAAAATTTTTTATCGGTTTTCCGCGGTGTTATCGATACAGGAATCTCCACCTGTTTCAACCAACTTGGTGTAGCTGGTTCTTATTTGATAGGACCAGCGGTGGTAAAAACGCCTACAATCCGCAACACGACTATCTCAACTGAAAACCAAGCTATGGTTAACACCACGGAATCTTCCTCTATACGTGTTGAGGTTGTGTCGCTGATGCGAATAGGTAAGTAGCGAAGAAACAATCATAAAACATATTGTTTCAAAAGTCACATGCTATGTAATAGTAACGGCGAGATGATTATTCGTCAATATCCTTGAAGTGCAGAATTTTTCGCTAATTGTCTGATTCTGGTCGGAGTCTTGTGGTTATTCCCTGGAGCGCAACCACCGGAACAACTACCGCCAATGCCCCGCAATAATGATCATTACAATCTTCCTGACTCCATACGCTACTTGGCCCAGTAAGCACGTAAATGAGGTTACGTTAAATCTTCATTTTTATTTTTCGTTTCAACGGTTTGTGTGTTCGGATTATTTTCCATACTTTATTCACAGCTTTTATGCGATGCCGCGTTTCATCTTCGTCAACTTTTTTAGTCTTGAGCATGTTTTTTTAAACCTTTTTATTGGCAAACGATAACAATGTTCACTAATTTGTACTACATACAAAATAATTTTTATAACTATTATTTTAGTGTCAAAATATTTACACTTTATAATTTTAACTGAACCAATCAACTGTCTTCTCACTCTGCTATATGTTTCCGAGTGAATTGTTTAGCATCCAAATACGTTTGTAATTTAATCTACTACTGTTTCTATCATTTTGTTCAATAGTAATATTTTCTACCAGATTGTACATGTCCCTTTGGCGCAGAGGATAGCGCGTTGGACTTCTAATCCAAAGGTCGTGGGTTCGATCCCCACAAGGGATGGTTAATTTTTTTTATCCTCGTTGAATTGACGTCACTTTTTTTTATCATTCATATTGTTATTTTCATTATTATTAATGTCATTATCATTATAATGATGATTATTATTAAATATTATTATTATTATGCTCACCATTTTACAGTCATATACATGATATGTATATACCTATATATATTAGGGTGCTTCGTTTTAGACGAGTTTTTTTTATTTTTTTTTTTGTCCATTCACGGAATCATGTTCTAAATATATAAAAACAAATTCTCATCAAATATGAGCTCTTAAATTTAATTCTAAAAACTCGCGAAATGAATTTGAAATTTTTCCATTCGATTAACACGTGAATTTTAATTTTTTTTTTTTTTTTTCAAATATCTATAGCTTCGCAGCATTTCATGATATTTAATCGGCAATAGGTGGAAATGACAGAGGAATCTTTCCTCTTTAAAAGTATGGTAGCCAATTTATGTTTTGTAACCGACCTCGCCCGGTAAAATATCTTGAAGCCAATTTTCTCTCAAATTTCATGGTTTTTTCAATTTTTCTCGTAAACCACTAACTTAACAACAAAATCGTATGGGACTTTTTTTTATAGAAAATTCAATTTACTACAGGAAAAGTCATGTAAGCCATAACCGTAGAGCTAGTAGTTCTCGAATAAATCCAATTAAGCATTTCAAAATTTGAAAAATCGCTGTTCTATCCGAGATTTTATTACTTTTTAATGGTTACAAAACATAAATTGGCTACGTACACTTTTAAAAAGGAAAGATTCCTTTGTCATTACCACCGATTGCCGATTATATATCATGAAATGCCACGAAGCTATAGATATTTGAAAAAAAAAAAAAAAAATTAAAATTCACGTGTTAATCGAATGGAAAAATTTCAAATTCATTTCGCGAGTTTTTAGAATTAAATTTAACGCTCATATTTGATGAGAATTTGTTTTTATATGTTTAGAACATTATTCCGTGAGTGGACTAAAAAAAAAAAAAAAAAAAACTCGTCTAAAACGAAGCACCCTAATATATACCTATTCATATGATGTATGTTTTTGACTCGAACTTCATAGAAGGTTATTATTACATCTTACAAGATCTAGGGATTTACATGATTGAATCGCTAAAATCCAGATTTCGTATATAGGAATAAAAGTGTGTGGCGACTCTGTGGGGCCGCAGCTTTAAGTCAAGGAGTCGTTGGGCCTTGGCTAGCGATGATCACGATGGCTTTTTCTTCCAGTGTTACCCAGGCAAGAATATTAAGCTTTGCAATCTTGCTCTCACGGTATGGCTACATACAATATTTACCTTTCGCAGTACAGTGTCGTGGTTAATCTGCGCTCAATTCATTTGTTGGCAAATCGATATCAAGTAGATTTGTTCAAATTATTTACTTGTAGCAGTCAAGTTATCTTTCGATATACATACTCGCATGCATTAGCTCACTTTTGTTTAGCGTAAATCTATCATTTCTCCGATATCGTACCTGGATTTTTATCATATAAATTAGATATTTGATACCTGAAAACCGCAAATTAAATTGAACTTTTTGATGAAAAATATTTGATATTACCATATATCTTCTAGATTTCATCAGAAGCAATAAAATTTTTTACAGCAAAAACCTAAAGGTTAAAAAATGATAAATCGATAAATAAATATTTGATACAAGCAAGCATTTCTATTTCTATTTTATGTCGGATCAAAACAAAGATAATTTTAATGATATCTCAGAACGTATCAACGGAAAAAAAAATCGAAATGTTTAAAGTTACTTCTGTACCAGGAACAAATTTCTGACTCATCACTAGCACTGTAGTAATATCGTAGCGAAAATTTATAATGATTTGATGGGAAAATATTGTATTTGTGTTCTAATTTTATCTATAAATTTACCTTCTACTGCATAACATATTTATATGCATTCCGGAAATAAAGGACCTGTTATTCAATGAGAGATTCGATGTCTCCATAATCTTGCACATTAGATGCTTGCAAAAATATGGGTTTGCATAACTACAGATTGATCATTAAACTTCGCAGGATGAAGCCGATAGATTGGCGTTTTGGACCATAATTTTAGGCAGTGCATTGGGCGTTTTCGCATCGCGACTGATGGACATTTTTCAAGGTCAGTAATCCATGGAATCAAAGATAGAAAAAAGGGGTGAATTCGACAATACATTAAATTCAAAATCGAAAAGTAAGGATATAATGTATATGAGATCGGTATACATTATACCTATAATATATACGGGGTCCGTGATATATTTAAAACTTAACAGGTTATCTGAAGATTGCCATTTTCGTATTGCTCTTTATATCTTCGGCCATGTTCTTGTGGGTTTTGTTGCTGGACAGGCATGTGTTCCCTTTCAATAAAGGTGAATTGTACATAGCCGTTGCTCTTGGAGTTTCATCCAGTTGGGCCACGCCAGCTTTATTTCTGGAACTAGCCTCCGAAATTTCCTTTCCTATATCCGAGGCAATCGTCGGCGGCTACATGATCTTTTTGGCCAACATCATTGGCGCCATATTTTACTTCTCGTACTTTCTGCCTGACATGAGTAAGATTATAAATAATTATATGAATCGATTATTTGTGAAATACTTAAAATAATATTGTTTCACATCTGGACCGTTTTTTTTTTTTTTTTTCTAGCGAAATCGCATCTTTTCGTGTTGACGAATCATGATATTCAAATTTTACAAATCGAAGCCATATAAATATTAGGGAAATAGAATTTGTTCATTAATTACGACACAATTGAGATCCAGGGTCTGTCTGACTAATTTTAATGTTTATGTAATGCCCTTCAGTAAAAATTTGCTGTTATGAAACACCGCGGTATATATTCGTCAACTGTTACTTTTGCTTGTGTACAAATTTTATATATTTCCCGCCGTTATATCCGTTTATTTGTGAAACGAATTGAGTCCATCAATTTCGACCGCATATATTGTGGCCACATTAAATGGTAAAAAATTTTATATCGTTCACAAAATTCCTTCGCTTGAGAAGAATATAGGAAGATGGATATTGAATTTTGAATAATAATAATTCAGAATACATAATTCAAATTCACGTCAATTCGATTTTTTTTTCAATTTGTTTCATTCTAGAGTTAAAAAAAAAATGGCATTAATCGATCCATTTACGTTAACTGCAGGTATAAGAGATAAGTGAAACATAACTACGATTAGTTTTTTTTATTTCTTTTGTAAGATTTGGTCTGGAGGATATAAGGGTGTTTCACAATTGAATGATGCACATACCTACCTATACGTCGATTATCTGAACTAATTGTGACCGGACAAAATTCGGATAATCAAACAACAATATACCTATATTCCATACAAAATATGATGATTTGTTGAAATAAGTGATAGAATATATTACTTATTTAAAAACTGTCAACATCAATATCTTATTAATGTATAATATGAATATAGTATATGTTACATACATTTTCTCGATTTTTAAAAAAAATTCTACAATTTTCTTCTGTTTTGTGATGGAAGATCGTTATTTCATATCCGCTCTACTTCTTTTGTTATTTTAAATTATCGTTCGGATAACCCTTGGGATAGCCGAACGTTCGGATAAACCAAATCTAGTTCCGATAATTGACGTTCTATTGTATGTAGCTATCGTCTAACCACTCGGCGTAGAGTTGAGGCCATTAGAGATATTACCATATAGGTACAGAGAAGGTGACACAGGGCCACGTGAAAGTGGAAGCATAGTTCGAATAAAAAGAGACAGAATTGGCAAGAGCTTACCTCGAAATAACCAAGAAGCCGCAATATAAGCTACTGAAACAACTTCCGTTTTGGCCTCTTTGCCGTCTCAAGTCTACTCCGAGTGTTCGGATGATAAAAATTCTCCCTGTATTATAGTGTTTCATAATACCGTGACTTTTCGTGGATAGCGAACGCCATGGATACCAACTAAAAATTTTTGTACTCTGGGGATTGCATTCAATCATACCCTGTTTGAACTAACTTTTTCTGTTTGGACTCGCGAATAGATGATTGGCTGTAGACTGATTGCTGCGGTCAATCCATACCGTGAGGTTATGAGGAAAGGAAACACAGGTTGCAGGCAACCCAATAGTCAAATTCTCGAAGATTTCCGAAGACATTGTATTTGTCATTTCAACCACATGGTGGGGGTTTCCGTCCCATGTTATTATTTGCGAATACAATGACTTCGGAAATCTTCGGGAATTTGACTATTGGGTTGCCTGCATCCTGTGTTTCCTTTCCTCATAACCTCACGGTATATGTAATACTCCTATATTGCTAATTCCTATAAGTGGAGGGGTTAGGAAGTAAGAGAAACAGAATATATCTCTAACTCACTTCTTTACAACCTAATTAACATGTTCTGTGCAGCTGCGATAGTAATGGCGGATTGGCGGGTGTTAAAAGTATCTAACCTTAAAATTGAAATACAATTTGTGCTTGAACGTGAATGAGTTTATAAAATATTTTTAGCCAATGAAATAATAATACGAAACGTATGAGCGAATCGTCGATTTAATCTTAACCTTCAAAACATTATTATACGTGTAAATGTTCTACGCAAGTGCCGGATGTTGACTTGCGCAGAAAGCTCTAATTTGAAGATGATAGAAAGAGACACCATTATCGTCAGCACCGTACAAAATTAGCCTTATTTTAGACCCTTTTAGCAATATAGAGTATTACATATATGGTTTGGACTCGCGAATAGATGATTGGCTGTAGACTGATCGCCGCGGTCAATCGGGGCCTTGGCTAACTAACACCTGGCAGACTAAGTATTGTTATTATATGTTAGCTCGAAGAGGGTATCGTTGAACGTAATCCCCAGAAGACAGAAGTTTTGAGTTGGTATCTCTAGCGTTTGCTATCCACGAAAAGTCACGGTATGTATACACCGTTTCGTTGTTTTCTAAGTTATTGTTTCACTTCTAGGTGATCACTGGTCTAGTTATTGGGTCTTTTGCAGTTTAACAATTGCTTCTATTTTAGTGATGTACGTAAAGGAGGAATACAACCGCACACCAGCTATACGGTAGGGATTTTTCACTTATTATAAACAAAATATTTTTAACTATAAGGCATTGATATTAGGTCTAACAATAAGAACTATAGGTGTATTATAACGAATTAATCCTATTCATTTCTACTTCTTTTCTTTTTACCTACCTTTTTTTTCTCACAATCATTGTGTAGAGATTCAATTTGTTTAATCTGAAGACATTGTTTATTTGAGTAGCTTGCACTTTATTTATGTACAGAATCCCATCTCGTCGTTGATGTCGTCTCGTCGAACATTTCTTTTATGGTACATACGTTATAGTCACGTACGTCACAAAAGCTCGTGGCGACCGGACAACATTCCTTCCCTTTACAGACTGGGATGATAGAATGAGAATTAAATAACCATAATAATTCATTGTTTAAATTGGCCGCTACTACTGAAATTTCATTAAATGGTAGAATTCCAAAATCTGTTTAATATTACAAGTGATATGAGACGTCTTTTAAATTCGGTACCTATACCAATATCAGGTTTGTCGTTGAATATATATGTCGACAAATTACAATAGCCAATATTAATAAATTACATTACAATATTACAAGTGATATGAGACGTCTTTTAAATTCGGTACCTATACCAATATCAGGTTTGTCGTTGAATATATATGTCGACAAATTACAATAGCCAATATTAATAAATTACAATTCATTGACAATTAGAATCACCTAGATGTTTGTATTGAGGTCTGAATTAACTGCTTAGTGATTTACATAATCTTCATTTTTACATCTGCTGAATTCTTTCAATCTTATGTCATTTTGATTGAATGAACTGTGTAAAATAATTGTATTGCATTTTGTTTTTCAAAATTTTTGAAAGTCATTCTAACGATTTTACTATTTACATGGTGTTTAGTGTTATTGCTTATAGGCATTTACGCTTATGATATTTTATATATTTATTCCGATTCAATTTCGTCTTCTATATAGTTTCTTTTTTTGTTTCTACACATTTTTATAAAACTAAATTTTCATAAATTATATTTGTTTATAAGTTAGTTCAAATAAATTCAATATCACACATCATTGAAGTGGATTCAATTAATTTCAATTAATATAAAATATTGTTCATATGTTCATAATAATCATTCTCAATAATGTCATAATCTTTATTGTTGATAATATTCATTGTGAATGGCGATAAACTCCATTATCGTCCATCGATTATCCTGAAAAAATTAAAAATACATTCATCAGTTCACGTATCCTACTTCTCACATTACGTATGTATATGCAGGTATCTATACACACGTACCATGGTCTATACTTTCCTTTAAAGAGCGTCTTCTTTCACGGTTATATCTTATACTGATCAAATGAACTTCATATGATTGGATGTAATATTCAACATTTACTCCATTCATCGCTGTGCGCAGAAAGGTCAGCTCATTGAAGCACTTTCTGGATCAAACCAATTGAAATCTTCGCCTTAAAGAGGATCCGCGTGGTAAAAAAAAATCAACTGAGAAATCAGTAGTTACTCGTCTTCCTTTCACGGGTGACCTGTTAAATGGCTTTACATATTACAGACATGCGGAATGTCTAACTGATTAGTGGAATACTAAGATTTACCAATTATCTCGTTAATTTTATGTGAAACTATGACATTATAATTGGTTTCTAATTTGAACAGTCATTTTTTTGACGTTTTTTATTAAATAATATCCTTCATATTTCTTAAGCTATACTCATGATGTAATAAAGTGTTATTCTACTATTACCACTATTGCTGCGCGCGACTCTGTAATAAAAGCTGTGTCAGTGCGTCAATTTTTGAATTGGTAATTGGCAGAGTGAAGCTATGACTTCAATACACATATTTGAACGATACAAACTTAGTGCCGTTAGTAACCTTGAATAACCTAATAAATTCGTAACTATCTTATAATGGGTGTCCGTTTCGTTTTCAAGATATACACAGGGTGGGCAAAAAAAAACCGCACCGGTTTAAAACGTGAATAAAATCCGAACACATGGACCGATTTCCACAAATTTTGTTTAGCTCAAAACTAAGAAAAGAAACTTTTTGTTTCGCGCTTTAAAATCCGAAAAATCTTCTTTCCTTGCTGAGATACACGTTTTTGAAAAAGTCGCTTGGAGGATGAAAAAAACTATTATTAAAGAATGTTCAATTTAATTTCCATCTAAAATTATGATTTAAAGACTAATTTATTTTGGTTCAATTAATGATAAAAAATTTACAACAATTATGTGTGATTTTTTCTTATTATTCTTATTTTTCATATTCAAAAATTCTTTATAATAATTCCTATGATCAAGGCGATCAATGAAAAAGCAAATGTGATGCTCTAGGTAATTCGTCGATATTAACATAGTCAGCTGTAACGCCGTTTCGAAAAATTTTGAACACATTCGTTTTATCTACCAGGTGGTTAGTCGATCCTGATTGAATTTTGATTTACTATTAATTGAAGTATTCATATCGTTTACTTGACGCTCATCAATTTTAGTCAAGTTCTCGAAATCATTTACAGCCGACTTTTTTGATAGTGGACTTTTTTGATAATGTCCCGGAAACAGAATTTTAATCTCAACGCGCGCGTTCTGACTCTAATAATACAAGAAACGTTTCATGTCATGTTAACGGAATTCAGAAGAATTGCTAAAATGTCAGAAGCGTGTATCTCAGCAATGAATGAAGATTTTTCCGATTTTCAAACGCGAAACGAAAGGTTTATTCTTCTAGTTTTTACCAAGATAAAGTTTCTGAAAATCGGTCTACGCGTTCGGATTTTATTCACATTTTGAATCGGTCCAGTTTTTCATGGCCCACCCTGTATTTAATTAATTGCAACCGAGTTCCATGGGATTTACCTATTACAACTTTATAACACATGAAATTCTTTCAGATGAATGGTGTTCATTGTTGGCAAGTAAATCCACAATTCCATCTCAGTGCAGTGTATTGAAAAGCCGGTACACTCCGACCAATGGACCCCAATGTGTTTTTGTCATTCTTTTTGAAAAATTTGCAGTTAAAATTTCTCAGTTGAAAAAAAAAAAAAAAATGGTCTGGTGAATTTGAAAAAAATCTTCGTCTGTAGATTTGAAATTGTTTAACGTTTGAAATGACGCAAACCGCATTAGAAAATATTGATTACAGCGGATATGGCACGTGCTCAAAGTTGATTGCGATTCGCTGGTCCCCGGCGTACCGTTAATGATCGGCTAGGCCTGAATGTGCATACACACTTATCTGAATTCTTCATTTATTTCGGTTATATAAAGATCTCACAGTAAAACATAACTGATTATTATCGATTGTAATATATCAGATTATAAATTCGGAGGCAGTTCAAGAATTTATCGTTTATTTATAGTATATACCGTACTCTCTGAAGGGTTTGTTTTTATTTTCAATATTTTATCTCCCACAGGCAATTCTTACGTCGTTTTTTTATCCGACAGTAAATATGGATAATTTGATAAAACGAATCAAGCCAATTGCGATATTCGCCTTGAAGACCAGTATGGAATAGAACAACAGAGAAATCAGTATGGTGTATGGTCTGTGGAAGAAACATTGATTTTTATTACATAATTGTGCACAATTAATGATTATCACGTTATATGTCATAGGACAAAAAATATACCCACTTGTATTCATTGATGCTACATATTTTCAATCGATATAAATGTTGAACTTTATATGTCAACTATAACTTGTTGGAAAACAAATTGAATTCAATACAAATTTCAATTTGACTGTTACTGTTGATTATATTATCGGCGATTGGATTCAATTCAGACCAAATTTGCTTACATTGATTACCTAAACAGGATAAGATTTTTATGATATCACTGCTCCACGGTGATGATATGCGAACGTCGTTCTCCGCCGGCCGCATTCGAATCGTTGGATAATTACGGTATCATGCTAAATCACTTGATTCGGTTGTATGTATCTAGATATACAATTAACAGATATGTAATTGTTACATTTGTAGAAGTAGGCGAAATTCTCTTAGCAAACGAAGTGTTCGAACTAAAACATTCAAACTTCCAACCGTTAATATATCTGAAACGTCCTCGAACCGTTGTCACGTTCACATCAGTGGAGATGGTAGATGCCATTTTTATCGGTAAATTTCTCATTCTTCACTTTGGTACTATGTAGTCTATCTGGCGATTACTAGAGAGCAGTGCGCACGGCGCAAGGGCTTCGCCGCAGAAAAGAGAGGTTTCCCAGTTATAAATAATACCAATAATACGTGTCTCCAATCGTCTGCCTTATTCTGAGTATGATAATTGATTATCGTTGAAATCTATTAGAACGAGTTCATCAGAAGGGAAATTACATTGGTTGAAAAATGAGCGGATATCTTAGACGTCAGGTAATTTGAATGAGAAGTTCAATCCGCAGTTTTTGACTGCGCGATTCTATCGAAGTTTTGAGGTTATGTGTGAGTGGTGTGTAAGGATAAATAAATAACGACTTAGTACCGTTTGTCAATTATTTGCTTGTAGAAGATCCTCACCGTTCTAAATCGAACGAGATGTAGGTGTTCGTATTAGACGATTGTTTTTACAGCCGTACGCAAACTGCAAGAGAATGCATTGTATGTATGTATGTATGTATGACTATATGTAATACATACCTACCTACTGTATATTTATGGTTAAACATAAATAAATTGAGCTTCAGGTTGCGTTGACGTCTAAATTCTATGGATGGCAATTGTTACGTTTAGCTCACCACCGAATTCAGATCGCGAACAAAATTTCGGAACTGCATAGTCATATCAATCCGTATTGTGTCAACGATATTTTCTTATTTGAAGTTTCCAATTTTTACACATGTTGAAGTTAACATTTGGAATTGTAGCTATTTAAAGGGTAGGTCTTAATCAATTCAGTCGAGTCAATAAATTATTTATAAATTAGTTTATTGACTCAAGTAGATTGATTTAGATCTTCCCCCTAAAAAAGTATCCAATTTCGTTAATCCAGCTGATAAATCTGAATTAATTACGTTATACATACATATAGGCATCCAAAATGACAGCTTGTCCGTATGAGGTCAAGAGCATGGAGACTGCTATTTTTGTATGTCACTGATAGTTTCCAATTACCCATAATTCCCCTCGATTATAAAAATAGTCAAGTGCAGACTAAAGATCATTAGACAAAACCATGCTTATCAATATCAGAATTTCAAATTCTATGTATTACAGGTACTGAGTACATTCAAGAAATTGCATAGGACACGTTTGAATACGTTCAGAGATGATACATATGCTTTGGAAGGTGATTATATATTATCGATAACATTTACTCTCCATAGTTCGATTTTCGATCCATCATAGAAACTACGTGATTCACATTATTACTGATTATTTCGGAGCATCTCATGGTGAATTGCGGGATTGCTCCTATTTATAAACTCTATAGATTTGATATTCGGTATGTTGGTTCATAGGGCTCAAAGCTTTCACTTACAAATATTTAAAACAATTGAAAGATTTCAATTGCCCTTACGTGCACATTTTTGCGAGATCTCTAATTTCATGTTTATGTCCAATTAGTTACGAGGAAAAAGATAAACGAAGAATATAAAAAATGTAAGGACGTTGTAGATAAAAAGGCAATCGCAGAAGTAAGTGTCTTTCACTTTTACATACTTATTTCGTTTCCTTTATCATGGAAAAGAGTTAAGTTTTAAAAACTGCTCAATATTTCTCATCACTTTCTGATATGCTATAGTCAAAGAAATCTTTACCAACAAAATTTTTTGAAATCTCTAAATAATTAACCCATTTATTCAATTTCTGTTAGTTAAATGAATTTGCAATGGAGGTTGAACGGGAGGTGCGAACCACGGTCGTCCAGGCAAGAGAAGTGCAGCCAGGAAAGTTTGGTAAAGTCAGGTTTTCTTAAAACGGTAGCTATAATAGCATTCCATGAAGTGACATTAACATCGGCTTCTCTATTCTACAATTTTTGTTCATATGAATGAGTGACAATTTATAAAATTTTTAAAAATACACCTGTGGTTAATTATTGTGTACCAAATCTCAAATTAGGATGTTCTTTGCTAAAGTTTTTGCCGCCTTTGATTAAACAGGTAACAGTTTTTGATTGCGGAATTATTTCCTATGTCTTAGAAATGAGAATGTGTGGATTGAATTGATTTCATATACTTAAGTGTACTTTTCATTTGCAGAAATTGTCATTACACCGGACACCGAGAAACTGGACAACGCGGTACTCGATAGTACCGGATGTTCCACCACCATGAAACGGAAACCTTCTTCTTGTTCTGGTTCTACAAACACGTCGTGAAACAGTATAGTCAATAAATCAATTTTATCGAGACACATAGACTTCAAAAACGTTGTAAATATATAATATATACATATACTGTAGATATATTGATGTATCATTCGGAATCGCTTAGAGTATCGCATTGTAATCAGTAACTAAAACGATAATACAGATCCGAATGATTTACAGAATATGGCTTGGTGTCATCACTGCGTTTTAGATTCGTTTCTGATCAAAACTTCGAATCTACTCGAAGGTGCCTGCCAATACTTCATTGATTTTGTAAATCAGTGGCTTACGAATGGTGAGTTAAGACCACTCTGCCAGCTCATCGGTTCTTTTTGCTACACATGAATTTTGAAGGTGAAATCAACCAAATGGCATAATGTATGTTTATGGCTGCAGAAGGCTGGTGTGCTCGGTATATGGGGCTTTTCACAAGAAGTTACCGAGCCCCTGACCCCGACCATTTTTAATTTGGCCGATTTTTTTAAAGTCTTTAGTACCCGTTTAAAGCAGTACTCATAATTTATTTCAGATTTTTAACTCAATCCATTCTCGATCTATGAATTTTTAGAAAATCTTACCCACGAAAAGTTCAAACGTATATAACTTTGGAAAAAAGTATGGTATCGATTAAAATAACTACATTAATCTCTTCGTCTTGAAACGTACTTTCGGAAAGAAATCTTGACAGAATTATTCGATATCGTTTTCAAGTCTTTTTGCAATTTCAAAGTGAAAAATTGTTTTTTCCATCCTGTATGTCTCTGTTGATTTTTACGAAAAAATTTTCAAAAAAACTGTTGGAAATTCTATGAATTTTAAGCCTATTCTGATCGTGGCTCTATGATTCAATCTATTTTTTTTTTAAATATTTTACATCAAAATGAAGATTTGTTTTGTCGTTCCGTCATCGGCTTTCAAAAATAAAAAAAAGAAATCGAAATAACTATCACTAATGTTGGAAAGATTCAAAGTAGGAAAATGAAGAGAGAAAAAAAAGAATTATAACATATTTGTAATCACAATAGTAACTTTCGATACAAGTGCGGAAGTGTTGATTCTCGGACGAGTGTGAAGTTTTTCACCCGAGCCGCGAATCATCTTTCGCGCGTGTATCGTACCTTGTTTTTTGATACAACGTGCGGAAAGATGAATTTTGTGCACGCGAAGCGTGATCAGCGTGTCGAAATAATATTTTATTAATATTCTTTAATATTTATTGATGTTAATATTTTGTATAACAACTATTGTTAATTTATTTTCTCTAATGTTTACAAATGTAATGTTCTTATCAGGAGTATTCTTTTACATTTAAGATGATAATTTGCCCTATATACTTGCCAAATTTTCACCAACGGAAGATTATAAGGCAGTCAATGAAAAATGAATTCATATAGATTTGAAATAGCAAAAATCATACCCGGGACGTTGAAACTGCGTTGCATAATTCCCGAGTCAAATGGGATCTTAAATGTAAAAGAATACTCCCGATCAGAACACTTTCGTGCTTGCGACATTTTTATAAACATGAGAAGCATTCTCTGTCAACTCAGCCACCCATTTCCATCCAGGTCTAAAAAAGGTCTGAAAAAATTCCAGGTTTGGATACTTGAGAAAGTTTTTTTTTTTTGCATTTTTTCAGATTTTTTTGGCGGCTGGGTACAAAAATATGGTCGATTTTTGAAAATTAACTGTTTTTACTTAATTTAGCACTTAAAGAATTATTTTAATAATATTTTCATATTTTCATACGTAAAATTTGTGTTTTTTTTTTATCAGCTTACGACTGAAAATATTTTCAGATTTTTCAAATCAATTTTGTAGACTTTATTGCCTAAAAAACACGAAAATTTATATTAAAATGTCATTTTTATGATTTTGGGCAAGTTTGATTTTCATGGAAAAAATTTAAAATACTCCTTATATGCCTACAATTCACAAAAACACTTAACGAAAATGGAGATTCAATTCTTTCATCCAGAATAAAAAATCACTACTCAGTTGAGAGAGTAGTTTCATTCATAAAATGAATTTTAGTGTTTTCTAAAATTCAGTTTATGAATGAAACTATTCCATCAACTGAGCTGTGATTTATTTTTATGGATGGAAGAATTGAATCTCCATTTCCGTTTTTTTTTGTGAATTGTATGCATATAAGGAGTATTTTAAATAATTTCCATGATAATCAAAGTTGTCCGAACACATTAATACTATTCAATACTATTTGAATGAAACTTTCCGTGTTTTTTTTTTTTTTTGGCAGAAAAGTATTAAAAATTGTTTTGAAGAATCTGAAAATATTTTCAGTCGAAAGCTGATAAAAAAAGATAAATTTTATGTATGAAAATATGAAAAAATTATTAAAATAATTTTTTGAGTATTGAATAAAGTAAAAAAACAGCTAATTTTCAAAAATCGACCACATTTCCGTAGCCAGCCGCCAAAAAAATCTGAAAGAATCCACAAAAAAGTTTTTCAAGTACTCAAACAACCTGGAATTTTTTCAGATCTTTTTTAGACCTTGATGGAAATGGGTGGCTGAGTTGACAGAGAATGCTTGATAAGAGAAAATAAATCGATAATAGGTTTGATACAAAATCTTAATACCAATAAATATTATTGAATATTAACAAAATATTATTGTGATTGAAAATATACGTTATAATTCTTTGTTCTCTTCGTTTTCATATTTCGAATTATTCCAACATTGGTAATAGTTATTTCAACATTTTTCTTTGGAAAACATCAATAAGGGTATGCAAAACAAATCTTTATTTTGATTAAAAATATTACAAAAAACAAAAATAGATCGAATCATATATCCACGATCGAAATGGGCTTAAAATTCGTAGGGGTTCCAACAGTTTTTTTGAGAACTTTTTCGAAATAATCAAAAGGGACGTATAGGATGGAAAAAAAATATTTCTCACTTTGAAATTGCAAAAAGAATTGAAATCGGTATCGAATGATGCTGACAATATTTCTTTATGAAAGTACGTCTCAAGACGAAGAGATTAATGTAGTTATTTTCATCGATACCATACTTTTTTCCAAAGTTATCTAAGTTTGAACTTGTGGAAGGTAAGATTTTCTAAAAATTCATACTGAAGCCTAAAAAAAAAATCGGTAAATCAAAAATGGTCGGGATCAGAGGCTTGGCGACTACACGTGGAAAGCCCCATATATTTTCGAACCTTACGTATTCGTACTGTTCAGTGATGTTTAATTCTCACAAATATGATATTTCTGCATATTTCCTACACTATGCATGATAATCAAACGCAAAGTTATTAACATATACTGTGTAGGCATCTATAGAAAGGTATGCGTGAAATCCAATCGTTGACACAGGACACAACTATTCGTACTTCACTGGCAACGTCTAGATGGTGGCGCTGTGTGGTCTGATACGTGATCGGTATTTCGAAACCAGTCGAGATATGATCCTTGAGGTTGTTATCGTGTTGCAATTGGGGGGATGAGGTTCAGAATAAAAAACGATTGCAATAGACCATTGAAGTAACAAATGGCATGCATATTTTATCAGTATTCATTTAATATTTAGTGTAATTTTAAATATATAGACTGCAATTCATTACTGTACCAATTATAATACAACTTGTCACCTGTGGGATTTGAGCTACTCTTTGGGCTATTCTTAAAGCACTATGTGGATATAAAATTTTTACACTGATGACACATGTTTTTGGTATGAAAACTCGGATAATCTTCATCATTCGGTGGTCGATATTTATGTTGTATTTGCTGCATCTGATATCCGTTCAATTTTAGTTTCACTCAAGCTGCGATCTGCTCCGTTTCTGGCACGGACTTATGGACGGCAGCAATTTTGTTGGTTGGCAGTTTATCGTTTATAAATCCATCGACGAATTGCTGCACTGAATCTACTGTGATTTCTGCTCCGTCTTCCATGACGGCGTAAACGCCTCGGGGAATATCGACGGCTGTCAACAGCGGTACGGCGTCTTCTAGGCCAACAAACTCGCGCAGAATATCCGAGGTTTCACACTGCAATTTGAAAATAAAACAAAAATCATGCCTCGTCACAATTAATACAATCGATGGAAAATTCATTTAAATAAAACTTATTCATCGCATGTGAACCCACGTCTAACGCAATGAAGAATTGTAGATGACTGTCCAAGTCATCGTAGGTGGGGTCATAGTCTGGGTGCTCACATCGGTAAGCTTCTGCTGCTGGGAGCAGAACGCTTTCTCCAAATTGTATTTCGCAGTCATCACCCTCTGAAGGAGAAGAACAAGAAAAAATATAGCCATAGTATGCGGCGTCCTGTAGTTGGCATATGCAAAGTAACTGTTAGCACTGTGCTTTTATAGTAGAAACTCAAATTTGCCTAGTACAGTGAAACCTCTCTTAACGGACACCTCTCAACAGCGGACACGTGATTATAACGGTCAAGTTGAAAATCCCCGGCAGAAAGGAATTGTCTTTAATGGACAATATACCTCCTAATAACGGACACTCTTAATAACGGACGCGGACACTGTCGGGAATGCAGTTTTCCATGAAAAAACCTCTTAATGGTGGACACAGCGGAAGGATTTCCAGTTCGTTCATTGCACGGTCGTAGCTCAATTGTCATTAAAACCGGCAACCAATTATTTACACGTAGCGATTTTTAGAGTAGATGCGTTACATTATTCCGAAAAACTTTTCTCGATAAATTTTTGAAATCTGAGTGCTTTCAAGGGGTAAAAAAAATTAAAAACCGCCAAAAACGATCAAAAATCGAGACCTCAAAACGGTGTCTCGTTTGCGGTTTGAACAGATTTCAAAATTTCGAAAATCTAAAAATACAGTTTTGTAAAGTACTAAATTCCCAACAAAAAAGTCTGCGAGTGACCCTATCTATCTTCTGTGCATAGGACGTGGGAGGGGTCCAAAGTTTAGGGGACGACTTTTCGATTTCGACTTGACGCGGCGACAAATCACTTAATATTTAACAATTTATAAAAAATACAAAAATCAATCAAATTGAAAGAACAATGTATGTTTTTATTCAGAATTAATTTATCTATAAGCTTTAAGAGAATGAGTCATCTTCTCGATAACGGACACTTCTCAATAGCGGACAAGATTTCCGGTCCCGAAGGTGTCCGTTATAGGGAGGTTTCACTGTACACATATTATAATGGTTAACTGACGCAATGTGTGTTGAAGTTATCATGTTTCGGCAGAATATCGTGCTAGTTTTGCAGATCTAAATAAACTAATCAGCATGTGACTGATGTTCATTATTATGAAATAGAAACTATCAGGAAACTGCTTAACAAGCCCAGCAAACAATAGCTAACTGCGGAAATGCAATTTTTCTGATTAACCATGTGTATGGGTATTCTAGGATATGGTGCAACATTTCGAACGTGATATTTTCGAATGCAGAGAACCATGAGGTCATGTTATAAAAATGGACGACATATAGCGTAACGTGCAATTTGATTTCTCGTTGTCAGGAACTGACTTACCTACGAATAGAATGATCGCCGGAGCGTCGTGAAGAGTTGTGGCATACTTTTCGGTTAGAATGTTAACCAGCCGACTCGCCCATGGAAAGTTCTGAAAATTTAAACCCGATAATGTTGTTTTGTTAAAAGGTTGACATGCACGAATTTGGACATAATTACTATTCATGTGGTTATTCAAGAAAAGCATAAACAGGCTGATTGTATTCTGCTGCAAGGTGTTAAATTATAGGTATCTTAAGAGTACGTTTCGTTAACAGCCGAAAACGCTAAACCCAGATGTAATCACTTTTGTAGTTGCATGGATGTAGCCTAACTACATTTGGGACATCGGGCAATCTGGAAAAATTGGTCAGAGGTAGCCGCAATAGTTTAGTCTTACTCTCTTACCAAACCTTCCGGATCTTCGAGCAGCTCTGCCCGACCTTCCAGGGTGATGATGTTGTCGCGTGGGTCCAGTATCACGAGGGTGGGAATCGCTTGAACATCAAGGGCGTGGGCCAGCTTACGCCGTCTTTCGTCTTGAGCAAATGGTATCCTCAGCCACGGCATTGTCTCCGTGTATGCATTATAAGATTCCTCGCTCCTGAAATAAACAGAGATAGATATTGACAATAAATTTTGAAGCTTTACTGAAGTTCAGTGGGTGGTGATTTCCATCTCAGCACTGACAGGATCAGTGAGATCAACCACGAGTTTATATGATGGTATGTCAAAAGAACAAAATAGAAACATTTGGGACAGGGCAACACAGTCGCTGATGTTGCAAAAAAATAATTAAATGCCAGGGGAAAGTTGGAATGTTGCGAGCGGTCGTATCTTTTGATGGTAATGAGTAAGGGACGAAGAAGAGCCGCACCAAGCGAAGAAATATTGATCGTTGGATGGACGTAGAACGTAGAGTGTGTAGCGCTGTAGTGTATCGTCTATGTGTTCACTATACTCGAGGGGTTCGGACGTGTGTGTATGTAGTACGTAGTAGACATCAGGCAGGTAAAGAATCCCCCGTCTTCTCATAAAGTTTTATGGGAAATCAATGAACTATCATTCGGCCATCGCGCCTCCAAGCCAGCTTTCCGCTGACGTAGCTTATCTTTACGACGTGGCCGTGACTTTGAATAAAATATATCTGCCCTATGCCCTACAGCACGTATATTATATGCCTCTTCTTATAACCCCATACGCCGGGCACTGCAACGACATATCATTGTTCCTTTATTTAGGTGTTCAACTTTGATTATATTTCATATGATTTGCAATTCAATTATTGAACAACAAGTTCGGCAATTCTACAGAAGTTCCAATGAAATTAAGCGAGCAACCATTTCCATCAATCAATTAAGCAAGAGTAATACCACGCAAAATTATCGAGGTATACTTTTTGACGCCGTGATCACTGATCAAAGTAATCATGATCAGCTTCCAAAGATGATACTACCTTATCTCCAATCAGCTCAAAACTGTAAGTGATCTAAATCGCGAAGTTCAAATGATATAAAATCATCCTCTTTGTTCCGGATTGCTTTGAAATGTTTGGAGTTTCCTCACTAACTTTCAGACCAAAAAAATATACAATACAAAGAAAGGTGAATGCATGAGACCGAAGATGTGTTATTATTATTTCAATTAGGCCAATATCGTAGTAACCATGCTTACCGGTCAGAACTGACAAATATTACTTCAAAATTGTGTCCCCGTTCCCGAATCCTTTGGTATGTATCTACCAGTTGCGGGGTGAAAGCTTTACACGGTGGGCACTGAAAATAAACAGAAAGTGAAAACGAATTAGTACAAAAATCAAAGTATTCATGGTGTCGTCTGGAATACCGCATAATTTATAGCTCAATGCATAATTTTAATACATGAAACTATCCATATAGGCGTGGCTTTGTGTGCAACAGCCAGGGAGTTGAAGCCTACCACATAATTTGAAACGACCTCATCCGAATTAGAGAAAAAGTTGTTTCGTATTGCTCCTACTAGTTGGCTCTTGATCTCTGGTGGTGGCATTCGACACGGGGTTCGTAGAAGCTTTAAAAGTACGAGTGAGCTAACTGTATAGACTGGAAAACGATTGCCGAGGTTCTTCTGGTGGAAAGCTTGGATTCCAATTGCATTAGAGTTTCCATGGTAGAACCCGGTATGGGCCAGTGAAATTTATTTATTTTTGTCCCAATGCCAAGGCCTTTAGGCGTTCGATTACTTTCTTGCCTGGCCATTTGCCTCCGTGACTAACTGCAGTCAGCTTTGAATAAATTCGAGTCCCCAACAAGTCCATTCATACCCTTTTTCTACATCTACCACGATGACCCGGTCGATTCCGTGAAGTCGGAGTTGGTAATTCGCTTCATACTTCCACACACGATAACACAGGATATGGCCGTGAGTGATGGCAGAAGTGCAGAGAAGTGAAACGCCAGAGATCAACGACTTCAGCTGTAGAAAAACGACTTACCCAGTGCGCGCTGAAGTATACACCCTTGACGCAGTGCCGGAGTTCCTCGTGGAGCATCGGCTCGTTGTTGCCTCGGCCTCCGCACGGCAAGAGGGGACCGTCGACGAGGGTAGCTTTGGGATGGGGTGGCCGCCAGGGAAAGTTAGCGCCGGTTGGGTCTGCCAGGGCGCGTTCAACACCTCCGCGAGTCACTACTGATCCGGTGCCACCCTCCATCAGGATCAGCGTTGGGACACCTGCTTTGATGCGATACCTCCTCGTCAACCGCGTCTGGAACAAACGGAAAGACTATCGTCAACGGCAAGGAGATGTAATAAGGATTTTTGCATATTTATAGCTTATGAAGGTGATAGTTGCGAGTGGATCCAAATGCAAATTTGATCATTATTCGTGGTCGTGAACGACTGTCACTTGAACATGAGAATGTATCAATTCTTTGCAGATTTATGAATTCAAGCAGATGTTCATTGCAAGACTTGGGCCAAGCCAAATAATAACTTGTATATCAAGCAAAATGTCAACACATGCACTGCGGCAGAGGTTTGAATGCATCAGTACATTTTTTTATGATAATATCTGTGAAAATAATCATGAATTTTCGAAGATGATTAGAAAAATTTTGCACTACTTAGAAAGGCTCCGATTCAAGCGACAGTATAGCCATTGCTACAGACCGGAAAAAAGATCGCTACAAAATCTATACTGATCATAAAAGTTTCGGCGTATACGTAAAGCATAAAGAGAATCCAGCACTCAAAGCTCACCGCACGGTTAACCTTAGCGCACGGATTTGGACCAACGATGAGTATGGGTAGCGAGAGTTTGGGTTTGGTTCATTCCTCTGCCGGGCACAAAGCTGGATTAGGGGTTGAGGCGAGGCTAACGATGTCGGCTAAAATGAAACAATTTTGCACCGGGCTGTGGTGCCTAGCTGGTTCGCTTCTCGGATTTAACGTGACGAGCATTGGGAATAGTCCTACTCCGAACCCTGTATTATAGTCACACCGTGTACACTCAACGAATTTGAAACTGTCGCACCTTGTATTAGGCATCCGAAGTTATACCACGTTTCAAGTTGGCAATGCTATGTAAGCGCACTCGCCACCTTCCATAGCGGCAGCCCTCAAGGTGGGCATTGCCAACTTAAAACGTGGTGTACCTTCGGTTGCCTATTTTAAATGCGACAGTTTCAAATTCGTTGAGTGTACCCAATCCAATATGTAAGTGTAGGTGTATATTAAGTGTATACCTATGTATGTACACCGGTGCGATATCAATTAGTGAATAGATTCCTAGTCAGTTTTTAGCTCGTGTAGTTCTCTTGATCAATGCACGTGATTAGCTACGATATTGTGACAAACTGTGGTGGAATATCATTGTGCTCAAAGATCTGGATTGACATTGAGCATTGCACTGATCAAAGATAAACGTTCAGTTTTTATGTCAACAGTAAAAATTAGGAGATAAAGCATAATATAGGTATATTATATGGATATATCTACTTCTTATAATATGAAAATACACGTAAGTGAGGGACTCACGAATTGGGAAGGAAGTACCCATCATTCAACCCATTTTCGAAAATTCGTTTACCTCATCTACATCTTTGGGAATTTGTTTGATTCTTAGCTAAAGCCCTTTTGATGCGTAAAATGCTGGTGTATAAAAAGTGTTGTGGCAATTTATTCTTTGTTAATCTATTACTGGCTCTATCAGGAAAGAATATTGAATGTTTTTCGTCAAATCGATGTAGCAGGCTATTAGTTCTATTAGTTGAAATACAGCCGCGAAACTTTCAGTTCACATGCGATTGATTTGCACCACAGAGTCCAGACGTGTGAAATGTCATATCTAAACTGATGGTTCGCGAATTAAAGGAAACTTCAGGAAACTTCATTAAGGGACTCAAATATCATTACACTATAAGTGGAGGAAACTAGAGCACTCCCCCCCCCCCCCGCCCTCAACCCCTCCTAAAAAACTTTGTAAACAAACAATAATTTTTTTTCGTAAACATTGATACATCATTAGAGATTCGTTCAATATAAGTGAAATTAAGGTGTATGATTGTCTAGTAATTATGATGTCAGTGGTGCTTATTCACTGTAAAGTTCAATCAGTGCCACATTGTGTCAAAATTGTGTTAAGGTTGTAGCTGGGATTATGGACTGATTTACTATAATTTAGAAAAACATGGGGCTTTTAATGGCCCTAGGGTATAAGTCGCCCGAGGCACCCTACAGTCACGCCACTGCTTCTAATCGTTTATAACGGTATAAAAACTATGCTTTTTCTATCAATATCTTTAGTGAGCATACTGACCTCTCCGTCATTTTATGATTGACGAAAGTTCGTCATAAAAGTAACACAAAGAGCTCCTTCCTGGGTGCGCGGGATTAGACACACACTTGAAAACTATAAGCAAAGAACGCTTCGAGTGTTCGACTAGGTGACAGCTTTCACGTATGTAACATGTATACGTTTTGTCACCGTAGGTGCGATCGATTCCTCTTCAATGTATGCACATACGATCAAGGCGACCCTCTCTGCCCCACTCAGCTCGGGGCGATGTCATCCCTGTCTCTTGGTCTCTACGTTTTCCCAATAGTTGAGAGTCAGAGGGAAGAATCAAAAGTAAAGGGGCTGCTGCCCCAGGCATCGAAGCGGAGCAGGTAATGGGGACGCGCGTTCGATTGAAAGCAGAGATTAAACGCTATATCCACGACTCGGTATTGTAATATGAGTTTGTATAAGTATTCCGGAATTATACACTATATCAAAGTTTGTAAAACAAAATTTAGACCGTTAGAAGGTCGGATGATAATTTTCAAACTCTTTCCGCCACTCTAATTCTTGTGTGATGAAGTTTCAATACAGGAATTGATATACAACTCCCTGTACCTTACGGTGAAAGTACTGATAAGTACTGACACCACCGTATGAACAGTCTTTAATAGCGCTAATTACGGAATCTGTATATAGTATTTAGTGTAATTACTAACATAGTAATGTATAGAGCAGATTTGTTAGATATTCGGCTTTTTTACACAACTCTCTCAAAATTGAAACAAAATTTTTTGATTCTTTGATTTTGTCGTGATTAAACGAAATTAGTTTCCCAAATAATATACCGTCAAAAAATTGTATGCCTCCGATAGGCCTTTGTATAAGTTTTTGGAACTTGTTCCATGAAAAAGACACAGTTCTAGAAAGTCCTTACATGTATCTCTCATGAAAATCTAACTGACAAACTGCTACACAATATTTATAATTGACATAAGTCGTTGGGCAGCAATTTTTCATTACTGCAACCGTTTTGCCAGTGGAATAGTACTCGTAATTCGCAAAAGGTGATTTTTCCATTGAAACTGATATTTGTCAACAATCTAATTCTATACAATACGATCTCAAAATGGATTGTCTCTTGGAAACGTTTTATATCAGATGAAACCTTGAACGTTGACAATGATTGAAAACGATATATTTTAGAATATACGTCTACATGTGATTGATATAGGTATATTACGCACGTCGCGAAAGTTTGGTGAAATTGGAATTGTTGTGAAAACTGAAGGAAAATAAACTGTGGCATTTCCTTCTCACAGTCAGCTGATAGAATGGAAAGACAGTTCTCCTTCATTGTAATCTCATCTCTACTCCAATAGCCAAATTTGAGATAGTTTCTCGTTGGTTTCTTTGGTGATTATCAACGAAACTTTTCTTCGTTCCTTCAAAGTGATTGATCCATTTCAAAGTTTAATGGACCAACAAAAAACCCCTTCATAATCTCAGTGTCAACTGTTGATATACTTCATAAATATTGCCTTGCCCCAAAACTTTCTGCGTTCCAAACTTTCCACTACTCTTTACCTCTGAGTTCAGTAGGTTGAAAGTCGGAGCTTTTTTCTAATTATTTTTTATATTCGTGCAAAGCCGCTTGAATTTCAAAGGCCCGACTATTGTGCCGACAAACTTCGCTTAGGTTTACTTTGCGGCCGAAAGAATGGGTATTTTTCCATTGTTCCACAAATTTCAACGTTCCCTACGCCAGGGGATGAATGTCGCCTCTATATGTATATACCTACTTTTATTTGGCTACTCGACGCGGAAATGGAAAGATCGCACAGGCCCTGAAGAAGTATGAAACAAAATCTTGCTTTACTGACTGCCTTTTCTCTGCAAGCTTCAGACTCGAGGGAATCTTTGCATCATCCTCATGTTTAATTTCAATGTGAATCTGCAAGTTGCAATTACACTGATGGCTGTAGGAAGCCAAACCAACCTATCGGTCAACGTCATGAAACTGTTAGCTAAACAATTAGGTAGAGGCGACAAGCTAACTTCGATTTTCGTTAAACACGTGTGTCAATATCGATTGTCGGATGGGAAAGACAAATATCTGGGTTCAGGGAACAAAGTGGTTACCAGGGTTGACGTGGTCAAACGCTGTTTAACGTAGATTGACTTCCGTCCTGACTGTATCGCATATGTATACATATACAAAAGCGCTGTTGGTAGCATGAAAATTTACCGGCACACAAGCTCTGTGTTTTATTATCCACAGCGACGGCCGCCCCCAAGCTCTGTTCCATTTCCACAAAATATGATTGTGAAACACAGTATGGCAGTCGAGCTGTATACTGGCTATTCTCTTCATTATATTTGAATAAATGATCTGCCAGACATGGTACATAGCTCTCTAATACTGTACAGGAGATGGGTGCTTGCACTAGGAGGAAATCCTAAGCATTTCTGCCACTGGAAGTAATATTTATAGTTCTTCTTCTCCTGTATTTGGCGTGGTCTTACTCTCAGCTCGTATGTTTCTTTCTCCGTGTACAACAACTCCAGCACAAGCTCGAGCATATAGCGAAGTTTAATCAATTGGAAACGCTCAAGCGTCCAGCTATTTGGTGAACCCTCGCGTAAACCGTGAAGCGATTGCGTTGACCGGCGTTTTTGGGAGAATGTTTTTTTTACGAGGGTGACGCGGGTATAGGATGTAGCTGCGCCTTTTTGTCGTCTCATGAGTTCCACAGTGTCGGGTCTAAGTGAATTGGATCGATCGTGGTAAGAGAACCAAGCAGAGGGCAACGAGCAGAACAAAAACAAGACGTTTCTTTTCCTCGTGTAAGCGACACAACAGATACGGTGACGCCAATAACCGTAAGAAACTCAGAATCCTGCTTCATTATGCGTTTATCCACCCTGGAGGGGTGGCTCAGAATATGAATACGAATAAAAGAAATGAAAAGTACGCGAATGAGTACGACGACGAGAAGAAAGAAAATACGGTACCATTACACCATCACCCTCGCAGAACCACTCGCTAAGATTATATTTAATTTCCTCATGTTGCCGTCACTAGTCAATCCACTGGCGATGGTGTTTTCTTTTTTCCATGTGCAGATGATGAGTTGAAAGGTTCGAGGCCATCAAATTGTCGCTGTATATTAAAACTGTGTTAAACAATTTTCAACAAAGATCTACGGAACTAAAGAGAAAAGTTGATTGACAACGTTTCTGATAAAAAACTATTGAAGACAAATTGTGGATAATTATTAGCGTCTCTTTGGTGTCTACTTCTGCTGCCCCTAACAAACATAATTCAGCACAAGGTTCACCATATTGGTTTCATCAGACTGCAGTTGGTCAATCGAAGTAAAATAAGAAATTTAAACTTCCCATGATTCTTATGATTTGTTTTTTTTTTTTTATTTGTATTTCGTTTTTTTCTTGTATTGGTTCATCGAATATCTTTCTTACCATCCATGGAAAAATCAGATATAACAGAAAGTTATGGCCAATCTTGAGACTTCATGCAAGTTCGGAGTGGACAATAAAATTATTCACTTCTTGTACCGCACGACAATGCCTCTTGTAGCACTGATTTGGTTAATAAAAGTGAAAAGATCATTTTTAACACAGCGTGCGGAAAGTGTGTTTTTCCATGCCTGTGGAGCTTGCGGAAAGTGATTGTTCCCCGTACTGAACCGTAATATGATACAAATTTTCATTGTAAAATGAATTGAGCTCGTTGCTGTGTTTCGTCATTTTTTCTTTTCCTTCCCGCACCTCGTGTTAAGAAATATTATACGTAACAAGTGTGGGTTGATGATCGCTGCACTCGTATTTCTTGCCACCCTCGGTACGCTCGGGCGGCAAACGTCGCATTCGGGCGATGGGATCACCAACTTTCCGCATTTTTTACGTAATATACTATTTGGTGACTGTGGAATAGTTTAGAAGGGTGATTTTCTCATACACTCAAAAGTAGTGAAAAAGTGAAACAGTAAAAGTGATAACGGTGACCAAGTAAGATGTCAGTAAAAAAAGCAGATACATCTCTGTCGCATTCTTTTCTTCCTCTCTCTTGGCGCCTCCCTACTTTATAAAATGAGCCTTTTCTCAAATGGGATAGAATATATACATAGGTACATGAATCGTGTATACATGTATTCTTGTATAATATGCAATATATACGTAGGTATATAGTCCAAATGATAACTATAAACCAGCAGGTTTTGGGACAAAGAAAATAACGCAATAAAAATAAGCCTCTTAAATGACTTCTTTTCAGAGCCGCGCGTTGTTTCCTGATGAGCGCAGCTCCGCGTTATCTTCTCTTCTGCCCTCTCTTAAGGCTTTATGTAACCTCGCTCGGGAGACGATGAATAACACGCTTGGATCGTGGGCCTTCGGTGCTTCTTCCTCTCCGGTGGATCTCAAATGTTCGCTCCGTCCGAGAAATGAATGAGGTATGACTACGATGTCTGCTTCTGATTACCCTCGCCCACCTTCCTTCGTTCCGTTTACTTCCTTCTGTTCTAAAGAGGATATGAATTGCAGACAGTATCTGGTTTATAGGGTGAGTTTCGAGGTTCAGCCTCAGTTTCTATAAAAATATGATTTTTGGGAGAATACAACGTTGGGTCCCGTAATAATTGGATTCACAAGACTCAGGCATGCGCAATGTAAAAGGTACGTTTGATTGTTTAGCTCCAGTCGTTCAATCAGCCGAATAACTGCATTTTAGCATAGCTAAACCACGCTCATTTTGCACCGTTGGTAAGACTCACCCTGTATAAATACGTGGAAGCAGTAGAACAAATGATTTTGCTAAGAAGTGGAAACAGTACATCCGGCATCTGCAGCCGCCGAGTTGTTCGTCAATTAATATTGAAAGAGAAAACAATGAAAAATATTTTCCTTTTTATGACGCTGCGAGGGTTGAAATTACAGTCACCAAACAACACCGCAAATAATAGCATCGCCAAGTTTCGACGAATTTCAATCCGTAGCAATAGTAAAAATTCCACTCTACGGAACATAAAAAAGTTATTATACTAAGCTATTATACTGATCTGCACTCTATACATAGGTATAATGGCTTAGAATGATCCTCATATTTTATACAATTTTTCTGAATTTTCTCAGAATTTTAAAATGGGTCGAACTTTGAGTCCATTTAAAAAATCATAAATGAATACCGGTTATGGAAAATAATTAAACAAAAATTTTTTGAGGTCCTGAACCTGCAGAAAACTTTTTAAAAAAGAGTGGATAAAATCCGAGATCGTCAGGGTTAGGCGTTAGTCGAGTTGGCGTGGAATGCCCCACATACAAGTTCCAATCCTGCTGAAATTTGTCCTTTCTAATAAGACTTGCCATACTGTTGTAGCTGTCATCGTTGATTAACAAGTTTGGCGGTAGGGGTGACGTACTGACAGGATGAGATACTTTTCTGAGAAGAATATCCGGAAACAAGTTTCCAACGTATGAAATTCTATGCTTAAACGATCGATTGTAGCTAGTTATTAACGAGCTTTGGTTGTAGAACGCTCCTCTCAACTTCGGATACAATAACCTAGAACAGGTGCGCGCGCGCTTATGTTCACTGAAGAATGGAGAGTCTTCCATGGTGCCCGGGGGCTACTTCCCGTGGCGAGAATGAAGGCGAGAGCTAGGGTGAGCGTGAGGGCCATGAGGGTCGCTGAATAAAATCTAAATTGGAATGGGCGGAGTCGTGTTATCAAGGGAAATATAGCTGCGCGATTTGATTTCGAAAACGATTTTAAATTCACGTGCGACGAATTTCCTGCCTCAGAGATTGGTAGTACGAGAAAGCTATGGGTACCGTATGATTCAATAAATGGGGAAAATCTGTATGGACGTAAATCGTTCAATTTTCAACCGTAAAAACCCGACTATTCGTTACCACCCATTCGTGTCTTAATGAGCGACGATTTAACAAGCCCGACTAATAGGTATAGTAATATTACTGCCTTTGGCTTGGTCTGAGCCCATTGCGCCGACTCTCTGTGTAGTCAGCAAATACGGAAACACAACTATGTTCCTACATCTATCCGTGAATCAAAATGCCCGGAATATGGAGTCACAAGAGATGCTTGCACACGGATGACTCACTTGCATAGTGAATGCTATGTTGTAATGGGATCATTACACGTCAGATGATCCGTGGTACTTGAACAGGTCGAGCTGATAGGCACTGCATATATATGCACTGCGACATTGATACATACATAGATATACATACGTACATGAATACGTACACACTTACATAGGTATACATACCGTGAGGTTATGAGGAAAGGGAACACAGAATGCAGGCAACCCAACAGTCAAATTTCCGAAGATTTCCGAAGTCATTGTATTCGCAAATAATAACGTGAGATGGAAACCCCCACCATGTGATTGAAATGACAAATACAATGTCTTCGAAAATCTTCGGAAATTTGACTGTTGGGTTGTTTGCATCCTGTGTTTCCTTTCCTCATAATCTCACGGTATATACGTATACATATAGTTCCGCTTCTTTGTGCGACTCTCATTTATTCATGTCACCATCTTCGTTTCAACGGTAAGTAAAGATAAGTGGGAAATATCAGGTTTTCTCGCTGAAATCAGCGATTAATTTGAGGCATACTACTGATTGCATTAGAGCTCCACATTCAAAATATTGAAAAATAAAAATAATTTCCTAAAGGTTTCTCAGTGCTTCGTAGTCTGTGATTTCTATCATCACATCATGTATGTGCAATTAAGGGTATCAAATTGACAGTATAATAAATCATCAAAAAATCTGGTAATCCATTTGTACTTCACTTTCCTTGTGGATTGCAATATTTTTTATAATTATTTAAAGTTGATGATAGTTTTTTGGACGTGCTGTTTTCAATAGGACGCTTCGAACCTGAAGCCTGATCAAGAAGCTTTACTGCGCGGTAGGTACCTATATACCGGGTCTAAACGTGGGTGAGACCCATAGAGCGCCCAATTATATGCAATTCATGGTACAAGTACGCTCTGTGCATAAAAAAAACAATGAAAACTGAGACGTTTGAGTTCCGATTGTTGTAATTTTTCATGGCACAGAGCGTATTTGCACCACAAATTGCATATAATTGGGCGCCCTATGGGTCTCATCCACGTTTATACCCGGTATGTATATAGTATATGTATATATACCATTATACATATACTAGGGTGAAGGGCGTTAAAGGAAGGAGAAAATAGAAGAGGGATGAAAAGGGGGTGCCACCCAAGATAGGGCTTATTAGGGTTGGGCGTCATTGGATTACGGGGGAAATGAAATTGTGTATCAGTAAGTGGAGGGTGCGGTGGACGCGTTCAGGAAATCCACCGTGAAATCTAGGATCTACGTAGCTTAGACTCTGCTAGTGATTTGCGACTTGCAGGCCGATCAAGGTAGCTAGCTGCTTGCTACCTCGCTGGAAAAAAATTCTCGTTAGCACAGAAAAATTATTTTCTCATTTTATAACTCGGTGGTGAGGTCGTAAGTATAATCTAGCTACCGGTATAATCGCCATTAGGTTATTTTTCACCGTTAACACGTTACGTGTCATTATATTTAATGACGTTACTTTTTATTGAGGTCACTTTGTATACAGATTACGGGGTGTTCAGTTCCATCCGAAATATGGCAGTATCAATTTATATGGATCTTGCATATAACGTGGTAGTTTATGGGTAATATTCAAATCACGCTAAGTTTTGTTAACAATGGATGAGCCAACTTCATTTTGTGCTATTTTGCCGTACATTCACAGGTCAAAAAACTGTAGTGAGATCTATGAAAATGATCTAGAACCTGTCATCCAGAACTTTGTCTTATTATTATCCATTCAGCCATGAGGAATTATGGTCAAAACGAGAATGGTGGAATTGGAAGCAAATTAAAGTAGAGTAAATTTGAAAAAATAAGATTGATGACTATATGAGATACGAGAAGCGATTGTTTGAAACATTATTGAAAATATCCGTTCACTTTTGAGGCCAAACGTGACTTCCAGATAGAATTCAAAGCGACGTAAATTCTGTGGGAGAAAAGCGAGAAACGTTGCTCTTTACAATCTTGTTGTTCAAAATGTCGACTCAGCTACAGAAGATAATGTGGAACATCGGAAAACAAGTGAAGCATATGATGGTATTTATACTGCGATGAGAGTGAACAGTTGAATACCCGGTTATATTTTCACCTATGCGAATTACCTCAGTAGATTTTCGAACTTCTGTATCTGTAACTTAACCGCGACAACTCGTACGTACCCAGCGATTGGACGCGTATTTCCGCTTGGGGTTTTTTTCTCCGCGGCATACTACGTTGCAGCGACCATTTCACGAAGTCGATATGCAAATTACTGCACCCGTCTCTGGGTTCAGTGTTGGTTAGCAACAGGGGCGAAAGAGTCAGAGAGTCTGAAGGGTGCAGGCGTATCTCGCAGGTTGCACCCCACTGATATTGCATGACTCAGTCGCGCAAGGGTAGGTATGATCGACGACTTTTTGTGGGGACTACTGCGACCCTGTTTTAAAGCATCGGTTGCAGCAGGTTACCAGTCGAATTTCGTTTCTCGCCTTCCTATGTATGGTTTGTGAATGTAGATACCCGTATTTAACTGCGGTATTTTCAATGACCATGAGAAGTGAGATGAAGAAAGAACGCTATTATTCACTGTTATTCACTGCATTTATCGTTCATCACAGACGGTGAGGCTTGTGAAAAATGCATTTTACGTAAGTCGTGATTTCTCCGGAGAGCACGAGGCTGAAAACTCTGCTTCCGATCGATCGGTACCTCGCCTGACAGACGAGAACACGGCAAGTAACTTTCATCGCACAAAAGTTGGGTAATAATTATATCAGAGTTGTTCAAAATTTTTAATGGTTCTAAATAATATCAAGAGGTACTCTCGATTTTTCCTCCAAGTTCCGACAAGTTTGAGGCTTCATCAAAAGGCTTGATTTGATACTGAAGTAATTCTTTTTCGTACCGAGGTGGAGTTAGAAGGGCGTTCACTGTCGGAGAAAGGGAGAGGTTTATTTATCTGGTGGCAAGCCTTTTTAGAGGTATCCAAGGGAACTGTGAATTCAAGCCTCGCCGTCGATGCAGTTAGGCTTTATTTATAGTTATAGAGGTTGCCCCTTCTTCTCTCCCAAGAGAAAAAGGGAGAATGGAAGACGGGACGGAATATGATTGAGAGCTGTAGGGACACACGCTCAGCCGGTTGAGGATCGTGTCTAGCAATCTATGAAAAAAGGTTCGGCAAGTAGTGTTGGGTTAAAAATTCAACCGCAGTAGCCAGTATACGTGATAGTACTTTCAGATGAAAAACCTTTGAATGTTTTCAGCTTTGAATAAACGATCGAGATATATATATATACAGAAACCATGTACAGGTACGACGTTTTGGATAGTAAAATGCATGTTGGCACAACTCTTTCTAATAAGAATCATACTCTGCTTTTAGTGAGCGAGACATTCAGTCACTGGGGAAAAGATTCACCACTTACGAAAGCCATTCTCGGCTCTTTCATCTTCTCTCACACAGATCGTTGTTATACCTATACGTTATGAGGAAATCAACAAATTTTCGCCTCGCTCTCGAAGAACAGGAAGATGTGCTCTTCGATTTGTATTGTTCACATTGTTTGCAGTAAGAAGGTCCCTCGTTCTGCTTGTTATAGATTCTCCTTATACTCTCCCTTGATATATCAGTGCTGAATCAAGAAACTCAATTCACACCGTGCCTGATTAGAGTTTAAGTACCTTTTCGGGGGTTGGAATCCTTCTGCTTCCTCGATATAAATTTTCGCGTGTAACCCTTGCCTAAGCACTCTCGTGTACCAGCGGAATGCTCGGGGGCGCGTGTCTGCTGCAGATCTCTGCATGTACGTGTGAAGGCTTGGTTGCCCACACTCTAGCTAGGCGGGTCGCGGTAATACATTGCACCCCTGGCTTGCAACGGGAGTGCAGAAGGGTGCACGCGGTCGTTGTGTTACACGGCACAGGCGAGATACGGGGGCAGCTTGTTCCACAGCGGTTCAGGGGGCGGTCGATACCGCTCTCTTTCCTCGGCTCTCTCGCAGGCAGCTACCTATTGCTATTTGCCACGAGGCGCCCCACGCCCTCGTGTAACCTCGCACACCACCCTGCGACGCTCGGGACTCGGTACTCCTGTATGGGACCAACGAACCCTTTCCCCTTGTTCCTATTTCTAGTGCAAGTACAAGTTATGTAGATATGTGTATGTATGTGTGTACGTATACCGACACCTCGACTTGCTCTTTGTTTTCAGACTTTACAGGTTTTACTCTTGTTGGTGTCTTGTATTAAAATTTTAGCGAGCGTATTGCCTGCTGGGGATGGCGCACTCGCGTACTACTCCACTCACAATTTTCAGTTCAACGAGCGATTAACGCCATCAGTTGGCAGTGATACTACGTGTCGTGCAGAGCTATAGAAGCACTTTTTGTGTATGTAATCCGTTATTCAATATAACCTGAATCCTGTTGTACTTCAATTCTAAAAGACCTTACCAGATTTAACAAATTCACTATAACACACATTTGTTGGGCTATAGGCATTTTGGCTTGTCTGCGGGTGTGTTACTCCTAGATATCTTTAAGGTGGTTCGTCACCTGATGAAATTGTTCTCCCACCTTCATTCACTGTTTCTTTTCTGACAGGAAATTACAATTCCTTTGTATACACAATCGTATCCAATAGAACTATGTTATTTTCATATTGTGATGTTCGGTAGAAGGTGCCACTGCTTATTTGTTCTTGTGATTAGACATTGTCACTGAAACTCCCAACTTTTGGACATAAACTATTTCAACGGCTGTTCAAATTTTACGTGATATTTATTACTGAAACTAAATGAACACTGACGTTATAGATTCTCGAAAGTACCAGATATAATGGTTTTTGTACCAGCAATATGTCACTAATACCTGTCATAGTATGATATCAATACACCATTACAACTTTGTATTTCGTTCTACAATTGCTCACCGTAACGCGTATTTGTAACTTTTGTAGAAAGCATCTAGTGAAACAACAAAGATAGTTTCGCAACGAAAAATGGACTTCCAGATTTCTGAGGCGTTTCTAGCCAGTCCGATTCAAAGAGGAAGCTATTCATGGGAATGTAGGTTACGTCGTACACACGCCGACGAAGATTCTCCATTTCTGTGTTTGCCTGAGTGCACGGCTCTCTGAAATGGACTTCTCCACTCGTCCACAAAGGCGTGCAGCTCTCTTTCGACTACTTCTCAGCTTACTTCGCGACTTACCATCTCTGTGTAGAATAACGGTGCCGAATAACGGACGAGATGAAGAATATTTTGAACGGTTATATTCGAAGGGAAGGCGGAATAAAAGCTGGAACGGTGGCATCGCTTCACGTCTTTTAAAGTTCTAACTAAAAATCTCTTTGGGCAAAAGGAAAAGGGCAAACACAGCCGCGGTTGTACCTACATTGTACAGTCAACAGAGACGCGGCGCCGTCTTTCATCTCCGGTTGATCTTTTGGAGTTTTAAGGTCTTCATCGCATCCAGGGCCTCGCCTTCAGCATCCCTTAGGCAACATAGAGCAGTGGAGAACCACTCTGGTTTATATCGTCTATCATTCTAAGCAAACAGACCCACCCATACACACTCAACTGATCCTAGAATCCCACCGAAGTGCTTAATACTTCTATTTCTGCTTTCCTATATCATTTCTTTTGCTGTAGAAGCACAAGAGTGGTCTCGGGGTGAGCACGTGTCAATGAAATTTATGGGCAAGGAAAACAAACTCTGGTACCCTTAAATTATTGAAGTGTTTTGAACTTTTCAACATCACCTGGCATTTTACATACAGGGTGGTTGCAGTGTAGAAGAGAGGTTGGACATTTGTATAATTTCTAAATACAAATACCAAGTGAAGCTGGTAATACAGAAATTTTTAGTTAGCCGTCAACCTAAACAGCTTATGCCGCAGTGACAACTGCGTAAGGCAATCGATTGAAAAATTGCTGCACTAGATTGAATGAGAATCTGTAATATAAATCTCATTTTCGATGTGGCCACTGGTCATTCCATACTGCCAAACTTATGTGGGAGTTTTCAAATCAACCCAGACACAATTAGCAGCGTTGATTTTGATGACCTGAAGTTGCTGTCAATTTGCAAACAAATTGTAAATAAGGTTTGAAAGTAAGAAATGACCGTGTGATATTGTAATCGGCTAGCCTGCTAGTTGGCAGTCAAAAATTTCTCCATGTCAGCTTTATTCACGATTTGTCGAAGATTAGCTGCAACTCCGAGTAGGTATAGCCAATGTTGCTGAGAGTACATAGATTGTTACGAATCAACATATTCATTACACATTTTTGTTACAGGTATTTACTATAGCATAGCAATACAGCTACGAGGAATATCTGTGGTTCAATTCTGATGTGTTAATCACTAGTTAAATCGATCGTGGACTCTATTTCGCAGAAGGATTTAATGACAAAAATATGTGTATCAAGTGAAATATAACAAGAGAATTTATTTTTCAAATAAAATCATGTATCAGTGTTGTATATCTGAAGAATAAATAAAAATAAAAATAAAAAAAATAATATAATAATAAAATAAAAAAAAAATAAAAAGAATTAAAAAAAAATATAGGTGCTATGTTTTTTTTTTTTGTTTGGGAACTGCTCAATTAATTTTCTGAGTTGAGGCGTTTTAATTCTAACGGAACAATAATATTGAGATACTAAATACAATTAGTGCTATTGGGACTATAATAGTAATTGTAGACATGATAATAGTACCGTGTATTTGTCGACAGTTCTCATTCATACTTTGGTAATTACTGTTCAGCAATACTACTCTGACGTTGGTATTCAGTAATCGAATATCGGTAGTTACTATATAACCGTTTACAGTCTCTACCAAACTCTGCACTATGTCCAGTTGCTGGTAGTCATTATTCAAGTTCTATTCAATCTGTCAGGCATATCTACTATTATTTCAATGTACTGATAATAATCCTAAGTAGGATCACACAACCAATCCAATAATTGCACATTTGGGTAAATACAAAGATATTATGCATCATGTTCTCGTACTAATCTTTTTTTCTGTTACTAACAAGAGGTATTTGTATATTACACAGTATGCACTCCAGGACGTACATACATGATATACCCATCATTTATGTGTAGGAATATTTATTGTCTGTCACATACTACGCTCGTAATCATGCATAACATATTACATCACGGAGCAGTTAACTACATTCAATAATTGAATAATTATACCATGGTTTTATTATTGCTTTACAGTTTACTACAAAACTCTGGTAGGAATGGAAAACTGTGTCCGGTGACTGATAAACCACAAACAGCCAGAAAATGGCAGCCGGCATTAGTTAGTTATCAAAATATCGATATTCTAGAACGGGCTGATATCGGTATTATAAAACGCAGTCGTTACAGGCGACATTATATCGGTAGTAAATATAGTTATAAATTTACTATCTGTAACTCAAAAGTATTTTTTATAGTTTCCAAAGGCATTTTATCGTAAGCGGAGACTTTGTGTATCGAAGACAGAGATTTTTAGCTAGGGCAGGAGTTTCTTGTATTGTCGAAATTGGTTCGGTTTCTTAGTATGTTGGTTCCGTTGATTCAGACATTCTCGTATCGGAAAGTGGCTTATATTGAACAAAATATTTGTTTAACCAAATGAATCTCATTTGTGCAAAAATGAAAACGGCGGTCGTGTACGTTGCGAAGTGCAATTTCAGTTTACTCAACAAAATTGTTGAATAAAATCAAATACGCGAAAATGTTGTCGATGATTATACGGTCCGCTTATTTAAATAACAAAATAGAACTCCCTCTTACATCTTCAATTGTCTAAACAAACACATTGAGTTAATTCAACTTTAGAGTTGCTTGATAATTTTATAAATAGTTTAACTAGTCGACCTAATGGAATCAGGTCTTACGTAAAACGTCACCAATTATAATGAATCAAATACAATTTCGAATTATCTGTAATTACTCCCAACATTTTTCGGTATTGACAGGATATTTTACCAGACCGATTAGCTGTTTATAGGATCTTGCGCTTAATACGTTCAAAAAGTTTGAATCTTTAGCCACGTGTGAGTTGGTTGTGGTAATGGAGTTTAGGGACGAATGAAAGGAGGAGAGTGGATCTGGGGTAGACTTCTCACAACGTCTACAGTACATTACCCGTACCGTCGTCTATGTCATTGAGACTGTTCGAGCAAATCCACAAATATACAATTTGCCTGCGGTCCTGGCAGGCGCTCTCGACGAAGCTCCAGATGTGTTTTTGAGGTGTTTAGGTGGGGATAAACTTTTCGACTCAGGGGAAGAGAATCGACCTTATCGTGGGAGAGAGAGAATAAGCGAGTTTATTTTGCCATGGACCAAGCCTCCTGTGGCGCATTATACAGACAATGAAATCAATAACACAGTTGCACATAGGTTAAATTAGTACAAACAGGAAAATAAATGAAATTATAATATAACAATATAACAGTCAAATTGAAGTAAAAATAAGATGAAAGTAGACAGTAGAAAGCAGTAGCTTACACAAATGCCTTATAATAGTCTAGGCTTCGGACCATGAGAGCAGCATAAGCAGTGCATTCAAGATCATATATAGATACCCAGGTAGACATAAACCCATCAGGTCCCCAAACTGCCTGATGCCGTTTACTGAGATAAATAAAATATCCTTGAAATCAAAGTGTCTTCAGAGTGATCATACGATCAGTGACAGCATGGTTCAGGTCATTGGTCAATTGAATCAAGGCAGTCTGTGTGCTGTAGCCTCTGCGAAGGCCAGACTGAAGATGATCCAGCACGCCTTCAGCTGCAAGATAGTCACGACCTTCGCAAGACCCTTAGATATAGCGCAAAGGGTCGATATCGAGCGGAAATCGCTAGGACGCTTCGATGGAATTGACGGAATGTTGGAATTTTTGATTACATTTCTCTGAGAATTTTAAAAACGAAATTTTTTCTTTGTATTTTACAAAACGAAGAATTTCATCGAAGTTTCCCCTTAAGAGAGTATCGTATGAAAATAAGTGCGTGCCCCGAAAAAAATTACATCCCCGATTGAATTTGGGATATTACTTTATCAATGTTATCCACCACACAGAGATCCACCCAGGTGTTTGAATTAGCAGTCTGATGAGTGGGTCTATACGGAACCACGTGCAGATTATTGCACTGAAGAATAATGAGCACATGACGAGAATCGGAGGAATTAGATAACAGATCAGCATTAAAATCACTAACTACTACAGCGTTATTATACCCATGCAAAAGTGCGGGGAACTCATATTCAAATCTTGGGTAGTCTGTAAAGGATTGCAAACAGCAATTTGGAAATATTAAGTACCTCTAGAATCAAAAACTCAGGCTTAAAACAATGGCGTTCCACCGAGCCCAGAAGAACACGAATATTAAGACTATTATGGACATGAACATCTATACCCTCCTCCCCCCACACCCATCGCTGCCCAATCTGTCTCTACGAAATAAAGAATAATTTTACATCCCGGCCAATTCATGATCGGATACAGTTTCTTTAAAGAATTTCTTAGATACGGCAATAATGTGGTGAAAGCTTAACTTAAAATAATCAAGAACTTCATCCAAATGGGCCACCAGTGACTGAGCATTGTGTGTGTGAGAAAGAGAAAGGGAAGTGGCTGTATACAAAAATATTCACAATATTTCACGGATTGACCGATATGGTGAAATATCGTCTCTCGCAAAAGAGCCCGGTATTATATAGAAAGATGGAGATTTTCTGACTAACCCTCAGACAAGAAAGAGAGTTTAAAAATTGGTGACTCTTCCGTGAAAGAAATGGGGGGGGATCGATAATCTTCGATGTTTAATATCGTGGGATCGACTGAAATGTTTCTGACAATCGGAAACTTGGAAGCATCGCAGGGGTTTGAAATTCTTTTACGTATCGATGAAATAATTTTAAATTGTAGCGGAAAAATCACGAACCGGAAGTTGAGATTTGCAACAATTCATTGAGCATCCAGATATTCCCTGTAGGGAATGACGATGTGCTTGTATACGTGGGAGGAAAAAATGTTGTACTTTCGAGCTAAAGTTTCACTTGCACGTGTCTACTACATCGTGTAATCAAAAAAACAATATCTGGCGCCAAAGAAAATCAGTACGCGCCAACCGCAGCCTTATTCCTATCCTGAAGCAATTTAAAACTCACTTCACTAACTCTACTGTGGAATGAATATCGGGCGGTACTAAACGGCGGCTTTGTTTTCAAAATATTGGCACGCTTCCAAACACCGGGACGAACTTCGAGAAACTTTACACAACGTAACCTCACCTTAGTCACGACCACAAAACACATAGGAGCTGATCTGTGCCCTGCGCACTACAGTACAACAGCAATATCTACGGGCGACCACTGTGCTCACGAACAGAAACGCGTACATAGATAATGCCGGGGTGAGTCAGACGCGTTATCGCAAACCCGTTGAGCCGAACTCGGGAGCGAACCATAAAATTTTATACCGGAATAAATATTATATGCAGCTGGGGTTGTTGTGACAAAAATCTCTGTTGGAAATACGACATGAAATATTCTTCTCATATTTACCGTGTTCAGTTTAGAATATAATTTATATCTGCTGCATATATAAAAAAATATTGAAAAAAGTAGCTCGGAATTTCGGCTAATTATGCAGACATCGCACAACGGACTTTTACTTGTTAATTATCTTCACTCCGAGTCAAATCTTCTCCAATATGACTGGAAACGAAAAAACGAAGGTTATTGCATTGCAACGATTTTACTTCTCTGAATATTACGAAAATACTTGACAAAACAGAATGCGTTTTGTCTGATTGATAGCAATAAGGTAGTGTTACTTGCATTGTAGGCTGGTAGGTAGATCTGAAAGTCCATACGTACCATTTGCCATTGCTTGTACGTTGTTACGTTTGTATATATAGGATGGCGTGCGGGGGTGATGCGTGACGAGGGGCCGTTAACGGGGGTACGTTTCTTATTTATTGTTTTTTACCAACGGACGCCACAAGGCACAGGTACCTTGCACGGAGGGAGCATATTTCCATGGGAAGATTGTGGAAACTACGGTCTAGAGCCCGGGGACTGATTTATGTTTTAATTAATTAAATTTCCAGCAGTAGTGGCGAACTCGTTCGTGCTTGACAACTTTCGTTGACTCATTTTGAACAAATTTACGACCTCAGCTGTGAAAAATCAGCCAACACGACACGTGGTCACGAAAATTCATGTCACATTCGGCGTTCTACCCCCGCCGATTACAACTGCAATACAAGTAAATGTATAGAAAACACAGTAAAGACAATCGTGTAGGAACTAGTTTCAACGCTCAAATACTATCGCCGTCACTGAACTTGAGAGTACAATCAAGTTTCTATCTCTGGCTTACCTTTCGTTCGTAGTCATCGTTTGGGACTGCAAACCAAGGGAGTTCAGCCACGTGTGCCTGAAAACTCTCTTCGAAGTCGAGAACGTCTGCAACGTTGCTCCAGAGTACCACGTGAATAACTTCAAATCGTTTTTTCTTATCCTCATCCTTCGCCGCACCGTTAACACTCCCGTAAAGCTCGGTCAACTGTTTAGTAAAGTCGTCGCACGTCGCACCCGGGTTTATAAAACTGAAGTAAACGCCGATAGTCTCACATAAAGGCTCGCCGTTTTCTGATGTAAGGTACTTTCCCACATCGCATAGCCTCGATTCGGTAGCGGCGACGCTCGCCTGACTACATCGCAGTAGTTGACGACCGAACACCCTTTGCTGCCAGTTCGTCGGCCTTAATTTCGTCTCGTTGACGGCGCTGCCTGCGCAAGCGGCCATTAATAGTTGTCGACGGTCCGGCGGTCCGCGGTCGACTGTGGAGTGCGGAGCCGCGAAGCGTCGCGACGCCTACGTCGTTAGGGGTGGATAGGGTGGAAGACGCGCACGGTAGCCACATAGAAGCTGGTCAGAGGGGAAACGAAGCGACGCAACGCCGTTGGCGTCGTGCTGGCTTCCAAATCGACTCGCTGCTCTCTGACTATTAATTGTGCTTGCGCTATTTTCGTAGGATTTTAAAAACCTTGCCGTTCACTAGGCGCCACCGCTCTTCCGCCGCTCTTTATTTGCCGAGTTATTTCCTACCAATCGCCAAAGTTGGCGTCCTGACGAACCCTCCTAATTGTTCACCATGGCAAACTTCAGACCCATGACCCGTACACGCGACTGATGCTTTAATCAACGCTAAAGTACTAACGGAATTAAGAGCAATAATAAACGTAAGCCGCAATGAGCAGCTTGTATGTTCTACATACATACATTGTACACACATTGTGCACATTGTGTTTGTAGATGGAGAATTCCATGTGTTTTCACCAAGCCTCGGACCATCACCATTTCCAATTCTGTAAAAATACCTACAAACATTTTGAGACCTTGGTGAAAGTGGTATCTTTATTAGTTCAAAAGTCATAAACTATTTACCACCATGTATGTACATACCTACTGATTACGCGAGTTACGGTTATATTTCATAATATTGGAGTATTTCTTGTATTGTTGTTAGAATTCCAAATGTGGTCTATCAGACAAAAAGGTCGACCCGTGAACTTTCGTCGTATGTTTTTGACACTAAAATCTCGCGCCCTATTGTTTTTGAATAAGAATCAACCACGCATAAATTGAGTTATTCATATAATAATTATTTATTTGTATACATATATCAAGATTCGCGAAGCAGCAATTCGCCGCCAAGTACCCGTCGGCCAGTGCGCTTCTAATCTTTCTGATTATTCCATTATCGGTATTATTACTATCCCGCTAAAGGCAACCATTTTTCTGTATAACTTATCTAGACAACTCTGGGTAATATACTACAGGTTGCCTCCAGAGGGTTATCATCATTATTATCAATAATATCAGTATTATCAATACTATTATTAATGTCATTATTACCATTATTACCATTATTACCAATAATATCACTATCATCACTAATATAATTATTATTACTATTATTACTATTATCAATATTATCACTATTATCACTATTATCATTATTATCATTATCATCAGTGTTATCATTATTATAAAAAAATTAAAAAAATTCTCTCCAGTCCGTTATTTATTGTATACATGGACATTAGGGTGGTCCTTATTTTGGATATTTTGGATATTTTTTCCCTGATAGTCCTAAATCGGTTCGAGATAAGTAAGAAAAATTCCTCAAATACTCAGTCTCAAATGGAAAAGTAGGTGTATTTTAATGTCAATTATTTGTACATTTTTTTAACTTAGTAAAAATTGATATAAAAATCTTGAATTTGGTACAAATATTAGTCATAGTGTAAGGTATAATTGCAATAGTATATCAAATTTTTTTATTCATAATTTCTGGAGTTATGATCTATATAAATTGATATTTATTAGATAGTAATTGATATTTATATAGATCATAACCCAAAAAATTATAGATGAAAAGATTTGATATTATACTACTGCAATTATACCTTGTACTATAAGGAATATTTGCGCCAAATTTCACTAGTTTCATTCAAATTATATCTCAGTTCCAGTCAATAATAAATATTATCAATGTGATAGCAGTTCAAACAGTCTTTGATCATGTACTGAACAGTGTTGTGGGTGTGATTGTCGCAGAGTGGCTGGAAAGAATGCATCAAAAGAAGAAAGCAATTGATTATTTTCAGAACGATTTATGCCCGCCAAGTTTGTATCGTTATCCGGGATAATTTCCTTCAGTAATATTTCCCGTCTCCAGTATTCTGTTTTGTCTTATACCTATACTTATAATTATAAATATTTCACATCATTCTCTGTATCTTTAAATTTGGTTGATAACTTACCTTTGATGTATGATAAATTCACCCCAAGTTCTATCTTGATAACTTCACCTAGTTAGGAGGTAGAAATAAAATTTTCATTTGGAATGGACATTTTTCTTCTCTGGTTTAACCGACCGATTTCTATGAAAAAAAAAGTACACGTCAGGAATGTATTCAATACAATGCTGGTCGAAAATTCGAAATCTCATCTCACGATATAGAAATCACGTGAAAATAATTATTTGAGCTTTTGTAATTCTTTCTATACGTACATATTATTTTTAATATATTATACAGTACATCGCAGATATCTGTCCAAAATTCCACGACCAGTCGAAATCCTCAATCGTTTGGTCGGAAGAGTAAAGATAGTCACAATTATCAATGATGATAGCGACGGGAATTGAGAGAAACGGTGGTCTGTAAAATCACTTAATATAATTCAAAACGAATCAAGAATGTTAATTTTTTTCTTCTCACAATGCTCTACCCTACCGATCGACTTGAAAAAAATGTATATTTTTTCCAAAGATGTTGGAGTGAAATGTGAAAAAATTTATGATAATCGTATCTCCTGAGAGAGATAAAAAATATTATTTCAAATGACACTTTCATTTCCAGCTCCTCATTGGGTAAAGTTATCAAGCTCGAACTTGAGCTCAATTTATCATACGTCAGAGGGAAACTACTGTTCCAATATTAAACAAATCGGTGTTACGGCCTTAATATCGCAAGACCTATCAGAGATGAAATTTAACAAAAGAAAACCAATTACGCTCACGATTCTGTAGATAAACATATGAACAAAATGAAAAAAAAATACAATTATTTTCCATAAAGTGTAACAAAATTATGTGTATTGTATCGAGTATACAATTATCTTCCGTGACCTTTCTTCATAATTGTTATTGTAAATTTATTCTCTATAATAACAATCATGAAGCAGGCGCGCAGGAGATAATTGAAGGGACGGATGGAACAAGAGCCTAATTTGATTTAGGCCGTTTTTTTTTCAGAGATGAGCTTAATGAAATATTTGAATCAAACTCTGTAAATTATATTAATATACCATTTGATGGAAACTCAGTTTTTGATTAAGGTCCTTGTTTTATCAAATCCACCAACTGTAGGTACACGCGATACAAAATATAATATTTTTATATTTAATGGACAGTATCTTTATCTATATTTGAGGGAAATCAATTTATTATCAACGACTTTTTTTTATTCTCTTAGGTATATGGTTAAATTCGTTTTGATTTTACAGCACTCATAAATGATTATAATTTCTCACGTCATAGAAATCCCATAATTTCTTCTAGATAAAATCTTTAGTACTGTCGAAATTCATAAATTACGATTATTTTTTGAAAAATTGAAGATCTAAAAAATTTTTATAACTGACAATCTTTGGAAATATTTTTAGAATTCGGTGATTGAAGTGAACAGTGAAATGAACAGGAAGAATGAATCAAGAGCTTATCATATTCGTTGTTTTATAGTTAGTAGCGAAAATTATCATCTATAGAGAAGGCAGATGGACATATACATGACTGAACATAAGTTGAAACCGTATATCCTATAGGAACGATCGCCAAGACACAAGCTAACTCAGCTGAGTGGGATGAAAAGGATGCTGCAGCTCAAGCATTCCTGATGGGAGGACTGGAATTAGAGGTTTGGAGCAAGTAAAATATCTCTCGGATTGTACTACTACCGAACGGATGTGGTCAAGGCTGATAACTGTGCATTCGGAGAAAAGTGATCAGTCAGTACAAGTTCTACTCGATCCATTTATCAACAGCAAGATATGGAGGAAAAAGAGAAGATGGCTGACTTCATGGCGAAGATAGTGTCACTAGCTTAATTATTAAAGGGCATGGATCTTGAAAGAAAGATCCTGTGTTTATTGCAGCGAAAATATTAGGAACTTTACTTCTAAGGTACGACAATGTGTGAACAGCTTGATACGCTGTATCGAGAGCTGAACAGACTGTGACGAGATTAACGGATCATTTGCTTAATGAAGAAGCCAGCTGTGATGAATTTAAGTTTAAAGTCGCGTACGCTGCAAGCAGGACCCATAATTGGTTGAAAGTGGAAACAACACCTCGATCTACGGCGACAAAATAAACTATGAAAAAAATTTAAATAACCAAAGGAACGGTTAAAAATATCGTGATAATACAATACAATACAATGAAAATTCTTCAAGGCGACCAGGAAGGTGCTACTACTGAAAAAAATCAGGATATTGGGCAAGAGAGTGTCGGTTGAAATCACAAAACCAATCAAATACTCGATAATAATCGAAGATGTACTCAGCAACAATTCATTCTGTGAGGGCTGTGTCTAATTTAAGAAAAAAAAAAAAATTCACTTGTATCCTCACCAATCTCTTCATCAGAGAATAACGGAGAGATACCATACCGTAGAATCCCGTTTCGCTTGGTGAAATGGAAAATATACACAGCAATAGGTGTGGGGTGATAAATATTCCCGAAAACAATCGTGTGGGTTTATTAAAACGGAACTTGTACGGGTTAAAACAAGCTCCTAGACAGAGGAACGAATGTATTGCTGAGTTTTTACCAAGCTATGGACTGATGCAATCAAAAGCTGATCCCTGTATATTTTTTAAAAACTGTCCTGTAACGCACGGTGAGAGATTATACCTAACTTTATATGTAGAGGATGGACTCCTGTGTGGAAATAATGTGAGAGACATTAAAAAACTGTTAAGTAGCTTATACAGTGGATTTGAAGTTGCATATGCAATCGCAGAATGTTTTGTGGGAGTACAAGACCTGATATAGCCTATATTGTTGGAATGCTAAGCAGATTTCTTCAGAACCCTCAGTACGAGCACTGAAATGGAGTAACCAAGGTTTTCGAGTATCTGAAAGACACATCAAACCACGGAATAACATTGATATTAGGAACCCATGTTACCGAATTAAATGCGTACAGTGACGCAGACTGCCTAGCGTCCTAGACACAAGATAAAGCACGTCCGGCTGGTTATGTCTACTCAACAGGGGCCCAATAACGTTGAATTCAAAAACGAAAACATGTCACTACAACGTCCACTATAGAAGCCGAGATCATACAACGTCCACTATAGAAGCCGAGATCATTGAACTCTACTCTGTGACAAAACAAGTCGTGTGGTTGTGAAGACTATTCTCTGAACTCGAATGCGGACAAATTAATCCAACCAATGTGATCTGTGACAATCAACTTGCCATTGCAATCGCCAAAAACCCTGAATCCATGGAAGGTACAAGAGACATAGAAAGACTTGCATAAAACAAAACGAAAAATATACACTCAATACAGTCAGTTGGTATATAGCGTCGAGGAGGACACTCATTTTTATTCAGTACAATTTATTTCATCAACCAAACCTCAGTAATATTACTTCAATATTGGTAAAGAAATGTGCAGAAATTTTGATCAATCATCAGGGAATGGATTCGAATATATTTAGCTGTTTGAGGCGACGCGACATCCGCACATTTTCCATCCTAAATTGTGGTTACAATTTATTAATTTTCCAGTGTATTCCTTAGCCTGAGGGTATGAGAAAGAATGTAGGCTCTCCAAATCACTGATCGTTTCGATCTTATATACCTATTATTACATACAAAATAGGACACATAGGTTATTATCATAATATTATCTATTATATTGATATTCTATTTATCAGTTGTCACAACGCAATATCTGAAATAAGGGCAAAGCGAGACCGCGAGTGGAGAGTCCACCGTAAGTAACGACGCTACATGGAACTGTACCCACGGAAAGTGATTGAAAGTGAAAACATATGGAGTTGTTACATGAAAGGGACTACTACAGTGCTCTCTAAATATGAATCAGTGAAAATCCACTGGTTCTCAGTGAATAGTCACTGATACTCACAGTTATAAGTATACTACTGGTAATCAGTGAAAAACTACTGATTCAATCGGTGAAACCAGCTCACTGGTTGGATCAGTGACTTCGAAACGCACGTAGATACTATAGGCTTGTAAGCGCTCGTTTGTTTCCTAATCAAAACCTGCTTTTTACTTTTTCATGGGATAATCATCAGCACTAAAAAAATAAACTCATAATACAGCCACGTCACCACGGCCTCGTGAAAAATACAACGCACATGAACAACATACGGAGTTAACATAACCTCTATTACTTTCCACGAAAGAAACTGATTGTGAGACTGATATTTTTCAAGATCAGTAAGATTTTCAGATATAATAACTGATTTTTGAGTTGTTCAGCATTTATCAGCTATGCTCACTTGCCAGTCAAAATTGGCGTTTATTCTTCCAACAACACCGCACAGTGGACGCAAGTTCTTTTCAAGACATGTCGAGACCGACACGACGCTGCGTACAGTAAAAATGCGTGGGATAGTCGTAACCGTAATGCACTGCTGTATCAGTGAAAATAAGAATCACTGGCCAAACAGTACATGAAGGCACTGGTCTGTCAGTCATGAATTCGCTATTTCGAAGAAACCAACTAATTATGTAGTGTATGTTGACGAAATGGCTGATTCTGCAGTGAAATACTGAATCACTGATTGAATTAGTGAAATTTTCACTGATTCATATTTAGAGAGTGGTTTTTTTTTAGAACTATGGTTTGCGGTACAACGAATAACACTTTTATAACTAAAACGGAGTCCGAAAAAATGAAAAAGTGATAGATTCATAGATATAGTGGGTAGAATCAATTCTGTCAATTCTCCACATTCTTCTCTTCCCGAATTTAGGTCGCTAACATTATCTTATTTCGCACAGCCTGTTCTTACTTTGTTTATTTCCATTCTTTTTCTCAGGTTTACTATTTTTAGTTGTGAGATACCTCAGTTGTGAAGATGGTACAGGTATTAATTGTTTTTCGAACTTCATCTCATTTTTACAAGTCTGTCTGGACATTGGTAGGACTGTAGTTTACCCGTTTAGTCATTCCGGTTTAATGGTTTCAATTCACTTAGTGGAGGGAATGACACGAAGGATTTTTTTACCTTTTGTAATTAGCACGGATCTGCAGTGCATGACATACAGCTCATTAAAATCATGCATCGTATTAGTTTGTAGAACATCCAGAAGTGGTCGGGTAATATGCGGAACTTCCCATTCCACCTAATCACTTGACTCCCCGTTTTACTCTACGACTGTACAATTTTTTGAGCAATGGATTTTCCTACACACTATGGCAGCCAAATTTATTTTGTACAAACATGCATTAACAGTTTGGATATTATACTGTTGAAAACGTATGCAAATATATTCTACTAAAGATGATCACTTCTCTAACAAAAATTATCAGAGTGTAGAAGGATAAAGAACAATTTAGTAAAACACGACACAAACGATGAATTGGTACAAATGTACAATCAACAGTAGCATTGCATAAGCAAAAATCAATGCATACTGTCAATTTTTGATAAGATACTATTCATATGAACCGACATGAACAAACCGGACGGGTGGCATTACTAAGGGGCAGATATTACATTTTCACCGGTTTATGCTACTCTATACCCTGTATAAATTGTTAATCTCGTATAAATCGTCATATGTTAGGAATTTCAATGTCTTACATTAGCTATTTGAGACTACAGTCCGACCCCGGGCACTATTAAACCCCGGGCACTGTGAACAGCTGAGATTCGGGCACTGTAAATCCGGCCAGGGTCGACTCAGATCTCCAAAAGGGTGAAAGACAAATTCTTAAGGGCAACTGAATTTTGTTTCCCATGTTCATAATTCAATGTCCCCGCGTTCATAGGTGTTTTAATTTAGAAAACAAAGCACAGCGTTGATGTCCGTGTTTATAAGTGATTAGTGAAGACATTTCTTTCTTAGCGACATCTTTGAAATTGCACTTAGCAGTTCCAGTTTGTTTATCAAGTACAAATGTGAGTTTATTCTTACGAACCTACATGTAATGATTCACGTTTTTTTCTGACAAAAATCTTTGATTTTGTCTCTCTTAAGACGGAGGTTTTCTAGAATTGTTCTGACAAAAACAGAATTCTGAGGTTAGAATTATACTTTCATAGCTGACAGAATTAAGGTATTATAGGACGTATATTTACAACCAAAAGTGAGTTTTGGTGAGAATATTGAACACTTCGAGATGAGATAAAAATCTGAAAAGAATCAATCATAACCAAAGTGATAAGATAATTAGTTTTGAATCATTTCCAGTACACCAAAAGAACCTTTTGTATTCATAATAGCTACTGACCTGAAGCTTCGCTTTCATTGGCTTATGAGGCAAAGAGCGGGGAGTAACAGTGCCCGGGGTGCTCGGTTCCGAGACTTAACAGTGCCCGGGGTTGGATGGTACATCTCTCTCAAACAAAAATTTTTTTTTCAGAAATTGGTTATTTTTTGTTGAATTTGTAAAAAATTTAATCATATTTCATATTCGATTGTTCAAAGTAGACAATTTTTGTTGTTATAATTTTATTATTATTTGGTTTTCATAGCTGATCAATTCATTACTCGAAACGTGAGAATTTTGTGTCGCTATCCATAACTGTCATGTAGGTATACATTACTAGTCTATCCCACGTTCTCCGTCTGGTTCATAAAATATGTTGAATGAATAAACAAGTATATTCTTCTCTACTTCTATTCTTGCACATGTTTCCTCTGGATCTGAGAACCATATAGTTTTGGACTTTGCGTCTCACTGTGCGCTTACAGCGGCAACTAGAACTGCGACAACTGAATTATCTACATACACATTATAATCGATATCTGATAAATGGAAAACGGAAGTAGTTGTCAGATTAAACAAAGCCTGCGGTCAGTCGTGTTGTTGACCGAGTCTGTAGGTTGTCCGGGCTTCACGCGTCAGCGCCGACGCTCAACCCTCAGCAACCCCAAGGGGTTCTACTGGAGATAAAGATAACCGCTTAATCTCCTTTGACTCGAGTTTCACAATCCTGTTGAACATCACCCGGCCTAGAGACCAGCAATTGCAACTTTTGCAACCTCCAGGTCGGTTTTACTCTGACCCCAATTTCTCCTTGTATTTAGAACCCTCGACATTAAAACTAGGCGCAGCTGGGCTTAATTTGTAAAGTAACTAAACATAGTTAGGTAACGGATAGTTATACATTCCCAAAGTAGATGATCTATTACATAGGGTTGAAGAACAGCAGGTGTTGATTCACGTAAGAAAGTTTGGGGGACCATGCTGCACTTACGGGTTGAATGAAAACATGAAAAACTGTGTTAAGGTACTGAATTCGAATTTACCTTAAAACTGATTTATTAAAGCGGAATACAGTAAAAAGGTTCAGTTAAGAGTGTAAGGCTACCGGAGAGCGATTAGCCGAATCATCTTCTTCGTGTTGAGTCTCGATTGCTTCTGACGAATATTTTTCCTTGGTAAGGGAAATTCGTTGGGATGTCCTGTGTTTAAGGACCTCCCTTTTTTCGGCCACTCGGACGGGTTGCAACAGTGTCCCAGCCGAGTGCAGGCCATGTGCAGGTGCATTGCTGCATTGCCTGCGTTCAGAGTCCGACCGCTGTGAAGTTGTTTATTAATTTGGGAAGATAGTCTAGTCGGTCATGGTTAGGTACTGAATGAACGTAACCTTCCTGACGTCGTGTTCAACCGGATGCCTGGAGCAATAAATCTTCATATAAGCCCAAGTGTAAGCCTAAGTCCTGGGTTGAAATTGCGTTAAAGAAAAGAAAGTACCTTGGTTGTCGCATCAAGAAAATTACAGTTGTTTTTGCTATTACGCTAAATGTTAAAGTAACTTAAAGATGAAGATTTTTCGTCTTTAGTACATTTTTGAATCAGACTGCATTAAATTACACTGAATTACACGAATCATGAATAAGAAAGTGTTATTACACTTTGTCTATTCGGATTAGTCACTTTGCGCGCTACCGTCAAATTGCGAATAAATTCAGAACTCAAAACATCAGTCTGTTTAAAATGGCGACTGAATCGCGAGTGTCGGAACAGATCGGCGTGATGTTTTTTAAACGAGATTTAAAATCGTCAATTTCAGATACGTCAATTTCAAAACGAAGAATCGAGTCCCGCTAGTACCAACCATCGACATAGAGAATGGACTGCGAGGACAGGCCAAAAACATGCCCGCCGAATAGAAAGAGTCGAAATAGGTCTAAAAATCGGTCCACCTGGAAATAATTTGGGGGTGCGATTTTTTTTTCAGTCGGTGGCGGGGGGAGGGGGGGGGGGGGGGGGGGGTAGGTAGTATAAATTTCGATTTTCGGGAAATTCCCCCTGTTTGCATTTGCCACCATCTTGATATGAAGGGTTGTTTTTTTTATTTATTTCGAATAACTTGCTTAGTTTCAACTTGAGAGTAAAAATGACGAAGACCAAAGTTGTGGGAAATATAATTCCTCACAAGTTTGATTACTATCATTTCTACCCTAGGATTAATATTCACAGAGTTAAACTGCAAATAGAGGTGAAAAAAGTTTTTTTTTTTTATCATCTGGCTTATTTTCCGCTTTAGAAAGAAAATGATAATAATCAAAGTTGTAGAAAATGTAATTCCCCACAAGTTTAGTCATTATCATTTTTACCCTAGGATCAATATTCACAGAGTTAAACTGCAAATAGGGGTAGAATTTTTTTTTTTCAAATATCTCGTTTATTATCATGTTTATCGTAAAAATGGTAAGGAATAATCAGGCAGGGAATTTTATTTCCATTAACTTCGGTTATTATCATTTCTACCTTAGGATCAATATTTTGAGAGTCACAATTAAAATAAGCGTACAATTTGTTTTACTTTTTTTATTTCATTTATTATTAAGTTTGCCATAAAAATATTGATCCTCGGGTAAAAATGGTAATAACCAAAGTTAATGGAAATAGAATTCCCTACATGATTATTCCGTACCATTTTTACGATAAACTTGATAATAAACGAGATATTTAGAAAAACAAAAAATTTCTACTCCTATTTGCAGGTTAACTCTGTAAATATTGATCCTAGGGTAAAAATAATACTGACTAGTTGAATTACGTTTTCATGGTTTCTATGACCATTATCTCTGAAACTATTAAGCTTAGCGAAAAATTTTAGAGGACCTGTTTCGTAGTTCATAGAATTTTCTATAACAAAACTTATTTGTAAAATTACACTCAATCTCTTCATTTCGGAGATATTTAGAAAATAATCTACAAATACATTTTATACTTATATTTTCTAATTACTTCAATATAATTACCCTCTTTGTTCAACGATCCTTTTCCTTATTCGTAATGTACAGTGTAGATCCAATCATATCAACAATTTTTAATTTGTGAGCGCCTTTATTGTAAGTTAGGAGAAGAAGAGAATCAGAGAAAACGTAATTCCATTATTTTGCATCTCATAAAACCCAGTTGTGGGAAAGAAACAAAAAACAATCTACGGTTGAAATATATGTTTAACATATAATCAAAGCCTCGAAGCGATTCAGACTGCCCCCGACTGCCCAAGAAAAATTCAATGAGCACTGAACGGTCGAAAACCAATTTTGGGTGTTAATTGAATAGAAAAAATTGAGACTCAATGAGCGACCTCTAACGATTATCCGAAGGGGGCCAAATTTTTACAGGATCATTATTAGGTCAAATACTCATGTTTGAAGTTGTTTCGGAAGAAATCAAAAATAATTTTTTTTTTTTTTGGCCAGCTCTAATTGTATAGTCATACAAACTTATATAGATCAATTTCTCGCGTAAAAAGAAAATGATTTTTCCTCTGCCAAATCTTTATCGGTGCAATAGTTTTCCAGCAATAGCAACAAATAATTAGCTAATCAGCAATCGGAAAATCACCCCCTTACCCACGCGGCTGCGCCTGCCTACAACCGCGAGCGAAGTGGTCGTGAAAATAAAAAGACAACGCAATCGCTTGGCTTGCGATTGCCGGCCGACTCGGACGCGCAGGTGAACGGGGTGATTTGCGAACTCGGTATCTTCAGACACGCTAACACTGACTGATGATTGGCTAATTGTTTGTTACTATTGCTGGAAGACTATTGCCCTGACAAAGATTTAGCAGAGGAAAAATCTTTATCTTTTTACACAAAAAATCACCCTATATAGGTTTGTATGACTAATTGAAAGACACCCTGTATAACGGTTTGTAACGTGGCACATGCGTCTATCAGTTAATTCAAGACAATATATTTTCATCGATTGTCAACTTGAAATTACTCTTCAGCATAAGGCGTTTCATCGAAATAAATGAGCCTATTGAACGCTGAACCCGGATTATCGATTTTTTGATAGTAAGTATAGGAGAAAATATTCATACTGTCTGAGTGATATTCACCTTTATAATGAGAAATTTATCAGTTGAAACTAATTATTGTAGTATTGAATCACGTATTTATAAAGAAATACTAATATTACACTATGTCGTTGAAATAGTTATAATGAATCGTCGGAATCGAGGTCTGGAACTAATGAGGAATCCCACAGTTTACATTACAATAGAAACTCTGATTTATTGAATTCCGAGGTCATACAAAAAAAAAACATGAACGAACAGAGTACAGTCGATAGTGACTTTTAATTTCAACTTCATACTGTGTAGTAGGGTGGGCCAAATAAAACGACTATTTTTTTTTTTTTTTTCGTTAGTTATAATGAAAATATCGTTCAAGATGATGAACAAAAGTATCTGTGAAAGTTTGAGCTCTTAATATCTATATTAAGAGGTGCCTATTTGCGATTTTCCATTTCACATTTGAATAACATGGGAACAAATTTTTTTTTCAATTTGGAATCTTATTTCTCAACAACGGATTGGCGTATCGTAAAGAACAATACATATTTTTGTAGCAAATTGAACGATCTACAAAAAAGGTCTCCTACGATTTTTTTGTAAATCTACTGGTCCGAAAGTTATTCAAGGTTAAAAAATAATTATGGCAAATTTCAAGATTTTTTTCGTTACCACGATGAAATAACGGTTGAAAAATTAAAAAAAAAAAAAATATTATATTTCATACAGTTCATTTCATCTTCTTTACTAAAACCTCGAAATTTTTCTGAAATTTCCGATTACTTAATAAAAAGTAAGTTTGTAACGTGAACTATTGTACAAAATCTATATTTTTATCAATTTTTAACGATCTTCCTATGACGAATAAAATGTTTTTGCTACATATATCGTTAAAAATTTATAAAAATATAGATTTTGTACAATATAGTTTACGTTACAAACTTACTTTTTGTTAAGTAATCGGAAATTTCGGGAAAATTTCGAAGTTTTAGTACAGAAGATGAAATGAACTGTATGAAATATAATGTTTTTTTTTTTTTTTATTCTTTAACCGTTATTTCATAGTGGAAACGAAAAAAATCTTGAAATTTGCCATAATTATTTTTTAACCTTGAATAACTTTCGAGCCAGTAGATTTACAAAAAAATCGTAAGAGACCTTTTTTGTAGATCGTTTAATTTGCTACTAAAATATGTATTGTTCTTTACGATACGCCAATCCGTTATTGACTAATAAAATTCCGAATTGAAAAAAAAAATTGTTCCCGTGTTATTCAAATGGGAAATGTAAAATCGCAAATAGGCACCTCTTAATATTAATATTAAGAGCTGAAACTTTCACAGATTTTTTTCTCCGTCGTCTTGAACGATATTTCCATTATAGCTAACGAAAAAAAATAGTCGTTATATTTGGTCCACCCTATACTGTATATAGTCTCTCAATTCGTATTTTGAACAATCGAATCATATTAATTTTAGTTTTATTCAATGTAGTCGAACCAGAGGAAAAGAAAAAAAAATTATTTTTCATTTACCCTGGATCGACACTTATGCAAACTCATCAAGGTTGGACTATTTCCTTCTATAATCTGTAATGTGTCATGAATCAATTCACCTGAAATTAGTGCGATTATTGTAACTTATACTATGAATTTTCGAAGCTATATCTTGCGTTAGTTTAGGCACCGAATTCGAAAAAGAAATATCAAATTCTAGAGAAAAGAATAGAAAATTTATTGCAACCGTAAAATCGATTCAATTGGTGATGCATATAAAAGAATTTGAGCGAAGTTTCTTTATGTCTCTACAATGTTTTCGCAACCCCTTATCCCTAATCCTAATCGTTAAATTGTTACAGCCGATTTAAGGTCTATGAACAATAACAAAATTGACAAGTCTAGAAAAATTTAACTCGTTTAGTATAATTTATTTCGAATCTCTACCAACACCTTTCAATATAATTCGTGTAAAGAGTGAATCGAGAAAAAAGAAACTCCGTCGAGCTAACTTAAACCAATCTTTGATCTCAAAGGCTCAATGTTTGGAACATAAAGATGGAATTTTGGAGAATACCTCAGCGTGGACCTTTGTCTATTCTTTGAACGTTGACGTGCCGAATTTTGCTCATTTGTAGGTTGACATTTTTGAGAGAAATACCAGAAATTCATTTACACATGCCCATTCTTGATGACGTTCTCTGGATGGAACTTCTGCGATTCTCCCACGCGGCTATTCCATTCAGTGTAAGTAAGGAAAGTATCGGACTGGACTGAAATTTGCACTGTAGTTACAGAGCCGATATTGATACTGCAGTGTACATCTTACAGCAGCTCATTGTCAGTTGATAATAAACACAACAGTAAGTTTACTGATCTAACAATATTTTTAGAAGGTTTTAGAAAATTTGGTTAGGCCCCTGCAGGGTAAACTACGCGCTTGTGTATGCGTTTGGCCCTTTGGAGGATTTGAGTTGTGTAGAATTTGTATGCATGCAACGGAAAAGACAGTAATGCTAGGTGAAATTGCATACTCACGCATTTAGAAGCGGTGGAAGCCTTTTAACGTGCGTCGGCATAGAAGAAAGAGGCTGGTGGAAAGAAAACTTGGCAAAAGAAGGGTAAGTGGGCATGGGTCAAATCTGCTACGCAAAAGAGTCTTGCCGGTGCTCGAGAGCTTGAGACACGAAGAACCACAAAAATCCCACCTCTTGTAATTCACCCAAAGAGGCCCCACGCTTGAACTCACAGAGAGGCCGCTCACGCGAGAGTCACGAAGTACTACGCAGCTTAAATTACTGCTACGCATATATAATACAGCTGAAAAATTTGTTTAGGAAATTTTCAATTCCCGCATCCACCCTTCCCAAGACTCTCGATTAACGACTTCATGTAGCGTACAATTTTAATCGCCATGGAACGAGCCCCCGAATAATAATTATTCGATCGAACTTTCGTTTTCATTTGGCAATAAAATTTCGTACTCGCGCTTCGATGCACGTGCTTACAATCCTGTTCAATATTCGCCAGCCGAGTTTGGCCTTAATTGAAGGTAGCATGTCGCCAACGGGGATCAATACCGTTCTGGTATTCATATGGGGCATTCCAGCTCAAGTCAATCAACCTCCAACACTCAGTCGTCTGATTTTTTTCGAAAAAAATTATGTCGAAGTACTGTAGAAAAGAAGACATTTCTATGAGTTTCAGCTCGTAAATATCAATTTCGAAAAGGATACGATTTAAAAAAAAGTTGAAACTCAATTGTTTCAAATTTTTGTTTATCGTAAACAGAAAGTCTCAGAAGAAAATGTTTCGTATGAATAAAATCGGTTATCAAAGGAATTCGTAGAAGAAATTTGGTCGAAAATTTTACAATCATTTTTTGACCAAGTTTCGTTTGAGGGAAACTGAAAGTTTCGATTGAACGGAGGTATTAAATTAGTCTTTGTTCTTGAATTCAATTTGGCCCTATCCTTCGATATTTATTGGAATTGATAAAAATATAATTTTTATGCACCATGAGACATTGCATTGTGTACAAATAGTGCAGTACTGATTAAAGCATTGACATAATTTGATTATTACTGATATGTATGCAGTTTTGATGAGATAAAGTGAAAGATAGTGCCATTCTAAATGCACCACGGAATAGAGAAATATCAATATCACTGCGTTTTAGCCAAGAACAAGAATGTGACACAAAAACTTATAACTGTCGGTAATTATAATGTATATAAAAAAATGTTTTCTCGATTGAAATGAATTTGACTATCCGCCATGTCATCCTGCATATTTATAAATCATTGGATGCGAAAGCTAAGGTCAGTTTGACATCTTCGTTTTCAAATTATTCAGGATACTTCGTTGGTGACCATATCACCATCTTACAGCGCTATGAATCTTTGAAGAACTCAAAAATCATCTTATCTACCCCATTGGTTAAAACTTTTAATTTAATTTTAATATTTCATGTTATAAATCACATTTCTTACATAATTCAATGACAGTACCTATAATTGATTTCGGTACAAAAAAGTTTAAAAAATGTGTCGTTCAGCGGTCTATTAAAATATTAATATCAATAGCAATATTGGGATTGGAAAGGTATACTATTCATTTATTGACAGCTCTACGTGTCATTGGTAGATTTATTGCTCTTATGTTGGTAGTTCTTCCTCAAGTTTTGGTACCTATAGCTACCGTTTGACTGTTGCTTATACTAATGATAAGGAAACTGACCGCAGTGCGTTACAAACAGATGTGTTTGTCCTGAAACACTAACCTGACTACTAAAATGCAAATGAAGTGACCCGTTGAACTGTCATTTGATCGTGCCGTTTGATGATTATCTAGGCCTATGGTCATGAATATGGATCATAAAGTTTCAAATACTTTTTACTTTTTATCACCTACGGTGATATAAAAAAAGTATTGGTTTTGGTCGAAAAGTGACTTTTGCTAATTTCAACGAATCTTCACGTTTTTGACCCTCTAGAATCCGAAAAACAGGTTACTAGAAAGATATCGGTCTGTCTGTTGGCCTGTTCGACAAACTCGCGCGGTGATCGCGGAAACGGCTCGATGAAAAAATCTGAAATTCACCGGACTTTACAACCAAATGATGGGTATGAAAAATTGCCATGTCTCGTTTAATTTGAACTTTCGGTTCTACCGGAAATGAATCGATTAGCGCTCTTTTACTGACAAACCTATACTTTTTCTCTGTATTACCTTTCTAAATAAAAGAAAATATATTCTTCCGAGTTGAGAATTTCATATATATAGGGCATTCCTTGCCAATGACACCAAAAAAAATTGTAAATATACCCAAATCGAATTAGAATGAATGCACTGTATAAAATTGTTGTTTGTTAATATATAGGGTATTTTTTTTATGTGAAATTTTCAATTTTGATCTTTTTTTCATTACTTTTTTATACATTTTCTTCCCCTGACAAACCCATCCGTTTTTTTTTCTTTTTGATGAAAAGTACTCCGAAAAACTGTTTTTCCAGCTTGTCTTTTTTAATGTTTTGCTGGTCGGAAATTTAGAATGTAAGAAATTATAACATTTCTTCACTCTTTTCTGCTCTATTGAAATCCAGGCAGAAAAGACGGATTTTCACGGTATTTTACATCACTCCGCGAATGATCAGAATATGAGTCTGTATTAAAAAATGGAAAGTCGAGTTTCTTTTATCATAGGAACAATTACCATTCAAATTAAACTACATTTCACAATATTTCATACCTATCATTTAAGCAGGTCCGTTTTCGATTTCCGAAGTAATATCAAAATTTTGAAATTCTTATCATCGAAAGATGGATAAATAAAATTCTTACTGCCAAAATTTCAAGTTGATTCGCTGCACCGTTTTTTAGAAATAAATTTTTGAAGTTCGGTTTTATACACGGGAGTAAATAAATAATTTTTTTTGAAATACTGTAGCTTCTATCAAAATATTACCATTATAATGAAACTTTTAGAATTTAATAATCAAACATTTTCGAACAAATTATTACGTTTTTCAAGTTTTTTATTTTTATGGCTTAATTGATTAATTATTGATAAAAATAAAAGTCAAAATAGGTCAATGACGTCAATTGTACCAAAAAGTAGAGAAAACATGACAACGGTGTAAAATCACAAAATAGCGGGAAATTCAAACTGCTTTAATAGTCCAAGCATTATTACAAGCGCTAACTTATAGTGATAAACATTGCGACCAACAATAGTACACAAAAAAAAGTTACTCAACAGTCAAGCGCTGTTGCCTCGTTTTTGGATAAATTGTTCAATTAATAATTTCGCAAAACAAATTTTCTTAATAAACAAGAACAAATATTCTTGTATTTATTAAGATTATAGATGGAGCAAGGGGGCATTCCACGTCGAACCAGTCGGTCATTGGCCTGATCCCCTAAGATTTTGATGACCAATGGATTTTTTGGTTCGTTTCGGCCAAAAATGATACCTCTGATTTTTCGAAATTTTTCCGTCATTTTGTAAGGGTGTGGCGACCTCAAATATTCTGAAGATGATCAAATGATGAAGATGGACATTTTTGAAATCGCTGAAAATTTTATGTAAAATTCGGGACTGGAAAACGCATTGTTTCGTTATGATTCGATAATGGGATGAAAATCCCTAACATTTTTTATTTCATTTGTTTATCTTTTTTGAATTCTCGTTTTTCAAACACAAAAGAAAATTTTCTTGGAATTTATTTTGAATATTGGTTTCTTGTAGTGAAAAATAAAATAAGAAGTAGAATCGTCTTGAAAAAATTCGATTTTCTTTTTGGTTCAAGAGTAAAACGAAGAAAGCGATGTTATGTATTTTCGAATTAAGCATCGCTTTCTTCGTTTTACTCTTGAACAAAAAAGACAATCGAATTTTTTCAAGACGATGCTTCTTTTTATGTAATTTTTCACTACAAGAAACCATTATTCAAAATAAATTACAAAAAAAATTCTTGATTTTGAGAAGGAAGAAATTCAAAAAAAAAAAAATATATATATATACATACATTAGGGATTTTCATCTTATTTTTAAATCATCACGAAACAATGTGTTTTCGAGTCCCTGATTTTACATAAAATTTTCAACGATTCCAAAAATGTTCATCTTCATCATTTGATCATCTTCAGGATATTAGAAGTCGCTACACCTTTACGAAATAGCGGAGAAATTTTGAAAAATTAAAGCTATCATTTTTGACCGCAACGAACCAAAAAATCCATTCATCATCAAAATCCCAAGGGGTCAGGCCGATGACCGACTGGGTTTGACGTAGAATGCCCCAAGGTATGATATTTATCAAAAATTAAACAGGTGATTCATTTTTTATTTTTTATGTAAAAGATTCGTGGGTAGGAGTTATCACCTTGCAAAAATACAATAAAATTTATCTAAGATCCCCTAGAAAGATAAATTTCAAATGGTCATTCATTGATTTGAATTTTAGTTCAACAAGTGCTGTTTGAAAATGATTCAAGTCGTTTGCAAACATATCTATAATTTTTATTTGTAACGCTATTATCACTTTCCTTGTAAAACGTTTATATTAAATATGCTATTAAAATTTTGATAGATATACTGGCTGTATTTACGCCGATTTGAATCATAATCTATAATCAAAATCTCAAGAACGTTATACGACTTGTGATGTCAAAAATTTGTTAGATCGTAGATCACGTACCGTTATCTCGAACATGCCATTCATATTCGTTGTGATCTGTATCTGATTTTTTTTTTCACTTTAGAGTTCGATCTTTAAAAACACTGATTATACAGGTAATAGCGAACGACAAACAGTGTATTATTGGCTGTGGTACAGGTAGGTATACTACGTATAATGTATTACTATCCAGACAGTAGCTTATTACTACTAATGGGGCCACCAGATACATTTCTTAATGTATTGCGAAAATCCTGCTAGGTATAAGCTTTTGTGAAAAATATTGGAAAAAGTCTCTTCATTGTGAATACATCGGATACTTTTTTTGAAAAGTTGCTTTTTCAATTGTCAGTAAAATTTTCAGTCATAAATTAGTTATTTAAACGCAATCTATTATTTCCAGTTTATTATTTTTCAAGAATTATCTCATCAAAGAAATATTTTTGTTTTCTTATATTCATTGTCTTTAGGTACGACCTTGCGGCCATACACGGAAATTTCTTGTTGGGAATTTATTTACGATTTGACGACAGCGCTCTGAAGTTATAAAACGAATAGACAAGCTCTAATCGATGGATAAGTTTGACGCCACATGTATAATATAGCTGACTAAGTGCCGTTGGTTGCAGTGCCATATACGCCAAGTCGTGTAGCTTTTCGTACACGATTTTGTGTAAAAACTTGAACTTAATCGGCCATACTCGGTTCGTTTAGAATCGTGAATAAAAGAGACGTAGTTAGTTCCATTTTTAACGCTTGAAAGTATATCTTTGGGTCACAGATAATGTCACAGTTGATTTGAGACTTTCCTTTCAATCGGACGTTCTTCGCTGTGACAAACAAACAAATAAAGTCCGTTATACGAAAGCGTAACGGTCATGCCAAAAACTTAAAATCAAAGCAGCAGCGGATCAAAATTGTCATAAGAACAGTAAAAAAAAAAAAACAGGCAAAATACTTTCAAATTATTCCACTCTCTTCCTTACCTGTGTTATCCTGCTTCTCCCCGATTGAGTGAAACTGTTCGAAATAGTGTCGCCATCTGCAGGGGGGTTGCAGCAAGCTTAAACACAGAAACTGCCTTATCAGTTTGACCCGGTCTTGCTAGTATTTATCTAATTTTATTCATCATCGGAGTATACCTATCATAAGATGTTCTTTCAGTGTTTATTATTTGTTATAACTTCTTGTTATTGCGTGACCCGTGGACGTAGATTGGCATATTGGACAAGTACCGGGAAGGTAAGAGTTTATATGTTATCATATGATCTGCAGACTATGACGAGAGAACTGATATTATGATCGGTCATATGAGATTGATGTATCTAGTAATTGTAAGTTATCGAAAACGTTGGAGTATTTAGGCTAATCGAATCGCGCTTGGATACAACAATGGATTTAATCTAACGTATGAAACAAATTCTGATAAGTATTAATCTTACGATTATTCGGGAATGGCCGATGGTATGAATCTTGGTTAATTTGGTACGTAGTTCGTACCACCTCTGACCTTTTCCGCTAAGAGATGAACTCTCGAAATTAATCCGAGCACTAATATCGTGTAACATTGTAAATATTCGCAGCTTACGTCTTCAATGTAGTTACAATAAAATATAGAATTGCGACTGCCATTTACAATAGACCGTGTGGCCTAATGGATAAGGCGTCGGACTTCGGATCCGAAGATTGCAGGTTCGAGTCCTGTCACGGTCGACGAAAATTTTTTATTTTCGCTTTTTGCTGATATGTAAAATCATTCGATAGTTTCGTCATTTCGTCATTGCGCGGTGTAGTAAGTATAGACTAATAAAATTTGATTGATTGAATAAAATAAAATTGATTGATTACAATACAATCATTTGTCAGATTTGTTAAAAAATAATATCACAACAAACAAGATGGGGAAACATTTTATATTTTTTTATAAATACGCGACCTAAATCACTGATAACTAAGAAGATAAATAAGATAGAGTATCACTTGAAAATTTTCTACAAAAATGGACAGCTAATTAGACGGATAAAAATGCTGGATATATTTTTTCTCCTCTTTAACTTGATACACTGTACTTATTCATATTTCCTTGTGGCTCGTCGAGGCTGGAAGCTTTCTATGATGAATTCATGTATATTGTACGTATGAATATAGAGCCTCGTCTGAAGGTCTAGGGTTTCAGATTCAGAGTCCGGGAGTACCAGTGCCGAATGAAATCCAATTTTTCAGCGTTTGGTATTTGATATAAAACGACGGTTAATGCAATGGCGTAATTTACTGGCCGGTTCGTGTCAATTTATATGCCAAGATATTTGTTATCAATTTATAGACAATTGAACATCAACTTCTTTTTGAAAAGAAAAGTAGGTATAGCGAGGATCCGCTATAGCTTATTTTCACGACACCCGTTAGCGCGACACGTGCGTGACTGCAGCGTGCCGCGTGACGCGTGGCGCCAGCTATAATATATCTATTTCAGATAGGTCCCTCCAACGTAGCCTAGTGTATGTAGTTATAAGTGTTAAGACCTCGCCAATTATTGTGGGGGAGCCTATAGCCGGTTAATAATGTAGTACCTATGCAGCTAGAGCACGAGGGGTAAGTTGATGCGATATTCTTACTCTGCACACGAAACGTGGCAGGGTCTTTCATTAGCGGGCCTCGACTAGATCGTTTGAATGAAATATAACGAATTTCCGGTTCTATATTTAGCAACGTATATCAGGCTTGTCGCATATCCAGGTATGTAATGCTTGATATATCGTAGATAACAAAGATAGTCACGTACACGGTACACGCATCGTACGGAAGGTTTACAGAGTAAAAAGTGTCTCGTTGTGTACAAAAGTTTTTTTACTGCATTGTTTTCGAATTTTTCTATATACCTATGTAGCATGGATATAGAAAGAAACACACAATGCGTCAAAATTGGAGAAAAGAAAGAAAAAAAAAAAAAAAAAATAATACCATGTTCCTTCGAGCCGGATTTGAACCAGCGACCTATGGATGTCTCTTTTTCTTCAGAATATCAGTCAACTACAGTCCACCGCTCTACCAACTGAGCTATCGAAGGGATAAAGGAATGTTGCTATATTGATATAATCAATGCCACAATGATTATACAACGTTATAGTATTAGGCAAATTTTCATTCGCAATCTGTGATGTTGATTATCTTACTGCCTTGTTCACGTGGCCTCGATTTACTTGCATATAAAATTAGAATGGACGCATTATAGATGTATACGTACACTTGGCGCGTTTGATTGTAACCACTACGGAATTGCATCCATATTCTTCTGTCTTCTTCTATCCTTTACGGCTATAAAATCAACAAAGACGAAGACCGAAGAATGTGAGTGTTGGCTACTTGCCTTCGACATATAAGCTTAGGATCAGATAAAGAAGAATATGTATGCAACAACTTTATAGTGGTCAGAATTCAACACGTCAAGTGTATAACATACATACATAGATTGTTCACCAATCGTGAAAATTGAACCCACGAGTCGAACTGGTCACATGATAGTGTAAGTTGTTTTGTGACTTTGCTGACTTTGAAGTAAGCAATGCGCAAGGTTAGGATTTTGACTAACTATAGACTCCGTGGCGAGGTCGCGCGTTGAGGTCACTGCGGAACGCTTGCAACTAAAACTTCGGTTTTGAAGGGAGAAGGGATAAAGAGAGAAAGGGTTTTCTCCCCGGAGCGCACCTCTATCTTCTGCCCTCAGTTTTGTGCGACATCCTTATCCGTGGTAGCAAGTAGAGGTGGACTCTCGTGACATTTACGTAGCGATAAGGTCAAGTCATGACGTCCCCTGATTTATTAAATGCCAAGCCCACAGTTAAGGGATTCGAGTATGCAGGGTATGGTCAAACAATGACTGCTTTTACCAGTATCGTAATTGAATGGATGGATTGTCTTGAGCGCCAAGTGGCGAGAGCGTCACGATGCCAATATTTTTTATTTGTTGATTTTTAATTCTTAATTGAATCGATTCGTACACGAGTTTATATTTTCTATTTCGTGATGGAGACGCGGTAACAGGTACTCTAACGCTGTATTCATTTCAGCTCACCTTAACCCTCCCTTCCTACTTGCATGTATAGTTGTTATCGACTGAAAATAGTTAGCAGTTTCGTAGGGTGCGGTAATGGATTGGTTTCGTGGTTTTGTATTTTAGCTGCACAGTAGATAAATTGAACATTTTCAATTTTGCGAGTGGAGTCTTTTCTATTAATTAAGTCTGTCTTGTAATAAATCATTTCCTTGTTGTGGTATGGTCACATAAAATATTTTACTTCCCGAATCGTGTACACACACTATGCTCTATTGTTTTCATCTTTCGATTACTAATACTTTTCACAAAAAGATTTTCATTCTGATTAAAGGAACACTATGCATTAGAGTGATCGTTGAAATAGCGACTTATGGATTCGAATGATTTCACCCCCTGATTTAATAGGAAATAAAAGAACAAGAATTTTGAGCCAAGCCCGAACCCTCTATCTTAATTAAAAGGGGGCCTGTCGAGACAAACATTTGCTCATTCGAACAGCATTGGACATCTCCACTTTTCCGGTAATAATTTCTTACACCATCTGATGAATGGTTGAAAAATTGCACATCCACACAAATCTTTTCTATATCGATATAAGTGCATGAAAAAAAAGGATACCCCCTAAACTTTGTCATAAAACTATGAATCATCATCTATTTTGAACACAAAATCGAAAAATTGCATAAAAAAAAGAATCATGTAGTACACTAGGTGAGTTGAATTTTGACATGTATGAACTTGTCGATTGTTTGGTATATAATATATACATCGAAATTCATTGTTACTATACAAATCGAGCCTCATAAATGGTCAAACATTCCTGAAAGTGCATAAATGTCTTTTATGTCGATTATACTGGGAAATAAATTATAATACCTCTAATGTTTACTTCACGTCCATAGGCGTGGCATTATCAATGAAAAAAAAAAAATGTAATGAAAGTAAGAGATTCGTAATTTTGAATTTACCTGAAAATAAAGTGGTTGAACCCAATGGAGTAACATGACATGATTCTTTTTTCTTTATCAAGATTTTCGACTTTGTGTTCCGGCTAAGTGGCAATTTATGGTTTTGGGACGAAGTTTAGGGGTCTACTGTTTTTTTTTTCTCATGCACTTACATCAATATACAAAAGATTTGTGTAGATGTGCGATCTTTCAACCATTCATCAGGCGCTATAATATAAGAAATTATCAACGGAGAAGTGGACAAATCCAATACTATTTAACTGACAGACCGTCTGTCTCTACAGGTGCCCCTTCTAATTGACACAGAGGGTTCAAATTTGGCTCAAATTTTTTATTTTTAAAAAAATTTTTTTTATCAAATCAGGGCATGGAATTATTCAAATTCGTACATTACTGTCATGACGATCACACTACTATGCATAGAAGTGTGCTATTCTTTCATAAGGAGGCTGATCGTTAGTTACTTTTCATTACTTGCTCAGCGTAGTTGTATCGTATAGTTTCCAGTTTCACTGTCCGCACATAAGGGCTTCGGTCAAAAGCCTGGATACAGGGATCACTAGGATTTACGCGACAGTTCTACTTTTTTATAACCACATTATACACATACCAATGTGCAAATATACTGTATAATAGTGCGCATATACGAACGATGGCGAGTTGGGTAACGAACCGCCTACCTCTCTCGTTTTTCTTTCTCTGCGTTCCTCTTCCTCATTCATTCGTGAATAACACGTGAACTTGGCTCACCTTACGGGTGGTTTCTCAGCTCGAAGCTATCAATTTAACTTCATCGGAATATGAAGAAGTATGTAAGCTGATTACAGAAAAGACTGATTGGAAGGAGGATGTCAACGGTGTGAATTATTACCCAGCGGAATTTGATGATATACGACTCATCGTGATAACGATCATTCCATCTCTTGTCCTGCAGAGAACCACGGGGTCTATCATCCCTCAGACACGATCACCGCACCTTTAGTTCTACCACGATGAATGTAGGCAAGTGTAGAACGCATTGTGCATATGTACACCCAACGAGGTTGATTCTGATCCCTGCGAAATGACCGATTTCGGAGACAGCTAATCGGCTTGTAAGAATCGCTGTAGTCCAGAGCACCGATTGATATTTTCGGGAGTTGTCCAAATCGCAGGGATCAGAATCAACCTCGTTGGGTGTACACTCGACGAAATTGGAACTGTCGCACCTAAACAAGGTAACCGAAGTTACACCGGATTTTAAGTTGGCAATGCCCTTCTCGAAGGTCGTCGTGATGGAAGGTGGCGGTGAGATAACATGACATTGTCAACTTAAAATGTGGTGTAACTTCGGCTGCCTATTTTAGGTGCGTCAGTTTCAAATTCGTTGGGTGTATCTATACAGGCAACCGCAGACACATGCATGTCATAAACTTGCCAACCGTCGACAGGATTGCTCGGCACGACATGATATTGTGTCGCTCACACTTGCAGAGTTGCACTATAAGCAGCATCGTACATACATACATACTATTGCCTACTAGACCGTCGCATGATTTTGATAATACTTTAACATCTTCAGATGCCTTGTCGACGTGCGACGTCGAAAAGGTAATTGTCGGCGAAGTAGGCATTCTAGTAGGTAGGCAATTCGGTGTTTTTCGAAACTGACAACATTGTCGGACAACCTCATCTACTGATATCTAGACTGGTAGATATCTGAATTGGTAGAAACACATCTGGGGTTGCCCGCACATTCTTTTGATTTCTTCTTTCCTATGGTTATATTAACAAAAAACAAGAGAGTCGAATTTGGGTGCAACTTCATGTGTGTCAGAATCAAACACAGACGACGTAGCGACAGTTGTGAGATCAAGAGATTAGAAATACATGTCAAGAGGCAAAATTTACTAATCCGATCGGAATAAATTAAATAATCTTACAGGAATCGATATTAAATAATGAATAAGTTTTAAGAAATTATTGCATTGATCATAATTATTGGCAACATTTTGCAATTACACTTTGGTCCTTGGTCTCTATTTCTTTATTTGAACTTGATTTATCGACGTATCATTTTCTTACGATGAGATTTCAATCTCTTGCAGATATTAAGGTAAAAAATATCATCAAATACAAAAATCATGTCAGCGCGATGAAATACCAATATCTTGCACCGCTTTAGGGCGTAAAATCGGGGAATACAACATAATATGCTAATCGTATGACCTCTTTACAAGTATACATGTGTATACAAGTAGGTAATTCCAACAACTTTCAACCTTCAAAAAAATAAAAAATAAATAAAAATCACACATTAAAAGCAGCCCACATCAGTAAGGAAGAGAATGACGTGTGTGAAATTTTCCAAATATTGTAAATTCTTGGAATTTTAGCAGGATATCCGTCTTGTCCCGGCTTCCTCTAGGTATTGTATACTAGGTACGTAGGGGAGTTTCCTAAAAATTATCAGAAAAGTATCTATTTAACTGTTCAGGTTAAGTTTTCGAGATTTTGTAGCTATTGGAGTTGATGTCAGACTGCTGAGGTTATCGAGACTAAGTTTAAGTAATAAAAATACTTGTCATATTTGGGGACATATGCTTATATAATTTATTTCATCGCATGTAATAATAAATATCAAAGAAAACGGCACAAAAAGTAGTGAAATCCCCCCCAAAAATTTCCCCCATTCAAAAAAGTATCATAAGCATCCGTTTATCAATCATTTTTGTTATAAAAAAGTATTAAAAGCAGATATTACTGCCAAGTACATCATCAGATTTGATTAAGAAAAAGTACCCACAGATACAAATTGAGCGTCAATGTTCTTATATGTATAGAAATTTAAATATCAGCCCGCCAAGTACCACGTACTCCAAATTTTTTAATTTTTTTTAATTTCTATTTATGGATTCAAATGAGAATTTACGTATAAGTCAGTATGTGTGTTGCCTGCTTACAGTAGCATACTAGTGGCTTATATATGAGACATTTGCGGATTGAATATTACTACCTTAATTATAATACTATTTGTAGGAAAAACAATAAAAAAAAATAAAAAAAAATACCTTGGACACTTTTTTGAATCGGGGAAATGTTTTTTAGATATAATGCTCGCGTTAATGTTGGAGACAAAAAACAATCTAGAGTAGACAATTATATTGTATGAACAGCTAGGATAAAAAAAAAACGTAAAATATAAATTATAAATAGGTACGACTCTTTGATCGAAATACAGCGTAAACTATTTAGTATGACAACACAAGGGTAAACTAATAAATGAAACTATATGCTGGGACTGAATGTAATGAAAAAATAAATTGCGCACAACAATTCTGACAACATGTAAAAGTAATTTGAAACCTATTTATAGGTATGTAGCATCCGTGATAATGAATCAAATAAAATTTCAATAATTTCATGTTATGATCGAGGTAATGATGTGTTAAAAATATTTTGAAGACGATACTTTAAATGAGTTTAATAAAAGATTAAAAAAGAAACTGTGCAGTACTTTGTTCTATTATCACCACGCTTGTTCGATAAATAAATCAATTGTTGATTTTTCCAAAGAATTTTAATACCATAGCAATTTTTCAGATGTAACGGCGTGTTTGATTCTGACCGATATGAAGTTGGTTTCATAGTCTTCTGTCTCTTTCTTACTCTATGTAATTACGAAGGATAGAAGGAGACAGAAGACAAGACTGTGGTGCCAACTTCATACCAGTCAGAATCAAATAAGCTAGGTGTACCAGAATAAAATTTTTCAAACTTGATGAAAATTACGTTATTTTCGAAGTAATCAAATATTTTCAATCGTTTGTGCCTTTCGAGGTTAAATAAATTGAGATTCTTACCGTCTAATGTAGCTATATGAGCTTCACCCGCTCGCTATTTCCCATCGTGACAGCCCTCAAGTTGGGCATTTCTAACTTGAAACTTGCTGTAACTTCAGTTGCATATTTCGAAATTTTACTGCCCAGACTTTAATGACATTGTCATGATAATATCTCCGAAATTTTGTTACCCTTACAAAAATGCGTTTTATTAGTATCTCATACCAATTTGTTTGTTACGAATATTTTAATCAAAGAAGATACTAAGCGTTGCAGGACTTGTTCAGACTGTAAATTTTCGATTACATTCTTCACTAATAATCCATTTGTATGATTCTGGTGTGCGGATTTGTTAACACCCTTAACCCTTCGAATCTACACCAGTGCAAATTGGCACCACCAGTTTTACTAGTTTTGTGTTTACGTTCACGAAAGCGAGTACTTATTTTCGTCATTATCATAAAGTTGTCGATTATTTTCAAACTCGCAATCATTTGCATTTCATTGGGGACTCTTTGAAGTTTGAAAATAACTAATATAGAATTGAAATCGATTGATTCAAACCGGAGATACAAGCTTCTGAAAACGGGTAGTGCGAATTTGCACTAATGTACACTTTCGAGGGGTCGGAAAAATAGGTGTGCACTTCACGGGTTAATCAGGCGATCAGGTATACAGTATCTCTGTACAAATTGGTTTTTACTTTTGGAATATGTATATGAGACAATTTGAAGAAATGGTAAAAAGTTGTAAGATATATCATGTGATATTGGAGTAGTTTCGGAGTTTTGCTGCTATAATAAAAGTAGAGATACCTAGGTACTTGGCAAATTGCTATGTCGTTATGTAAAACAAAGTTCTGTTCGTAAATTTAAATCCTTATCTGTCATTTTTCTTGACTGTCATTCTAGACCGAGTTTTCAAGTTTCAATCCATGTTATCGGGACTCATTCTCTGTGATACTGAGTACTTCAATTTTCATTGATTCGGACCCAATAAATTAGATGTTAATTATAGCTGGGCTGTTGAGGAAACGAAGTTTCGAATTTGTAACGTATACAGACCGCTTCAAAAAAATCGACTATTATTTACAAAAATATTGTTCCAAATGACGAAAAAAAAAAATGCTGTCAAAGTTTGAGCTCCTAATATTAATATTAGGAGGTGCCTCATCGCGATTTTCTATTTCCCATCTAAATAACATGGGAAATTTTTTTTTTAAACTTTGGAATTTTATAACTCGTCAACGCATTAGTGTACTGATAAGACCAGGACATATTTTCGTAGTGAATTGAACGCTCTACAAAAAAGGTCTCTTGTTCTTTTTCGATAAATCTAGCCATTTCCAAGTTGGTGTATTGGTTATTATTGATAATTAATCATGACTAACTTGGAAACAATTGGATTCATCGAAAAAGACCAGAAGACCTTTTTTGTAGAGCGTACAATTTTGGACAACAGTACTCATGCAGAATCTTTCTAAGTAGATTAATTCCAAGATATGAAAATCGAAAAGTTCAGCAAGACCATTTCTCATGTCATTTAGATGGGAAATAGAAATTCGCGATGATGCACCTCTTAATATTAATATTAAGAGCTCAAATTTTGACAGCATTTTTTTTTCGTCATTTGGAACAATATTTCTGTATATAATAGTCGATTTTTTTTAAGCGGTCTAGTATACATATACCTACTGACTCGGCATCGTTTGATGAAATAATGCTGACTACAAAATTCATCAACGTGATAAAGTATGAGAAGATCTCTTGAGCGATGTTGATATTTTTCATTACGTACAGGTTTTTTTTTTCCAATTAGAGTATTAACGAGACCTTTATTTTCTTCGAATCATTTTTTGGAAATCACAGCGAATTTCTTTTTCATGCGTTTGCGGAACGTGATCCATTTTCTACATCAAAGATTTATTTCTCGGTATTATCTTGTTAAAAATTTGATATAAGCACTGTGAGCATACTCGCAGAAGTTTAAACTATAACTTTTGCTAAATCAATTATATTTCATAATCTAAAAGTTCGAAGAAGACACTGGTCATGCCGAGATGTAACATTTCAAGTTGTAACGGCCCGTTTTGCTCTCGGTCCTAGCCAGCGTTATTTTAGAGACAGTCTTGCAAGACCAACGTTACATGGTTTTTAGTGTTCCAAAATTCCGCAGGAAACGGTCACATTCACGCAGTGAAGAGACAGACCGCCCGACGAAAACGGGTAATGGTGTTTGCTTAGGTGTCTTAACAGTGGAAATTTATATAGGATATAGGGATTAGGCTTTGACTTCTTTATAATTACAAAATGAAATATATTCAGCAAAATAGGTGTCGCACCGTTGATGGAAATCTATGTTTTCATTCGAAACATAGCTGTCGAAGTGTTTGCCTTTGTGAATATAATCTCGGATATAATTTTAGAATTTAATGTTATTTTGATCTTAATATGATCTTATAGGTATAGAATTTGATATATGATTTAGAATACAATTTTGAGTATGATTTCGGATAAGTTTGTAGAGTATAATTTCGATTATTTGTATCTTATAATATTTTCACTTGAATCTGACATTATCGTAAAGCTAAGGGTTTGCCCTTTTAACCGTGTGCTTGAAAGCATATGAATCTAATACTAATGCAAAATTTTCGGCGTTCAACGCTCTCTTATGGGCCGTAGCATATATAATAAAGAAATATAAAGAAAAATAGAAAATTATATTTGAAAAGAAGAACAAAAAATAAGTATTCATACGACTTTTCAGGACTTCGTAAAGGATCGTCAGAATCAGTAAAATGAACTACAATTTTTGCGTCTTCGAATGTTTGAAAGTCGGTAAAACAGATATTCAAATATTACAATGCAGTGCTGGAATTCAAAAGTCAGCATATGCAAGTGAGCATATGGAATAAGAATAAATATGAAATAATAATAAAGTAATAACAAAGTTTAAATATTATATTTGTAGACATTTATTTTGATCTTTGAATGAATTGCATGGAATGAGCAGCGGCGCGTTGAAATCTGAACAAATGAAATAACAATAACAGATACATACCGTGCGTTTTCAAGTATGCGTTACATAGCGGATTGAAACCCACTGGATATAGGCAACACAAACATTAAATGATCGGCGTTTGTTTCCCACGAAGCCAATGGGCATGCAATATGCGTAACAAAAGTTGATCTTTTGATTGTTTTACCAGTTAACTTATGTAATTTATGTATGTTTTACCTATGTAACGCAGTCACGAGAATACACTGTATAATTTCAAGCCTTTAAGTTACAGAGTGACACCGGTGCTGGCAGCTTATGGGAAATCCATGTATTGTCAGATGTGACATTAGCAAAGGGAGCGCGTAAAATTTTTGATTTCGCTCTTAAAGCAAATTTGTCATTTGTTCGAATGCTGCTTTTCTCACTGCGTATTAGTGTTGAAACTGTTTTGCAAGTTCTTTGATGTTCAAGTTTGCAATTAGGCGACGTCTCTATATGAACGTACAAAATTGAAACGTTGTTTAGTCGGTTGTTTGATATCATCTATCTCAAGTAGAATATTTGTCATCTCAGAGTGGAAGACGATATACAGCTGCAGAATCCCCAGAGTTTGAACCCGCGAACTGAAATTTAGTAGGTGGATTCCGCGTGTTAAATTTCAACCCACATACATTTTCGAGTGTTGTTGTCTCCACACTGATAACACATATAAGTTACCGGAACTGGTGTGATCTCAAATAATTTCACTGTTATGAACCTGAACATTCCTTGTCAGCATGTCATTAAGCGTACATCATAAGGCTAAAATCAAACAACTATATACGTTACAATTTAAATGCGATTTTTTTCGTGGTTTCCCGGCTTCTGAATAACCTAAATGCTCGTTGACTTAACCCACTGATCTGTCAAGGATCCAGTCTGCTTACTGGTCCACGTGTGCACTAGTTCGTAAAGCAAGGTAACTCGGGACAAATCGGTTTTCAGTATCGGCGGTGTGGGCGAGGGTGAGAGTGCTCAGGAGGGGTGAGGTACGGTCATTGACTAACTCGCGCGATTGCTGCAGTGAAAACGAGGCGCTGCTCGTGGCAGCGGGGGTGGGTGCCCTCGGGGGTGGTGGGGACGAGTGTCGTGACTCTTGTCGTCTAACGCAGACGCAGACGCAGAGCGACGTCCGTCTTCGGCGAGTTCCCAGTCTAGCGTCGCTGGTCGACGTCAACGCATCGCAAAGTTCCGGCGTTGCCGGGGGTGCGGTTGTCGTTTGTTTGCTTTTTGCCGGGTTCCGGAAGTGGACGCGTTCGGCGCTGCGCAAATATGGCGGCGAAGTGGTGTGCGTGGATCGAGGCTTGACGAGGTTTGTTCAAAATTAAAAAATACCACGAAAATATTGCGAATCTCGTGTTCGTCGTTGTTCGCCGCGCTCCTGGCGTTCAAATCGATTATTAAGCTGAAATGAAGGGGTCGGAAGATATCGACCGAAGTAGAATGGACTTCTAAAAACTCCAGCCGGTCCATTGTAACATTTGCGCTAAAAATTTCCGATCAACCGTGAATCTTGCTTCAAAGTGACGTAAACCTGACAAATTTGCGATGGAATCCGTGAATCGCAATGTATTGAGCATCATATTAATGAAAAATAAAGATTCCGCGACGGGTGGAGGTCATTTATCAGTTTAATCCGCTAACGGAGTTTGTCGTCATATAGAATTACCTCAGGTAATTAGTGCGAGAATTCTGTTCCGATAATTTGCAAATAACGACGTACGAAAATCCCGTTCGGCTTTTCACGAACGTTGCTTAAACGGCACCGGTAGACAGGTCCTATTGTATCTCGTTTTTAATTCATCCCTTCATCAACCGATAAATTTGAGTTAATTGTTGTTGCCAAACCATCGCTCTACTGATTTCAGCCACTCTATCATAGTTACTTTTCCCTACTCAATTCTTTGCGATCCTAACTCAGTGATATAAATCCCCGAGACCCCATCGGCATTAAAATCTAGTCTCGTTGGGCCAGACAGTGTGACGGCGAGCTCGCTCCGGGCGGGCGTAGGCGAACCGGTAATCCTGGATCCCAATGAGCTGCAGAATCATAGGGAGATAATTTCGAATTGGTAAATTTCATTGCCAATCGTGGCGTGATACGTTTTCAACATTTGCAACATTCGGAGGTGATCGTATGGGAACGATTCGAAGCAAAGTTCTTCGATACCTGGAGCATTCAGTATAGCATAGTGGGAGGCGTGCTTGACGGTTCTACCGTTTGCACGTCGTTAGGTGATATCGATGACGGGCACGTGGAAGAGGGTTGATACGCGGACACCTGGACACCCGGACACCCGGACACCTGAAGAGAGGAATATGGTGCGCGCCGTGGGGTGGCGCGAGTCGTGCGAACGTTTTTGAGGGGTACGGTGCGGCAAGCCGAGGCCATCGTTCGGTCGATACCGGCGCGGCGCGGCGCACGGCACGGCAAAACTGCTAGCCGGCTAGCTGCTGGTTATACCTACGACGGCGACGACGATGACTCCTCGACCTGTACCGCGAACGATAACCATATAGCAAGTATCGCACATAAAAGCGATTCTCCCCCGCGTGTCCTGTTGGTAATAATAAAAATGAACAAATCCGGCACTCCCTTATGACCCCCTCGCCCCAACCCCTGCCCCCTGCCCTCCGTCCGCACCGCTGCCCCTGCCTCTGCCCCTGCCTGCTCCCCACTAACCCCGTCCTGTTCACCTCGCAGGCAAAACCCAGCATATTTAGACTTATATAAATACGGCCTCACGGTACGGATCGATCGAAGGAAAATTCGTCTGGTGAATTAAGCAGCTTAATTCTGTACAACGGGTGTGATCAGAGCCTTATATTACATACCTTGGTATGCGTGAAAAAAATAGTGGACCTGGTGACAAAGAACCGTGAATCTTCGATGCCATTTCAACCGGAACTATAGCGCGGACGAACATTGGGAGAATTCGTTGCTGTTAGAATTTTGTCATATCAAATGTGCTTTGAAGGGCAAGCGTTATGTCAGAAATCGGTAAGGATTGGCGGTAATTGGAAGACAAAGGCTGTCACTCGGGTCTAGGAATCAATGGGGGCGATAGAGCAGCCGCTATACATAAAAACTGTCGTAACGTATATACCTAACGATACCTGTACGATTTTTGAAACGGAATGTATACATTTCGGATATTGACGCAGAGTTTTTAGAAATCTTATCTGTAATTTTTATGCGTTAAAAATTCTTGGTAGAATCAATTTGATAAGATCAAATTGCTATCTGGATCGTAGAACAAGATCCGATTATGGACAAAGTGTAACAACGGTATTTTTTTGTTTATTTTTCAAAGGGTGAAATTTTGAAAACATACCAACGGAGTAGCTCTGAGTGGTCAGCTGAGAATGGAAATAACTGAGAATAATACGGGAGACGGACCATCGAAGAATCTTCTTTGCCGTGATTTTGGTAACATCCATAAGAGTGACGCAACGTGTTTAAGTGCGTTATGATTAATTAGCGCCGACCACAACGGGCAGCAACTCATTGTCAGCTATACAGAGGCGCTTTGGACTCTCTGCTTCAACTCTAACTAGAAAGTAAGTTCGCTCTGTGTATAATTATGCTTATTTGTTCTTATTAAAACATTTTGCCCGTCTTCTTAGGGCCGTCAATTATCATCTGCACAGTAACGTCTTGTTATTTTTTTTATTTATTACACAATTCTAACGCGAATACAATTACATGCGTCCTTAGTTGTACATATCTACGATACAACGTCAAACCTATACCTCGATCGAACAATCAAATTCCCTGTTACATATTGATCGTTGGTATATTATATTTTACCTGCGCGTTTATTCGCGAGTTAAGGCGAGTCAAGGTTTGACGGTACGTCAAAATTTGTCGTGTTAAAAAAGTAATGCAGACATTCAATATCGGATTAGTTAAAGAACCGAGTTACAATACGGATTGCGAAATACTAGGTTAAATAAAGGGACAAAATTATCATTGTACGGATAATACTGACTCTTATATCCTAACAGAAAAGATTCACAACCATAAAAGGTTTGCAACAATAATACGCAAAAGTCCTTCGATTTACCATTTCCTATTCGTCGGATTTCGTCAATAATTATGGTCCCACGTTAACCTTTTTTTTGGTGCAAAATCTGCAAGTCTAACTTTCATCAAATATGATTTCGACTAATCTTTTTCCGATACATACGTATAATACATACAAAAACGAACATTGATTCATGCATGTGTAGTACTAATTATTCATGTATACATATAATCTTATATCAATACGTAACGCGACCAGCGATCATATCATTCTTTGTTCATTTTATGTCACCTCTGAATACAGTCGTATTTCAAATGTTATTACGAATCGTAATACATGTGATCGTGTATCATGGTGATTAGTTTTTTTTTTTTTTTTTTTTTTTTAAGAAATGCCGGTGAAAACATGATTAAAATCGGTTACAATAAATTTTGAGGGTTGCCCGCTTTACAGGATATTCCCCATATGTTGTAGTTGTTGCGGTGATTCTTATATGCTGCTCACAGCTGCAGCCTGCTGGGGTGGGCTGCTGTTACTGTTATTACTGCTCTTGAAATATATATCAACCACAAATTAAATTTGCAGAATGTATGAACGAATGTTTGAGTATTATTATTCGAATAGATTATTCGAATCGTTGTTCAAATATGAAAAAAAAACAAGACATACCTACATACGGTTAAATTTTTTAAATTTCGCTTTACGTAATTATCGGCATTTTATTGTTTTGAGTAAATATATACGTATGTATAACTTGTGAGATTATTTTTATACCAATACGGTGATTCTTAGGATAATAAAACATCTGAAACCCGTCGAAATTTGATAATTAAGTAGAATTCTAACGGTAGATTTTTTGATTAATTTATTCATATTTCAATATGCAGTTTCGTTTGTGTTTTAACTCGAGGCTCAGCCATGGTCTCTCAATGAGCTGTAGGTATGTAGTCCATGCAAAATATCTATGCACTCTAAACGTTGGATAAACGAAAAACAAACAGTAGAATACGTTAAGGGAGCCTTTGATACGTGTATCTCCGGATTTTCTAGGCATACTTTCTGAATATAGTTATAAGGGCTGGAAATGGAAGATGAGAAGAAAAAGTTTGAAAATTTGAAGAATTAAAGGGTATACGAATCCTTCACGAATTACATAACTCTACAGTTTCGGGATATTGAAGAATTTTCCCAAAGACAATGTTCTGATTTTTTATATTCAAAGGGCAAATAACTTGGGCCATCTTTGCTCATGTAGCCCTGAAATTCCCTAAAATAAAAAAAAAAATGTCCCATGGAACTCCGGCACATTGATAAAGCACATTAATGAAGCACGTTAATGAACGAACTTACGTGTATGGTTCCTCAACGTTGGTCGTTACATACATACAAATATATGATCCTGAAAATTCTCAAGAAATAATACCTACACAGATGTCACAGCTGTTAGTGATACAATATTTACGATCACTTTACGTATAGCTCACCACACGTGAACATTGAAAGATTAAAGACACATAATATTGTCATCGTATGTCGGCTGTCGTTCTGTAGTCCCAGAACACGAAAGTGATCCGTCGCGCACGTGTGCTAGATAACGTGTATCCAATAGAGTGGGTACCTACTCGTGTAAATAAATTGTCCCTTGCATCGACATAGGTATGTTGGTTGCTAATTTTCCTATAACATTGCTTTATTGCGGTTCGTTCTAACGTCAATTATACCGTCAGTAAATAATACATATTTTTGTGAATGCAAAAGATAAATTAGTTTACGAAATTAATGTGTTTATTTTTGGATTACGTTGGATAAACTTGACTCAATTATAACCGACATCTACAGTGACATTTGTAAACTAAGGGCGTGTCTCTCGGGAGTAGCGTTTCGAACGAATGGATAAATTGAAAAGGGTATAACACCTATGAGCAAATCATCCGAAACAAGCATAAGCAGAATCGCCAAGGTGTGGTGTCACTATCGATTTCATAAGTTAGGTACCTTTTTCACTTTGAGATCAAATAACTCAGAGCAAAAAATTTCCAAGGTTTTATTCAAATAACACCCTAAATTAAACGGATGGGAAACCGGGTGGGGTTTGAAATGGTAGTTGCCGGTAAAACGTGAAAAAAAAATGGAGAAAAGTACTTTCCGCATGAACGACTATCGCGTATTTTTTAATATAGGCTCTACATACAGCGCCACAACATAGTCCAGGTATGGTTGTGTTATTTTGTACATACATACATAATGCATCTCCATCCATGAGAGAGTCCAGATAATTTTCAAAATTCAGCACTTTTTCAAAATATTAAGTTCTGTTCTACAGAAGAAGTGATAATATTTAAGAGCGATTTGCATTCACAGTTCGTTTGAACCTAATAGAACCACCAGTTCTTGTTTTGAGACCTCTGGCTTCTAACTAAAATTTACAAATCAAAAAGTTCTTTCAAATGAATCACAGAGAAGAAGGCATAGCTTCAGTGTCAGGGTCCCATTTTTTCAACTACCGTAGAGGTGCTTCACAGCTTTGTTATTCACTATTATTTTTGATAAAATCAATTATTTATCAACTTTGTAGCCACCACACAGAATGACCGATTTGTGCTTTTTTTTTGTATGTTAATTATTATTCATTTAAATACGTGGGCGAGAGGAAAATCCTGATTGCAGGCTCCTATCTAAAATGCCTGTGAATTCTATTCTTGTTTTACTTATTTTCAAAACATTTTGACTATTCGACAGCCACTGAAGTTGACTGTTTCGCAGATCCACGTGACAAATATTTTGGCAAATATTTTCAGGAAGAATAGACGACCAAAATAACCAAAAAACAAAAATTATCTCGCATCCCTTCCATTGAACACGGCCAAGTCTGTTCGTGAGGTTCGTAGTGGATGACACCTCTGCGATATTTCCCCTCAGACGTATTCTGCATTGAATCGAGAGTAGACGATTAAATATTTGTAAAGTCCCGTATCATAATAAGTGATTTACGATTAGGTGAAGTATAAATCAACGGTTATTCATACCCTTCGTATATATTGACCCGGTCAAATCAAATGTATTAAATAAAAATGACGAACATAATGGAGTGCGGCTGGTCCAGCGCAGATTCGCTCAGTGTAATGACCGTGCTGTTGTCATTACTTCGGGCACAATTGAAATTTGATACGTTCTATCCCCGGTAATTGACGTGTGGTGTGAATTTATTGGGGATTCGAATGACGCCCATGTAGTGTAGACTTCTGCAATCTGTAATTTTTAGATATTTAAGTACTTTTACTGACGATCTAATTTCACTATTTTGTTGTCTTGCATCCCCACAAGTACCACCATTTGAATACCAGCTTTTGGTTGTTATAGAAATCAGGACTACAGTCTGGTTGAAGATGGGGTCCTTCAGCGTTTACATGTCCCAGTTACGGGCCATGCTCGTGCGAAATCTCCTCTTGAAGAAACGAGATAAACGAAAGACAACGGCGGTACGTACGCCTTTATAAATATTACAGATATATTAGCTGTTCTTTTCAATCCCGTTACACCAGTCCTAGCTCCGTTCCTAGCTTCAGTCCCTCGCCATTGATTTCGTCTCAATATGAAGAGGTAATGATAAAATTCAGTTTGATAGACCGTGTGATCCTCATATCTCCTAAAAAATGCCTGCCATAAAATATTTATTGTATGCATCACGTGCCTCTTTCAATGCCATTCAATTTATGTCTGAATTATTTTCTTGTACAACTATCAGTAGATGTAAAAACTGTATGAACAGACCTTTACGTCAAGCACAGTGTTTCAAGTTAAACAGATGAAATAAAAGCTTATACGTGTAGTCAATACTGTGTCGACGTTTACGGGGGTCATCATAATCCAAAAATTGTGTATGATCATTCTGTCTATTGTCAATATCGGTGGGCTTGTGTACATTGGAAGTTATTGATGAAAATACGGAGGAAAATAAAAGTTAACATTCAATTATTTTCAGTGAAATAATGTCAAATTATACCAATTACATTTGTCATGACTGAAAATGATTAAAACTGAATGAAACTTATTTCTGCAACTCACTTTCATCAATATAATTTTCCAGTGTTCATAAATCATTATTCTATCTTCGATGTTGAATTGAATAGGCAAGACTGTATATTCTGTATATTGATCTGTAACGAGCTCTTCTAAAAGTAGCATCAAACTAGAAAGTGGTATCAACTTTACGCCGTATCAAAACATGAGTGTCAAGGTCTGCTTCGCGCTCAAGATAGGTTCCAACTGAGCATGATAATTAGGTGAAGTGCAGATACTGTCAGTAGTGATAGTGGATCTGAAATCTACCTCGGCCAATAGCAACTCAGAATTCATATGTCGCCAATGAATTGTAAGTTACGGTATTTTAGACCAGTATATTTGAGATCGAAACCACAAGTATGAGACAGAATGCGATTCTGTGTCGCCGTGCTCCGACATTTCTCTCTAAGAGCCAAGGCGCCGCGTCAGCGCGTAGCCGCAGCTTGCCAATTTATCGAGGAAGTTTTTGCGTGGAGTTCCGTGCCAATTAGGCCAAGGAATCTCGTCATGGAAGAAATATCGAAAAGCTGCAACGACGACCATCCGATACCTACAACTCTTCGTTCAATTTGAAGTACGAGAAAACTGTAGCCGCTAGAAGACGAGGGAAAAAAGAAGGATCAGGAAAAGGGTGAGATCGATTACACTGACTCGTGAATTGAAATTACAGGAGAAATGTAATATGGAAAAAGAATGATATTCATCGACAACGGTAGAATTTATTTTCGAAAGGCAACATTGGGTGGTTGAGTCCGTCTACTTCTTTCGCGTGTTCCTTTGCTTGCTTTCCTTGCTCTTGAAGATGGCAGGGTCAATCGCGTTGGGCGGACCTTTGTTCCACAGCGTAGCTGACACAGATTGTGACGGCTTTACAGTCATCGGTAGGAGATGTGGTCCCACCAGAAGATAGATCTGCTCAACCCAGGTGGGTATGGGTAGCCCAGCAGCACAGTACTGCCAAAGAGGAAGACCCAGGTGAACCAGAAGCATTCGGAAGTATTTCGTGAAGTTTTTAGCGAGGCGATACCACCGTGATGTTTCTTCGTGACAGAGCCAAACTGCCGGGTCTGTGTCCGAGTTAATGTAGGCAAGGTACACCTTGCTGACCCCGCACTGGCCAAGCTCGAAAAGCTTGCACCGTGGGCTCAGGGATGGGAGATCAGGATTCTCTGGGAGGCTGGTCTCTGCCTCGGATTGTTGTTCTTTTGTTCCAATAAAACGTTTCAGTTCCATCAAACTTCCGACTTCCAGACGTCCGAGAGGAAACTCTTCTCCTGTTACCGAACGATAAAAACAGGGTTAAAAACAAGCGGTACCGATTCTCTGTATACTTGCAGATGTAGTGTACAGTGCGAGTTAATCATGCGTGGGACACTGGGACTCCCACACCCTAATTTTGTGACGGAAAATCTGCTGTGTTCTCTTATTTCTCTCCATACTATGCATCGACGGGGGGGTTGAAACTGGCAAAGATATAAATTTCGCGTTTTTTCCGACTAAATTCATTGTGAACATTACTCGATCTTTGGGTCAAGCTGTAACGTCTGAAAAAATTAAGACCTTCTATGAAGAACACAACGGGTTCAGTTTTCGTTGTTACTGGCCGCATATTTTGATCGAAATTTGAATCATATAAAAAAAAAAAAAAAGAATAATGGCAGGGCTAAGGGAACAATGCCTATTCTGAAGATTATTGCAACTGATGTGTACCTTCCATATCAAACAACTGTTCTCTCGGAATAGTGTTTTTGTCCACGGTTTATGTTACAGAGGCATTGATTTTAACTTGATACCCTTATGAAACATTCCTGACTAAAGCGCTGATGCGCTCTTTATAACCTTGAGAGTCGATTGCAAATGTGAAATAAATAATAAGCGTGCTTTATCGACGTTAGAGTAAAAACACATAAAATCAATTCAGATATTATGAATCATGGAAATTTAATCGAATCATCTTAAATAATCTTCCGATGGCGACACACAACCGCCGGTTTTCACATATTTCGGTGTCTCGAGTACGTCATAGGTAATAAAAATGTGAATCTTATTACTAATGCGCCTGTGATATTTTGAAAATGTAGTATTTCAATATAAAATACGAATGGTAGAAGTTATGTTATATTTTCAGCGATGTTTTATATTCAAATAACAAAATCAGGAACTGTATTCAAAATTAAGAAACCTACTCTCTCTGGATGGTTTTCGTTTTTGTTGGAAAACATGTGGGCAACCTGTTTCTTTTTTCTTTTCGTAAAACTCATAAAAAAAAAGTCTAATCTGGCTTGTTTTGGGTCGTGTCGATTCACGACCCAAACAAGTCTGAAGCCTAAAAAATATACCTACTTGTATTAAATGGGCTAATGAAACCGAATCAATACGTCTACAACGGTTATGGATTCTTTCGACTCAGACTTTTTGCAATGGCAAAACAGCAAAGTTTTAATGAAAATATATTTACAGTTCGGAATCACTTGAAATTATGTCGAGTCATAGAAAATCACTCGCAGACAAGAATTAGAGAAAATATCTCGAAAATATTTATCGATATATGATAAAATAAAGCACTCATTTGGATATTTTGATTCGAGCGGAATTCGAAGGCGGCTACATGGAAGGGCTGAAGTATATAAGCTTCTAGAAATATTCCCGCTTTCCCTTGGAGTAAAAACTTTGCTATTAGCCAAGGTCTAGTGAGCTACAAAGTCATTCGCTTTCCCCGGAAGCCTATTTCGTGTATGGAGCACAGAAATTGAGTTTTCCTAGTCGAAGACTTATGTCAAAAATCTCACCTGATATTTCGAGTGACCACGTCAGTAAGAACCCGTCGACGGACGCATAAAAGTTCCTGAGGTCATCTGGCAGGACACAGCAATGCCTTTGTTCCCAAGTCGCCATTGCATTTCTGTCACATCCCGAGCGCCTGTCCACCTGAACATTTTTAACACAGGGTGTGCTCTCCAGGATCTTTACGACCCCTAGTGTCAGGTTTTCGTAGAATGAGTCCTCCGTCACTATGTCGACGAAACACGACATTCTCTAACACCCGCTCCTCCCTGCCACCGTCACAGATTGAAAACACCAGAGCTTAAACTGTGTAGAAAGCTAGGGCTTCCTTCGGCGCGAAACGGCGAACTGAGGAGGAGAGGAAATTAAAGTGAAAAGAGCCGAACGTCGGTTGTTGACTGCCATAGCAACCTTAACGTTTCGTGACGAGGAAACCTTGTATTGCCGACGAGAGCTTCGGAGTGAAGGAAATTGTGATATTTGTATGTTACGTATATGTATTATGGGATAAGCCTATAAGGGGAAAAATGCGACGTATATAATTATGGCTATACGGTGGGTTTAAAATGATTAATTTTGGCTTGTTTTTGTTATGATCTTTTATAGGAAATCATTTTGCCGCTCTACACCCTTGGAATTCTGATTATCGTCAAGGTCTTGATACCCAATCCAAATTACCCGGCGATGACCACGCCGCGGGAGAATGGCGACGTGTTTGAGTACTTCAACCGAATGCGAAACCACACGATAGCAGTGGTGCCCAACTCAACAGAGACCCTCGTAAGTTATCAGTCAAAAGATCAATAACAACTGCATCTTCACGGTTGCTCAAGATTTATCTCGAAATATTTGCAACTCATAATTCGTTCAACTTTGATTTAAAATCTTGTTCAAACTAGGCGATTCTCGCAGGCTGATCCTAACTTTTGTCCCTTCATGGACGATAGATCTATGCATAAATTCCTGCCGAATAATTCACAGGATTTGAAAGAAAACGTGTACGAGGTTCTTTCTTTTCCAGAATTTTTTGAATGCCATGAATACGCTGTGGCTATCTATGTGGGATTCTCCATCGAAGATTCCTCTAAATTTCATGGTTTTCGACACAAAGGATGACCTACAGGCTGCCTACTGGCGAGATCCCTCCAGCGTGCCACTGGCCGTCATTTTCGAGAATCCTTTGCCGATATCAGATCGATTGGAGTAAGTTGTAGCAGTAGTTCCAATAAAGCATGCGAATACGGTACAAACAGGTGAACCTAACGTATTCTTCTCGAAAGTCTGGATGTTCGATAGTTTGCCAAAAAGTTATCAGCCAGTTTAGAATTTTGTGATTCCTAAAAAGTAGGTAACATCTGACTTGAAAAAGCTCATGAAAAATGAATAAGCCCGAGAAATAAAAGGGCCAAGGGTAGAGAACGGTAAGGAAAAGTAGGGTCAAGGCCTTGCGAGGCTTGGCCTGCTCGGTTTTAGTTTCCGTGAAATTCGCGCGTGCGACGACAATGCGTGTTCTATTCTTGTTTTCGCACACATGTCACAGTACATCACGCGTGGGTTTTAGTTGCAAAGTCCTTAATTTGAACTAGCTGGAAAATATAAATACTCCCTGGGTGTAACAATGTGATGTATTGGCGGTTATCGCATAATCCACATGCAAACAACGTTCCAATCGAATTCCATTCAATTATTGGTATGTAGTGGACTTAATTAACTTCAGGTCATCATCGATGACGGTTGCCAGAATCACTGTTACGAGACCCTTCCCGAACTCACGCCTGTTACGGTCAATGATACCTACATCTATCTGCTCACAATACCAGATCATCATTGCGACGCAGACACTTCAGACATTTTACTAACTCAATTAGAAAACGCTATGTCTTGAGTACCACACGTTTATTGGGGTGACGGTATAATTAGAAATTATTATTTAGTGTTACCCTTGCGGGAAAAAAACTATCGGCATCAGCATCGGCTTACTGTATAATCATTGGGATCTGTATTTACGAGTAGTGCATGATATTAGGGGTACTAGTAGGTATAACTGCTGAACCCTTACAATTAGTAGGAAAGTGATTAATCCAGTTGAGTTAAGTAATAAAATCACGTTATACGTTCTTTCAATATCATAACTGTTAAAAATCAATAGTCTATAGTAGTATACTATTGTAGTCAATACTTAAGCTTATGGAATTCAATATACTTCAACAGTGCGCACTGCGATTGTTACTTTGCACTATTAGAACGTTAATATGTTTAATGATAGGGTCCCAGAGGGTCTCTATTTTTTCTGGACTAATTAAACGAAAACTAAAATGAGTTTCCACTGTCGTGAATTTCATGTGCCTATGCCCAACGATAAGCAGTAGTCGACAAACGAACAAAAAAAATTTCTTATCACGTATTTCTAAATTTTTAAATGAAGTTCTGTCATTTAATGTTTAAAGTCGAAATCGTGAAAATAATATTATCCAACGATCAATGAAGAAGCGGTGGCAACTTTTCGTTGAAAAGATTTTAATTTAAAGTTAGAGCCGAGTCATTTTTCCACGAATCGATTAGATTCTCGTGTTTATTATTTAAAAGTAATTAACGGTAAATTAATTAGTAAATTGTAACCAAACGGCGTTCAACATTAATTTGATTTTATAGATGGTATTTCAGCTATAAAAACTTAACTATTAGTGGAAATTGGTTGGATACCGGTATTAATATGGAGAGTATCTATCCGTTTAAAAAATTATTCAGAGTGCATGATTGTTTATCGTGAGTGTTATGAATTAAAAGTTCTTAATGTAATTAATATCGCACTCGCGCATAAAAAGGCTTACAAATATAATTAGCGCTAAATACATTGATCGAACATTTCTATGGCTGCGTGGAATAACCGGCTATCTCGAAATTTATTTGAAAAAGCGGTTATCTCCAGGCAAAACCTGAGATAGCCGGTTGTTCAAGAAAATTCGTGATAAATGCTTTTCAAGCAAATTTTGTGATAGCCAGTTATTCTACGAACCCATCGATTTATCGTCCAGCTTGAAAATTCAATGCTGAACTATGCAAGGGTTGAAAAATCAAGTTACTCGTTCAGATATGATCTGGGGAGAGGATTAGATAACACCCCACTACAACTATAAGACACACGATGGTAGATTAGGACAAAATAAGTTGGGACGCAACTACTGCAATCAATTGGAGAATTTCAAGAGAGTGCTTCGATCTCAACCACGAACTTTCAAATATAAAACTGACGACGATGCCCCAGTCTAGTCACTTGGCATCAACTTCTTGAACTCGAGTTTTCTTTCATCAAGTTACGACTAAACTCTTGTGAATTCAGAACTTATAATCAGGAAAAATCTTTGCAAATCTTATTTTACAAATTTATGAACAAATCTCCGAACGTTTGATTTAATAAGACTTACCACAGAAAATATCAAACATTACCTATACCTACGCATAACTGCTTTTACATCAGATACGTGATTTAAACATGAATTCGAAAATTTTCGGGTTTGCGCCCTCGAATTTCGAAACTGGTCTTAATTATAATATTCACCTAAGATCCTTATTTTCAAACAATTCCCTACACGAACCAAATGAGGATTTATTTCGTTTCAATACATTGAAATGTCTATCAATTCATTACCAAATTTCGTTTCAACAGACTCAAGTCCGAAGGCATTAACTTGAAAATTGAGAAAATCTCTTTAAACGTATCGTGTTGAGCTTGTCATAATTTCCGATTCAACAACAGGAATTAATCTTTAATAATAACGCTGTGTTTCTGGAGGGTAATCGGCTAGTTGATATCATTCTAGAGATTCTTGCGGTAGCAGCTCGAAAAAAGGATGTCAATTTGTCTTAGCACATTCTCATGGGCGATAAGAAAAAACATGTGAAACGCGACGTGCAAAATGTGTGAACGCAATAGTTACATCCAAATATTGTATAACTATCTGGCTTTTCTATCATATGAGGTTACTGGAGAATCAGGGAAGCCAACATAGTGCTTGTGATATAGTGGAAATCCTTACGTTGAATTTCTGTTTGTGTGAAATTAATTCACAAATCTATTTGCAATGTCAGCAGATTTTTCTTTACGAATATTCCTATACTTTTTGTATAACATTTTCTGTCGGTGAGTAACCATTCTACAGGTCAATTGTGATAATATTTAATGATTCCCAGACACTCGATATCTAGCCTTGAATAGCTGAATCAGAGACACTTCATTGATAAATTTGTATAAACAAATAGATTAAAAAAGTTCCTCAGAATAGTCAGCTAAAACTACTTGGGGTACGTAGCCAAGAAAACGATTCGTAAGTTGATGGTACGGAGACCCATGGTGCTTATTAAATACCCAATATTAACTGGAAGACTTATTCTACATTACTAACCCAAAAATAGTCAGCATAGTCTGCTTCGACGGATGAAAATATTCTGTGCCATAGTACAGGTAACCTAACTATCACTTGAAGCCTGGATCTAAAATCAGTACTCATGTTTTCTGTTGTTGACGAATAATCGAGCAGTGTAAGACAAATCTAGCGATTGCTATTCGGAAAAACTGGGTTTTATGAAACCGGAACCCTTCTTAGTCTTGAAGAATGAAATTGTAGTCTGTTGTTTGGTAACTTTTCGAGATTATTTGCAATTGCAGGCGAATCAGGACATGTCTTCTAAATTCAAAAATTTTTCAATATCATCGTCCAAAGGTATGTATGTATGTACGTGAGTAATGCTTAAAGGTAACTGAGCACAATGTCAGGACAAAAGTAATGAATAATAATATGAAATTTGCGTAGGTATGAAACACAATTCACTTGTCAAAAATTTTCCTAAGCACTTAGTATTTCTATACTGATGAATGTGAAAGATATACATGGGTATATGTATATTCATATTACATGCTCCCAAAGTACACGTTTTATTTAGAAAATGTATGATACTGTTATATGAACAATAATAACCAAACCAAAAATTTTTGATAAATATTTATGAACGTTTTTCAATGATTTCGCTAATGTCCAGATTCACCCGCGAATTTTATTAACTTTCTAAAATCGCACCTATTACAATATTGCTCTTCCTGAATCCGTATTTGATGATGAGAATTTTCATTGTAATACCAAACCCCCCACCCATTTGAATTGATTTGTTACCTTCTCTCTAAAATCAACCAGCGTCAATTTTCGTAAAGGCGTTCCGACTCACCCGCATGCACCCTAAAATTAATTACAGTTTAAACCGTGAGTCGAGTGATAGCGAAAATCTATTATTAGACTAGAATAAAATTATTGCATTGCAGGTATGAGATAAGAACAAACCCATCGTACCTGTCAACACCATCACCAACGGAAATGTACTCATCTCCCGTTACCTGCCGGAAAGACACTAGTCACTGGATGGGCGGTGTCCTGTCCATTGAAACAGGAGGCTCGTGCCCAGTCACCAATTATTACTACTCCGGGTTCATAGCTTTGCAAATGTTGTTGGACGTTACAAAAATAAGGGTAAGCTCATAAAAACGTTACCTAAATTTTTAGTTTTTATCGCTATAATATTATCTCCTTTTTGAAGATTATTTTTACCATCATGTTGTGTTGGTGGCTAATTAAAATTAAAATTTCAGCTCAGGACTGATAGAAGTGATATCACAGTGCCTACAATAAAGCTGGAGATGTTTCCAAAAGAAGCCTATACGGCGAGTGAGTAAATTATTGAAACAATATTAATATTTACAGCTGTTAATATCGTTGCGTATTATAAATTTGTCGGAAAGATTTCGTTAACTGACTGTCGTTTCTTCGTCTCCTTCTATTTCAGATTGGATCCTCTATTTCAGAGTCGTTATCCCGCTTTATATGGTCTTGGCTCTGTCGCAATTTATTACATATTTATTGATACTAATAGTCGGTGAAAAAGAGAACAAAATTAAAGAAGGAATGAAAATTATGGGTCTTAAAGATTCTGTATTCTGGTAAGTCTCTCATCATCAAATTAGACCAAAGGTTCGGCGATCAATTAAAACTACCAAAACATACGTATGTATTTGATCTTTCCAGGATGTCTTGGTTCATCATCTATGCTGTGTTCGTACTGCTTCTCTCCGCGGTTGCTGTCGTCCTGTTATTCACTCTACAAATGTTTCAGCATACTCATTTCTTACCGATATTCCTGTTGGTAGTTCTCTACAGCTTCTCCGTGATTATGTTTGGTTTCATGATTACGCCGTTCTTCGATAAGTCACGGGTAAGTGAGCATCACAATACGATATTGCAACCACACAAATGTACTAAATAGTCACGGCGTTAACGAACCAATGTCGCGTTATGGAATAATCAATTTTCAAATGGGAATCCACAGGCATAACTCACGGCATTATATCCGTAAAACTATTGTCTCTACAAGATATGTTTACGAATTTTTCAGACTGCCGGAGTCTTGGGAAACTTTGCGGTGACAATTTTAAGCCTGATGTACTTTATACAAGTTTTCGTGGACGACTCGAGCTCAATCGCATTTTGGGTGGCGTCATTGATCAGCCCTTCAGGAGTTGCCTTAGCAATGGACAAGGTAAGGTATAATTTACTCTTCTAGCTTGAACTTCGGATGATTTTCCATACATTTAATCCTATGTTTGCGTCAGGCACTCGTTCTGGATCTTCAAGGTCAAGGTGTGAATTTTGACAATCTCTGGTCTGGCCCAGGGATCCCGTTTGGCGGAAGTCTCATCATGATGACTCTAGACATTTTCTTGTACAGCTTGTTGGCTTACTATCTCGATTCGGTCGTCCCCAGTGCGTATAGTTTTGCATTATCTGGAAAGAATATCCCCAATTAGTTTGCGTCTCTCGACAAGACGCAATGTTTTCGCTATTACTGATGAATATTCTTTAACATTCGCAGGTGAATATGGCGTTAAAAGATCACCGTTCTTCTGCTTCACTCCTGGATTTTGGTGTCGACGTAAGGTCCAACGGGTGAGTGAACGTATTGAATACAGACGTTTCCAGATGCGTCGAATCTATGGTCATCTGTAAACACGAGAGTCCGTGATGAGCGTCGCTTATCTGTTGTTCAAAGGTACCCTCATCAAATGGAGAGTCGAACTCTTTCATCCCTGGCGAAGAGACTAACCGGGATGTCGAACCTGTCGTGCGTGAAATGAAGGGTAGAGAAGCGATCAGAATAGTCGACCTTTACAAGTCTTATCAGAAATGTCGAAAGCCCGAAGTTAAAGCTGTGAATGGGATCAATCTCACGATCTACGAGGGCCAGATCACTGCGATTCTGGGCCACAACGGTGCAGGTAAGACGACGCTGTTCAACATTCTTACCGGACTTACCGCCCCGTCCGGTGGTACAGCTTTGATATTCGGCTATGACGTGAGGGATCACAACGACATGCAGATGATCAGAAGTATGACCGGAGTCTGTCCGCAACATGACATACTTTTTGATTTGCTCACGCCGCGGGAGCACTTGGAGTTTTTCGCCGCAGTGCGAGGAATACCGAGAACAATGATCGACGTTGAGGTGTGTGTTAGACCAAGCGAATAGTCGGAGTTCAAGTCGACTTATTGATTGGTTTCATTATTTCAGTTAAGATTTTGAGTGGGCATAGACAAGTCTGTGTGTTTTAGGTGAAGAAAACGCTGAAGGATATCGACTTGACTGAGAAGGCGGACGCTTTTGCCAAGTATCTGAGTGGCGGACAAAAGCGAAAGCTGTCTGTTGGAATCGCGATAATAGGTGACCCGAAGATAATTATTCTGGACGAACCAACGGCGGGTGTCGACCCGTACTCAAGACGACAGATGTGGTCCTTTCTACAATCAAGACGTCACGGCAAAGTCATCCTTTTGACCACACACTTTATGGACGAAGCTGACATTCTGGCGGACCGGAAGGCTGTGATCAGCAAAGGGAAGCTCAGGTGTTGCGGGAGTTCTCTTTTCCTCAAGAACAAATTTGGGATTGGGTATCATTTAACGTAAGTTTCGATACGATCTTCATGCTTTTATTTTTTCACTTCACCATCCTCAATTTTCAGGTTGGTGCTGGAAGGAAATCCCCGAGAACATGCAATAACTCGGCTTGTGTCATCTCACGTTGCTAAAGCCGAAAAAGCGAGGCGCCATGGCCGAGAGCTGAGCTTTATCCTGCCTCATAATTCCGTTGAGAACTTTGCACCGTTGTTTTCAGCAATCGAACAAGAGATTAAAACGAAAAGTAGCAGGCTTGGCATTAGCAGCTATGGCGTTTCCATGACAACTTTGGAGGAAGTTTTTCTACACCTAGAACGGGATGAGGAAACAGAGTGCACAATGGACAATTTGTCAAAGAAAATGGTCAGGAATCGAGCCTTAAGTAGGTCTCTGTCTTTGCAATCAAAGAGCACTTCTTATCAGAGCTTACAGAACGAAGGTGCAACCATTCAAGCTGATGGGCAAGTTAAAGGTGATCAGACTTCTGATGGCTATGTGAAAGAACTTCGAATTAAGAGTTTTTGTTTCGATGTTGTAAAAAGTTTGGTTAGCAGTTTCGGTTTTAGTAAACATTCCAAATCTCGAAATCGCGATTCGTAGTCTCTCCGAAACCACACAACTGATTAGAATGTATTTAAGTTTTTGAAAATCTTGAACATTTTTCCGAAATTTTGGAAAAATTAAATACTTAGCCGCACTTTCTGGCGTAACAAACAATTCCAAAGCTTCAGTCCGATTGATTATGTGGTTTTGAAGAAACTACTAATCGTGTTTTCAGTATTTAGTAGTTTTTAGATCGTGTATTAAAGCCGCTTGTTGTCCATAATTCGACTGACCACAGTTACTTTCAGCTGCTGGTGATCTACCAGATGGTGTGCACAACGACAAAAATCAAGTCATTTTGGGACTTGGGTTGGACCCTGTTAAAACGCGGCCTAACTTTTGTCAAATATTGAAGGCAATGCTACGATTGAGGCTATTGAGATTGTTCAGGAACATCCAGCTGTTGTACTTCACCATTGTTGCTCCGCTAGCTCTAGTTGCACTCGGCCTGTACATAAATAGCATTCAAACTGTTGACATAAAGATGCAGTCTCTCGAGTTGAACCCTGGTGAGAAACACGTTGGATTGTTTTATCGATTGGCAGTTCGTTATTGAGCAATCCTGACTTCAATAATTGTCCTTAGATACATACGGTATGGAAACGAGAATTCTTTACACGAACAACACGGAAGATAACATTTCTCCCCTGATGAATTACATCAGTGCTGATGTCGAAGAGCTTGACGAATACGATGGAAACTTCGTGGAACTTTTACATGCAGCACCTCGCATGGCAGCTTTCAACGTAAACGACTATAACCTTGCCAGTCTGAATCTGACGATGATGTACAATGACACGATGCAGCATTCTCTTCCTATTCTGGTTAACATCATTTCGAAGGCAATGTACAGGTGAGATAAAGAGAGAAAGAGAGAAATACATAGAAAGCATAAGCATTCGGGCTGAAAATCTATTCAGCAATCTATTGCTAATTTGAATGCATACAGGAACATCATCATTCGAAAAGTTGAATGAGTAGATAATTGGGACTAGATATAGAAACAAAATCGAACCAACTATGTGTACGGATAATTTTGTGTTCTTTTAAATCATAACGAATAACCAAACCTAATTGAGATTGTATGTTTAAGATTACTCACGGATGACAAAGACTCTCACCCTATTGAAGTCAAAACGCATCCATTCCAGCAAACTTCTCAGCCACAAGAGTTCAATATAGGAATTGGAAGTTCAGCACTATTCATCGGAATGATATTTGTACTGATTCCCATAATACTGGCAGTAGATATGGTGTATGACAGAGAGGTAATATACAATCATACCTAACTACACGCAGTGTTGTGTAAGCTGGAGCCTGGAGATATTCTGTATAATAATTTTTCGGATTTTGAACTTGGGAGTTTTAGTATCGGTCATATAATTTCATACATATTCCAAATGAGAACTTTGTTTTCATGTTATATAGTAATTTCAATAACGGTTTAGGCTCTTCATCATTGGGGTTTCTAGTGTCTTCAAAATTGTTTTGTGTAATTTCAATTGGGAAATGGTGGAGTTTAAGAACAGTAATAACATTCTCGAAATTTTTCAACTAATTGGAATACATCCATTTATGTATAAGGGTCATTATTTTAATTCTGTGACAGGTTCGCACCTTGGGTATTCCAAACCTCTTTTGATGTTTAGGAATCGATTTTATGCACCAAAATAGGGTAGATTCAACACTGTTAAGACTCTAAAACTCAACTCAAAAGTGGCAATAAGCATTTGAAGTTAAAATATAAATAAAAACCTGATTTTCACTTCATTTCTTTAAGCAATTTGACATTGGTAAAAGAAATGTCTAAATCACATTTTTTTTTTTATGTAAAAAATGCTCAGCTTATCAATGAAGATATTTTCGAAGCCCAATAAGTTCAACAACTAGGCTAAAAATGCATTTTTTTCCAATCGATTTTCAACATAGTCCCCTTGATTTTATTTTAAAATGGCTGCCATCATTCGATTCCTTGCAGTTTTTTACGTCAAACACCATCATGATACTAAGGTGCCCTCTAAAAACCGAGTCGGGAGATGAAATAGAAAAAAAAGGATTTTCCTGTAATAATTTAATTTCAAATAGAATACGAAATATTCCGAGCTCTTACTAAGAGATTGTTTCACCTTCGAATTCGGGACCCCATACGACAGTTGTTCTCTTGTATAACTGTTGTATAATTCTCTTGTATAACTGTTGACAATGGGCCTTATTTCACGAGACATGCGCAATTTTGTTCCAAAAGTTGATATGTTTGGCAAAGAGCATAAATTGTATAGTTTGTAGTACATTCAAATCAATTAGTTTTGATAAAAATCAGTAACTTTTTACCAAAAGTAGCTGATTTGTATATAGGGGAAGGCGAGGCAAAATGAGACACCATTTTTTAGAGAAAGAATTCTTTCTGTTTTCCAATACAATTGGAAGAGATCTGTTCATTTTAACATCTTCCTTAAGTACCGGAAAGTCCACAAAAATATTACTGTCAATTGAACAGAATCGGTTACTGCAGTCACCTGTTCGTTATTTATATCGACTGCATAACAGGAAAAGTAATGTCAATTGTACAAAAATTACATGTTGGATTCTACATTACGTATCTATTGAACAGTAGAATTAATGTAATTTTTTATGAGAAATCTTCGTGGTTGTTGGATTTCAGAAATGTTATCGCAGTTTCACATCTCATTACTGTTGAATTCAGCATGTTATGGGCGATTTACAATTTGAACAGTAATAGAGTCATCGAAAGGAACGTGTTCTGGTGAATCTACACTTGACCTTGTTATTTTTGACAGGAAAATCAGTGATAGAAATAAAGTCCACAAGAACCGGTATTATTTCCAACTGTGAATAGTGGCCCTTTTACCTCTTACTAAAATCATTCAGATAACAAACATGGATTAAACAAAAATCTTTTTTTGCTGAAAATTTTAAATTGGCCGCATTGTCCGGGCTGATCAACTTGCCCCATCCTACCTACAAACCGTAACATTTTTTCTCGCACGAAAAATATGGTGTCTCATTTTGTCCAGCTTTCCCTTATATGAAAGTTAGCTAATTTTTATCAAAACTAATTGACTTGAATGTAAGAAGTATATAATTTATGCTTTTCACTAAACATAACAATTTTTGAAACAGAATTGCGCATATTTCGTAAGCCCATTGTCAACAGTTAAGGGTCGTCTTTTATATCATCAGATATAAGAGAACATCTTCCAAAGTAGCATATGGGGTCCCGAACCCGAAGGTGAGACAATCTCCTAGTAAGAGCTCGGAATTTTTCGTATTTTTTTCGAAATTAAATTAGGTATTACAGAAAGTTCCTTTTTTTGTATTTCATCTCCCGACTCGGCTTTAAGAGAAAACGCTATTATCACGATGGTGTTTGACGTAAAAAAACTGCAAGGAATCGAATGGTGGCATCCGTTTTAAAATAAAATTGTGGAAATAGTAATAGTAGATGACAGCCCAGGCGAGTCATAATAAATGAGTCATCAGGGGGGTGGTGGAGTGGCGGCAGGTCGCCGTTAGTCTGTTCTAGTCAAAATATATGACATGACAGGCGGTAGTCGGGCCCTCGGGTCAGTGGATCGGCTGGATTCAAGATGACGGCTTTTCAAAAACCAAGATGGCGCCCTAATGTTACAAAATTAAGATGGCAACGGCCGTCTTTCAAAATCCAAGATAGCGCCCCTCTGTTTTCAAAATCCAAGATGGCGCCCCTTTTTATTCGAAAACCAAGATGGCGGCGGCCTACTTGTCTAAAATCTGAACTATATACTGAAGTGATGCGATGTTATCTCTCTTTCTCTCGCTTCTGCATTCGCCGGCTGTTGTTGGAGATGTTTCTTACGCCATCTCTCTCTCTCTAACCTGTGGAAATTCTGAATATAGGTATACCATGAGGTTATGAGGAAAGAAAACACAGGATGCAGGCAATCCAACAGTCAAATTTTCGAAGATTTCCAAAGTCATTGTATTCGCAAATAATGATATGGGACGGGAACCCCCACCATGTGGTTGAAATGACAAATACAATGTCTTCAGAAATCTTCGGGAATTTGACTGTTGGGTTGCCTGCATCCTGTGTTTCCTTTCCTCATAACCTCACGGTATACTAAAGCGATGCGATGCTATCTTTCTCGTTCCTGCAGTCACCGGCTGTTACTCGAGATGTTTCTTATGCCATCTCTCTCTAACTTATACTACAAAGTGGGGTGGGGTCGTATGAAACAGAGACGAGATGCATATTGTACAAATTTTATTTATTAATTTTTCATTTATTTATTTACACAGACAGCAGATTGTGATATCACATATGCATGTCTCCCCTGTGTCCGTGTGAGGGTGGTGGAGAGGGGTTCGGCGATAGGATGACGTCATGGTCGCAAATCCCCGCTCCACACCCTCACACGGACACGGGGGAGCATGCATGTGTGATATTACAATCTGCTGTCTGTGTAAATGAATAAATGAAAAATTAATAAATTTTGTACAATATGCATCTCGTCTCTATTTCATACGACCCCACCACACTTTATAGTATAAGTTAGAGAGAGATGGCATAAGAAATATCTCGAGTAATAACCGGCGACTGCGGGAGCGAGAGAGAGAGAGAGAGAGAGAGAGAGAGAGAGAGAGAGAGATAGCATCGCATCACTTTAGTATATAGTTCAGATTCCCACAGGTCCACTGGTTTTAGAAAAATCGGCCACCGCCATCTTGGTTTTCGAATAAAGAGGGGCGCCATCTTAGATTTTGAAAATAGAGAGGCCCCAATCTTGGATTTTGAAAAACTCCCGCCGCCATCTTAATTTTGTAACATTAAGGCGCCATCTTGGTTTTTGGAAAGCCGCCATCTTGAATCTAGCTGAGTCACTGACTCGACGGCCCGACTACCGCCTGTGACGTCATATGTTTTGACTGGAGCAGACTAGTGAACTACCGCCACCCCATCTCCTCCCTGATGAATCATTTGATATGACTCGCCTGGGCTGTCACCTACTACTATTGTTGTTAAAAATAAAAAATAAAAATAAAAAATTGCATTTTTATCCTACTTGTTGAACTTTTCGAGCTTCGAAAATATCTTTATTGAAAAGTTGAGCATTTTTTACATGAAAAAATGTGTTTCCAAGATATTTTTTGCCAATGTCAAATTGCTAAAACAAATGAAATAAGAATGAAGTTTTAATTTATTTTTTAACTTCAAGTGCTTATTGCCACTTTTTAGTTTAGTTTCAGGGCCTTGATAGGGCTGATTCTACCCTCTTTTGACGCATAAAATCGATTTCTAAACATCAAACAAGGTTTAGAATAGCCAAGGTACAACCCTGTCACGGAATTAAAGTAATGACCCATAAATACTTTGTCAAGTTACCTTTATGCGGTCACTTTTCAAATTCCGACTATTTAAAGCTAGGTGCTTCTACAGCGTATCTTGCACAACATTGCCGAACGGTATAAATAACGTAGTGAAATTGACAAAGCGAAATATATTTTTATTGTTCAGATAAAAGCTAAGAATCAGCTCCGCGTCAACGGTTTGTCATTCTCCATGTATTTCTTGACGTACTTTATCGTCTTGGCTGGACTTATGGCTTTCATCAGCCTCTGCATCCTCGGAATAATATTCATCTTTAATGTCCCGTCCCTGCAGGAGCCCCCTGCGCTCATAACCTTGGCCGTATTACTCATGCTCTACTGTCCTTCCTCCATTCTTTTCTCCTCATGTCTCAGCTACATCTTTGACAAGATGGACTCTGCGCAAAGCATCCTACCAAACATAGTGACAATCGTTGGAATGGTCCCCTTTCTTTTGGTCATGGGTCTTGACATGTTAGGCCTGGGTAAGTGTTCAAATTTGGGACGTTTAAAGCAGCTAATGATCTTTATTTACCGGAGATTCCAACACCGAAACTAATTTATATTTCTAAAGGTGGAACTGCGGCCTTTGCTCTACACGTGGTTCTTTCGCTGTTGAACACCATGTACGTTCCGTACGCGGCCGTTTACTATGTCGACCGTGTTCATCTTATGTGCTCCATAAACGCGGCATGCCATCACTTGACCATGTCGGATTACCTGACGACAGAAATCATATTGATGGCTGTCGGTGTGATATTGCACATTCCAATTTGGTTTATCGTTCTCGTTCTATTGGACATCAAGAAAACCGGAGGAAACGTTGGCGATGCCCTAAAATACTTGCTGGTAAGATTTACATCATTTCATTGAACTCAAATTTCTGCAGGGAATATCAATGTCGATTCGCTAAGTTGTTTGACCAGTGCAATTGCATTGTTAAATATCTTCAGCCGATTAAGTACATGTTCGAAATATTATATATTGACATGTCATCCAGCGCAACGGAGGATCAATAGGCGAGGAAATCATGGAGAACTCAGACGTTGGTGAACATGAAGATTCTGACGTTAAGACAGAGAGGCAGAGAGTTTTCAATTTGATGGCCTCATCTGTACAAGAACCGCCAGTCGTAATGGTTCAAGTAAGTGGGCCATCATCTTCAATATATACCAATATCTGCATTGCAATCCATCATATGTTGCTCTTTCACGTTGAATAACGATTGCCCTTCATTACCACGGCAAACCTTTACATGCTTCAGCATTAATTAACCTATTTTGCTATTGCCGCTCAGAACTTGCGTAAAGAGTACCGGAATCGAGAAGTCACATCCTGTAACTGCTGCATGAAGCGGGATGAAGAACCAGCGCCCAAGAGGAAGATCGCAGTGCGAAATCTTTCGTTGGCTGTTGAACCTGGTGAGGTGTTCGGTTTACTGGGGCATAACGGTGCCGGAAAAACTACGACGATGAAGATCATTATTGCGGAAGAAGCCGCGAGCAGAGGGCGAGTTCAAATAGGGGGTAGTAATATAACATCGCAAATGACCGAGGCTTTCAGACAGATGGGTTATTGTCCACAGCATGATGCTCAGTGGAAAAATATCACCGTCAGAGAACACCTTGAGTGTTACGCTGCAATACGTGGCGTACCATCAAGTGATATCGGCAGGTAATGTATACCTATACTTTGTGACATTGCCAGTTCAGTTCCCTATTCAAACAGTCAATTGAAAAATCCGGAAATTCAAGTGTAATCAGAATTACCTATTTATGGTAAACTGCAATCGGTATTTTATAGAGTTACACGTTTGAAACTAATCCAGTGATCTTTATGAAGCTGAAGCTGGATATAGGGATGATTAAGGGTAAGAAATAAGGTTGAATCGAATTCGTTGTAACTGTTAACGGATTATGTCAGTCGTGTGTAACTCTTGAAAATCTCTGATTGGCCACTTTAATCGTGATACCGTCCACAAAACATTTCAAAGTTCAGATTTACCTTCAAGAGACATTAAACAAGCTTTTAAAACCTTGGCAGGATCGTTGATCTGTACTTGTCAGGACTTCAAATCCACGAACACGCTGATAAACAGTCGCAGGAGTGTTCTGGGGGTACCAGGAGGAAACTGAGCTTCGCTATGGCGATGGTTGGGGGGCCAAAAGTCGTCCTCATGGACGAGCCCAGTACCGGAATGGATCCTCGTTCGAAGAGGTTTCTCTGGGATACGATTCTCGCCAGCTTCCAGGTTGGTATACACAGCAATAGCGTAAAAATTTGACCGGGAATAATAAGCGTACAACAGGATGTCCCGGTTTCGGTTGCACAGGGCGGTAGAGGGGCAATCCTCACGACCCACTCGATGGAGGAGGCCGATGCCTTGTGTTCGCGGGTGGGGATCATGGTCAAAGGCGAGTTGCGGTGTATAGGATCTACTCAGCACCTCAAGAACCTCTATGGAGCCGGCTACACGTTGGAAATGAAGCTGTTGGGAGGTGACTGCACACCAACAACTCCTTCTGGGGATCGGATCACCGGGCTGAAGGATTTCGTCGCTGGTCTTTTCCCAGATGCCATACTGGAAGAAAGCTTCGCTGATAGGCTGGTTTTTGGCGTACCCCAGCACGCTGTGCAGTCGCTGGCTGAATGCTTCACCCAGCTGGAAAAGGGTAAGGAAGAATATTTTTGAAAAAAGTGTTGATGTGTTAAATGGACAATGGGGCAACGACAAAGCTTAGGTTATAGTCAGTTGACACTTAAACTAAATTATACGTTATGGATTAAACTTCGATTGCATTTACTTAGAGTACATAGAATAGAGAGCTTCGTCAACCAGGGTTCAGCTCGGCGACTTATGTTGGATGGTAATATGAAATTAACTATACCCCGAAATTTCTGAGATATGGAATTCCACACCTGAGAATTTGTGATAAAACTATAATAAAGAAGTCTTACGAGTTAAATAAAGAAGGTTCCCGATAAAATCCTGAGCATTAAGATAGATTTTCGTACTATACACGTAGCAATTAAGTTATTTGAAAAGTAGTGCCGGAGATTTTAGGTTTTGCGTGATAATCAAATGGAAAGTCTCATTGTTGATTGAGGTACCACTCAGACTTTAATGACACTGTTGACGTTTTGGGAGATTGATTGTCTGACGCAATCTAAAGATTTTTGAGGTGAGAGATCAAAAAAAAATTTTGATTTCTTTTTACACGCGATATACGTACAATCTACGGAAGAAATATATGACAGAGCCCCCCATTGTCTATGTTCTGGGAACTTGGCTGGACAGTTTATTTTTCTATGACTTAGCTTATAGCACTTGGCCTATAAAGAGTTTTAAATAATCAATTTTGAAGCACGTTTCTGAACTGACAAGCAGATTATCAAGACTTTCTGGCCACGGATTTAAATCAAACTTCTACAGGTCGTATTTCCTTGAATGAAAATATAAACTCAATTTTAAGTACTCGAATCTGTTTCCTTAATGTTTTCAGATAATTTCAGGAATTGCTGCATAGAATTACGATTTTGTAAACAAATATCGTGCGTTTTCAAGAGACCAATTTAAATTATGCTGTTCTATTTTTTTTTTTTTTTTTTTTTTTTTTTTTCAAGTTTGTGTCTTTCTTTGCGGGAAGGGGTGTAAGATTAAAAAAAAAAAAAAAAATTAAAAATTAGTCTGTTATTCAAGATTGTATATTACTCTTATTTTCGTTTGTTTTTTCGGGTGTTGATACAATTTACATATTATCGTAGCTGAGTAATTATCCATTTTCAGTATCACACAGTGGAACGATTGCGTTTTTCCTGAATAGTATTATCTTTCGAAAAGCAATACAACAATGAATTTTCTAGAATTTCTTAGGTATTGTTATTTACGAAAACGAAAATTGATTTTAAGAAGAGATTTTTGAACTCAATTGCAAAAGCAATTGCAATAGAATGAGTATTTGCTGCTTTGTACTCATTTCTAAACGTCTTTTAATAATTTCAGCCAACCGATTACACGATCCTTAATTATCGTAGGCTGCGGTGGTGAAGAAATGCCAATCAAAATCTCGATCACGATAACAAGCATGCGTTTCTTGCGAAAAACATTTGCAATTGTTTTTGTGAGCCGAAAAATCGCTTTGAAGAAAAAATAGAACCGTGTAATTCAAATTGGCCCGTTAAAACCGCACATTTGTTGAAGCAGATCGTAGGTTAAGTCCGGGGGAGATGGCTATAGTTTTTTCAAGTATCTGCCAAACGAAAACTACAGATGTTTTTATACTTATCTTTATATGTAATCAAACTTTGAACATTTAACTTTAAGATGATTAACAAAAATCAAAAAAATTCTGATCAGATCAACCTCAAAATTAGCATCTTTCCAAAAGTGTGACTGGCCATCTCTCCCGGAGTATCCGGGTGAGATGGCCATAGGAGTAGAAGAGAGATGGCCAGTATCTAAATTCTACTCTTGCCTCCCTCTTTGGTTTTATGTTTCAGTTCTTAACTATTTTTTCCTTCTTCAAAGTTGTCACACTATGCACTGAAGTCAATCTTCGATGAAACGGATTTCATAATAATTTTCTCAGCAACCAACCCAGTTATCCTCGTCTTTGCTCACATTGTCATCATCACTACTTTCAAACACCCTTCTAATTGCCTTTCTTTTGTTTTTTGCAGTACGCTTTATGGTGGTTATTTTCATAAAAACTGTACTTGGCCATCTCTCCCAATCTTCCCGGAGAGATAGCCACGTTTGAAATATAAATAAGTCAAAACAGTACATGCGAAAATTTGAGCATATAGCGAAGCTCTATTCGTAAACTATTCAGGAAATACAAAAATAACCACTATTTTCATCAAATAACATCATCAGAATGTAAAGCATGAAACCTTAAGAAAAACTTCAGCAGTAGACAAAACAATTGAGAAGGATTTTACTTGCTTTTTTGTTGTTTTTTGCCAAACTTTTGCTCATACACTTGCACCTACACTTGATGCAAAGCGAACCAAGTAGTAACAAGTGAAATCCAGTGAGCAGTTTTATGAAATATTTCGATTGGCCATCTCCCCCGGAATTACCCTAATTCTAACAGCTTTTATGGAGTCCGAATATAACGAATGTACGCTTTCTAAAAAGTTCAGACATGAAACTGGTATTGTTCTTTGTTTAATATCATTTCAAACTTTATTAAATTTTGGGACTCCTCGTGTAATTGTTAGGTGGTGGAAAAAGGGTTTGCCAACAAAGTCACCCGTTTTACTTAGCTGATTTTTTAACTTTCGGACTCTGGTATGATTATCAAAGCTGATTCTGAACTGCGGACTCGGATATAGGTAATATCAAAGCTGCCAACCGTCCACAGAGCCGGGACTAGGTCCAAGCCCTCGTGCCTGACTTTCTTACTATTTTATCTAACAAGACCATCTATCTATTTGTTGATGTAAATTTTGTTTTTTCAGCAAAAATGGAATTGGATATCGAAGAGTACAGCTTCAGTCAGACGACCCTGGAACAAGTATTCCTAAAATTCTCTCACTACGACGAAGTAAACGGAAGCGAATAATACGGAAGAAACGTTAGTGTTTCAAGTGAAAATAATTAGTGGTAACTGGATCGGGTCGCCGATGAGCTAGTTAAACAAAAACGTTCATCTACTTCTATAAATATGTTAAAAAAAAGTCACGCGAGCATAAAGTCTGGGACCATAGAAGGTGGAGAGTATTCGATGACACATAATAAATAATTTATACATATATAAAAGTAATAATAATAATGATAATGATTGTTGTTATTATTATTGTTGTTATTATTATTGATTGTTATTAGGGAGAATTATCTAGTTTATCAATATTATTACTGACCCGTACGACAAGTAATAACATCGCACTGTCATATAACTTGTACTACATATATACTTACGTATACCTACGATTAGAATATATATGAAGAAAAATAACAAAAAAAAAAAAAAACAAAAAACAAAAAAAAAAAAACAAAAAAAAAAAAATAAAAAAATAAAAATAAATTATCTATTAAATAAAATGTGAAGCCGAAACATATATTATATATATATCGAATGAAATCGTTTTTATGTTATAGTCGGAAATTGTAACAGTCAGTCGTCATTTACATGTTTTTTTATAAACGGTAAATGTTGTGAATTTTAATTATATAAAATCTAAATTTATAACCGTATGACGATTATATGTAAATAGTTACGAAAATATATCACTATATGCAGTGTTATTCAAATATAAAATTATACTCGAGATCATTTCGGACTTTGGACTTATAATGAAAGGAAAAAGAAGAATAAGAGATATAAATTAAAAATAATATCGTAGACTCCGAAGCTTCGACTGTAATTGACATTTCAAGAATGGTAAGTGAAAATGTTATATAGTATGTACGGGCGACGAAAGTAGCAGGAATTGTTCTTATATAGGTTACGCGACTCTTAGAGTTATGCAGGTATAAGAGATACGCAAATAGTACTACCTAATCATTGAGCGACTCCTCCGCATCCTAACCACGGAAATCAATTTTAATGAAAGTTTTCAGGTTTTTCTTTTATTTTATTCATTTATTTACTTATTTATTTATTTTTCTGGTATTGGGAATAAAATTATTTTTCTTATTTTCTATACGTATGTCTGTTGCTGTAATTGTTAGTTTTCTTAACATCATCATCATCATCATCACACCAATCATTCACATTTTTTTTCATTGTTTTTTATTTAGATAGGTACGTTTTTAGTTACGATGAAATCTTATTTGTTCACTTGGCGAGTTTATTTCAAATGAATAAGTCAGTGATGCGGATACATATATCCTGTAGATTTAATTCACTAATTCATATATAGCTTTTAGTCGAGATTTAGAGCGGTAATGTTACAGAATCGATACGTAAAATAAACTTAGGGATATGTTATAGCCGTGCGTTTCTTGGCGTGTGCGTGTGCGTGTGCGTGTATCAGCGGTAAATGGGGGAATAATATATATAACAAATACATCCATATATACATATACATACATACGTTATACAATGATTTAATCACCGCTCGAATTGTAGATATAACGCTTTTTATATTTTATAAATCATAAATAATATGTAATTGAAATATTCATTTAATGGTGAAAAATCAGAAAACAAAAAAGACGAAGCAGGAAAAGAAAAATAACTATTTAACACGAATAAAGTTAACACTATATGGTATATGATGAATTTTTTCATGCTAGTAACATCTTACGTATACACATAAGTATATTGGAAAATATACATGTTAATTTACATTGTACAAATTAAAACATAGGCAATGTTATCATTAGGCATAATTTTTAATTCGATTTCGATTGAAAAACTGTTTCACGATTAAATTAAGGATGAGAGAATATGTTATTTTTGCCTAATTAGATATATATATATATATATAAAAAAAACAGAAATGTCCCATCAAATAATATAACGCCTGCCTATGACAAACAGGACGACGTAATTTTTCTTCAAAATAAAAAAAAAAAGTTTAAATTAGGTATACTTACGTGTAGAAGATTGATGAAAAATAATAAAAAAAAAAAAATAAAGAAATGAGAAAATGAAAACGATTCCAAATAAACTTAAGGCTGGAATCATTTGATAAAACTGCAACATTCGCAGGACTGACAGAGATTTTGTAGACGGAGTTTTTGGTAGTGAAATTTGAAAATTATCAAACAGAAAATTTTTGTAAATACAATACTCTATGCAGAAATCGGATATAGATATTTTAGGGATTATATGTATACATACATACATATATATATATATATATATATATATATATATATATATATATATATATATATATATATATATATATATATATATATATATATATATATATATATATATATATATATATATATATGTATGTATTTATGTATATACCTATATACATATGAATATAAAAATATTGGGGTAATCCATATCATTCCGAAGAAGTCTTGTACATCACCACTTCCGATTTCAGATTTCATTTTATCTGATTTGAATTTTATAAGCCATATGATGTAAGCCATTTTTCAAATGAGTTACGATTTTTAGAATTTTCGACTTTTCTGAAATTTTAACATTTTCAAACTATGCTATTTCCGAAAGTGACGATTGTTTCAAAAAGTTGTTGGAACTGCAAATTTAAGTTACGTGTTTTCGTACTGTCTCGGGGAGGAAAAATTTACCGATTTTTTTTTCAATACAGTTTAAAATCCAGAAAAACTGTCTTGACACTAATTTCAATTCTTCATGTCTTTGGGCACGATTCATATTTACGAAAAAATTACACCAAATTTCTTGCAAAAACACAGAAATTTTGAACCGTTTTCAAATATGGGTTCGCAATTGGTTCACGAATCACGGTATAATATTTCATAAAGTAAGATTTGTCCATTTTTTACCTTATTACACTGGTATAAGAGAGTACCTAGTAGCAAATGTGATACTGCGATTATTGCTTACGATATAAAGGCTCAACTACAAATATTCTAGAAGGAATTGGCACATGAGTTCTGAAAATTATTCTGACTCAATTTTTTTATGTAATCCTCTTCAATACGTAGTACTGATTGTAAGAATACATGTTGACATGGGGTAAGTTGGTTCTATATTGTTTGAATCGAAATTGTTTAAATAATTTAAAAAAAAATGTTATTTTCAATTTAGGCAATTTTTTCACATCCTTTCATTAAGTATGAATATACAAGGTTCCATGATTTCTTTTGATGAATTCAATATTTTAGGAAATATGATTTTTATTTAATTAAAAAATCACAAATTGGACTATTTTTGACCCATGAAAAATATATCAAAATATACGGGCGGAGAGGCCGATGCAGCGCGTGAGTCAGAGAGAGACAACAATACTTTGAGGTACTCAGGTGATAAATCATTAAAAATGAGTTTTCAGCAATGAAAATTTTCTTATTCCTGCTTATAGATTTTGTTGAGTATAGTATAAAGGTTATAAAAGAATTTACACTTTATTTTCATCGCATCATATATTTTGATATGTTTATCATGGGTCAAAAATATTCAAATTTGTGATTTTTTAATTTTACAAAATTCATATCTCGTAAATTATTGAACTTATCAAAAAAAATCATAGAACCCTTTATATTCGTATTCAATGAAAGAATATGAAAAAAATTGGTCCAAGTTGAAAATAACATTTGTTTGAAATTATTTGAACAATTTCATTTCAAATAATACGACACAAGCTTACCCCATGTCAACAAGTATTCTTACAATTACTACTACGTATTGAAGAGGATCACTTACAAAAATTGAGCCAAAATAGTTTTCAGATGTCATGTGTCAATTCCTCCTAGACTAAAAAGCTAGACCATTTGAAGAATGATTTAATTATTGTTGATGTATTGATCTATAGATAGACAAAAAATAAATGATAAAGCGGTGAAAAGGTTCGTATCACACACTTCTATTTAATGATCACACTGCTTAACTCTCAGCATTATTTTCTTACATAATTGAATAGAATTAGATACAGCAAAAATAATTGAAGAATTCTTCAGCCAGTTAAGCTTTTCTGGTTGAACGTTTTTATCGTCAGAATTATTCGCAGTATTCTCATTCATCGTTTGTGACTATTGCTTGTGTGCTAACGCATATATATATATATATATATATATATATATATATATATATATATATATATATATATATATATATATATATATATATATATATATATATATATATATATATATATATATATATATATATATATATATATATATATTATCAAATAATATATATATTAGCAAATCCTGCCTTATAAAATGAACCGTCACTTTTGAACTAATTGTGAACCCATATTGAAAAAGCGCTCAGAATTTCTGTCTTTCTTCAAGAAATTTTGTGTATAATTTCTTTCGTAAAAATGAGTTGTACCTGAAGACGTGATAAAATTGGAATTAGTGTATAAAAAGTAATATTTCGGTGTTCCTGTGCTTATTTGAGAAAATTCAGTACATTTCTCTTTCAAAAGACGATACCAGAAAATTTTTAAATTTGTATCTCACTTGCGAAAGTGCCAGAACATTTCAAATAATTCTGCGGTGTTTTTTCAGGTGAGTGCTACGATAGAAAAATTCAAATCCGAAATCGAAAGTGATAATGTATATGAATGGGCCCGGTTGAGATGATATGGATTATCCCAGATACATTATATACATATATGTGTGTGTGTGTATATATATATATATATATATATATATATATATATATATATATATATATATATATATATATATATATATATATATATATATATATATATATATATATATATATATATGTGTATATATATATATATATATATATATATATATATATATATATATATATATATATATATATATATATATATATATATATATATATATATATATATATATATATATATATATATATATATATATATATATATATATATATATATATATAAATGTATATATGTCTCTTCAATTTATAACATAACGTTAGTCAATTATGGAATTATAAAACTGCAAAAACATTTTATGGAATAATATATATATATAATACGGTATATACAATTTTTTATGCAGTCATTACTGAGAATAACAAAGAATAGTAATTATGTAAGTGGTTTGAAATTTGAATTCAGTGTAGGTACAATTATTTTTAATTTTTTTTCTTTATTCTTGTAAAATTTGGATTTTATTCTCCATAAATACGTTTCTGAATTAAATTTGTTAACAATTTAATTGTCTAGTGCTTCAGTGATTCGTTCAGACTTAATTTCACATCGCGCAACGAATTGATGTATGAATGCGTTATTGTCTTGCTTTTGTTCAAAATCATTTGCATAATTAAATGTAGAACAGGCAATCTTAAAATACGTATTTGAATTTTCCTTAGAAATTAGCTGTGCCATGAAATTGATATGATAATAAATTTTCTTTAATTTGTGTAACAATAATAAACTGAATGTAATAAGTTGTTTCATCGATGCTTTTTCACTAATAAAAATTAGTTCAAATATTAAATACTCTCTCCCTGTACCAGAATATATATTTGTCCACGCTTCATGGTATGGTTTCAATGAATCCGGGAGACAAAGTGATAAAACATTCACGAAGACTTTTTATTGTTTCTTCGTGTTGATAACTAGATCATACATACATTTCCAACAACAGCAATAGTAAAATCAATATGGACGTGTACAAGAAGATTACAATACAAGAGTCTAGATATGTATACAATATAGTGAATCAACAAGAGGTAAAACCCTGCTCCACCTCAATCCTAATTAGCTCGCGATCTACCGCGTCGGGGTACCTTCAACTCCCATGTGAAATTTCCGGGTAGTCTGTTCGTCACCGAAGCAGGACAAACGACGTTCAAGCGCAAGTAAAGCTCCGGTCGAGAGCTTGGCGCAATCGACGGTTCCAAATCATCCAATCTCAGCGCTGCCCTGACGGCTAGCGGTGCAAGTTCCGGCGAGCAGCGCAACTCTACTCCAACGACAAGATCGAAACACGGTGGACCATTCCGGTCCTCTTCAGGGTCCTCTGGGCTATCGGGATCCTCGGGGTCATCAGGGTTCTCCGGGTCCTCCCAGTCCCCCGTCGCCGTTGACTTGAATTTATTTTCAAAAGCGTACTTGTTCATGTTCCCGTAATAGAAAAACTGGCCACCGTATTCGCCATAACCAGAATAAGTCGAGGCTGGTGGTGCTCGTGGTGATGGCAGAGCGGGCGAACGGAGAAGTCGCTCTCTGTCGTAGTGTGACTTTTCGAATAGGTGTTCGTTAACGCTGCCTACCAGACGGCGCAGCCGTAGGTACATAAACCGCTGCTCATCTCGCCAACTGTTTTCGTCGGGGGCTGCCGGTACCTCCAGACACGTAAACCAAGCGCGTCGCATCACGTATCGTAACCGCATACTGACAGCACCGTTTCCGCAGCCTCCGCGCTCCGAGGCAACGCGGAAAGCCAAGACGTGTCGGCCTTCCGCCAGACAGTCCAGGACATCAACCGCTTTGCACCCCGAGATTAACGGTGACTTGTTAACCCTTCGTTCCGATACTTTCTCGAAGTAATTCATGAACCGTTTGCAAAGGGCCACAAACCGAGCCACGCCAGATTCGCCGCTGATACTCGCACCGCCAAAAGCCAATGGTCGTGCTCTGGCCACTCGAAGAAGACGGTCAAGATCGTCGAGCAGAGCGCCGGCATAGAAACAAAGCTGGGGTGGATTTTCCCGACGTGGTGGATGCGTGTAGCGACCCGTGACGGCACGTAGCATACGATATTGAGCTCGGACTAGCTCCAGGGCGTTGAAGGCTCTGCTACATGCAAGAAGCTCGGACTCGGTGGTAACACGGGGCATGCTGGCTTCCACGTGGCTCATAGCAGTCTCTAGTCGAACACCGGCTGCGAGAAATGCTGCGTTCAAGACGGACGTAGATACCGTTGAACAGCGTCGCGAGACCAACCTGACTGACTGGGCGACGTCACAAAGCGGCAATAACCGTAAGACCATCTCCAGGACCTCGGGAGGCAGCGTTTCCAACGTCTGTGCTGCCAGTACGTTTGATTGACGTTGTTGACTCGTGGAGGGGCCCAACCTCGGTCGTTTTACACCACTCATTTTGATTCGCAGGTTCCGGAGTCTGTGTTTTCCACTCAAATTCTTTTTTTTTCTTCTTTTGCTTCTTTTTCTTTTTCTTCTTCTCGTTCCTCCTCCGATTTCTTTTCGCCCTTACTTTTGTATCTCTTTTCGATGCCCTAATCCGCGTTGATCAGAGTACCAAAAGGCATCGGTACGACAACGTCACCGATTAACCATTTGGACAGAAGCTTTGTAATAACTTGTAGCTCCTTCCATCGCGAGAGAAATATTTCCAGATAAAAATTTAATAAAATGTAAAATGTCTGGTTATCCGACGACGAAACAAAAGCATGACTTTGACGTGAAACGAGCTGCTCCGCGTACTTTGCGCCGTTCGGGTGTTATTAACCCTTTCAGTTAGGTACACATGTGATAATATACATCGTGGTATCCTGCGGTAGATTATACGTATGGTATCTAAGATCCTGATGTAGGTATATAAGCGTGGTTTAGACTCATAGGACATTTGTATTATGTTCTCGCCTTCGAATTTTCTGACGAAATGTGATTTTTAAGTCTGCAGTATGAGTTACAGCCAAATTGAATAATATTGAGACGAGATGGAATTTTATGCAACCCGCAGTGAACAGTATCAAAATGACATCAATTGAAAATTAGCAATCTCATCGAAGTGTGCTTGCGATCTCACCGCAAATTTTTTGCAAATCTTACTGCACACCATCACTGGTCTATTACCCAATTATGAAACGCGAGACCGACATCGGCTTCTCAGATTAAGTTCACCGAAAAACTGGCATCCTGATCTTCCGTATATGTATTTCCATAGTAATAGGTTCCTCTAATACATTCATTGAATTATTCTAGTATGGTTTCCTCTTTTATCGTAATCGTAAAGGTATCCTCCAAACTTCGGTATCTCTCTCAATAGACATTTACAATTCTGCAATTTAGCAGTGGGAGCGATCATAAGTTATTTCGCTATACTTCATTTTAATTTTTAATATTTTCTTTGTTCCTTGTATGAGAAAATAAGGTTCAAACGTTATATAAGGATTCTTCTAAGTAATATGGTTTAGGTAATAGAGCGTTTCATTTGTAATAAAAATGTGTTTTATGAAATCACCTAAGTAATTTTAATTTTCGAAACAATAATGATAAAATCGTAATAATAATAATGAAATAAGCGTTTCCGAAATAAAAAATCATCATGCTTAGCTTCATTTTTTGCTTGGTATTTGCATGATACCATTGCTGCTACACTCTGTGTGCGAGAGACATTGCATAGTATTAGAATATATCCTCTCGATGACATCTATCAGAGGATATTCTTCTGACAATGTCAGATTAGAGGAATTTCGCCTTAAAGTTGGAGCATATACTAGCCTCGTATTTTAAATGAAAATATACTAATAATAAGTATATTATATTGAAGATAAGTATGTCGGTTTTCGGTGTTGCAGAATCTTACTCATGTGTAGGACTGTAGGTCGTGAGCGGCTCACTTTGTTTAGTATATATGGTTCATGTTCTAGCTATACGGAGCTATTCCACGTGTTAAGTTGCACAAAAAGCATCAAGAATCGATGGAGCATTTTGCATTATTTGAACGTTTTTTTTTTTTTTTTTGCCTTTGCTTTTCAAGCGCGGAAACTGACTCTGGTCGATTTTCAGCCCCCTAGTTCAAAAAGTGCTCGGATCAATTTTTAATTTTCAATATTTTGAGTTGATTACGAAAATTTTGAAGGCTGTATGTTTCGAACGATTTAAGGAAACAGTTCTATTAATCTGGCGAAAAATGGGTCATTTTTTGGAATTTTTTTTTTGAAAAATGTTGGCGGACGATTTTTCTCTAACTTGCAGGGTTTATTCATTACACATTTGTAAACATGTATGAATTTTTTTCTATCAGGAAAGGTTTTTAGTCATTAGTTCAGAATTTTGCTTGACATGACGTGCACGATAACTCCTCTAAACTTTGTCCGAAAACAGCCAAAAAAATACATGTTAGCAATGATACCTTTCTCCAGGGAATGGACATTTATAAAAAATTAAACTAAGAAAATTGGAGCAGTTACAGTTTACCTTCCATAGAGTGATGCCTTTTATGTATTTTTTTGTCTGTGGAGACGTGAAAAACATGTTACTGTTAGAAAATTAGTTTAAAAATATAGGTTTATTCCCGACAGAATGATATCTTGCAATATCCTTTCAAATCTCAACCCGATCGGATGATTAGTTCTCGCGATATACTGCGCGCCAACTTCAAAAACATAGTTTCGAGATAAACGAGTTTAAAGTTTGAACGACGATTTTCATGTATAGGAAAAATGGATTATTATGACTTACATTTATTCTGCGATTGCAGGGCCATAGAGAAGCCCTTCAATCTGTTCGTAAGATTACCTGTTATTGTATCGTTATGCGAGAGAAATGTTGACATGGCACGATCTGTGTTGGCCGATCAGGAAGGGTCGACGCGCTTGCCCGCACGGCCAGGCCTCGTGTTATCATTTTGTACCTGCACGGCGACAGCTTCGAAATTTTGTAACTCCGTCAATTTTTATACTGTCGCTATAATATTTCAACAGCGTATTCTTGTAACATCAATCTTCTACAAAATATAAATTGGCTACGTACACTTTTAAAGAGGAAAGATTCCTCTATCATTTCCACCTATTGTCGATTAAATATCATGAAATGCCACGAGGCTATAGATAATTGAAAAAAAAAAAAAATTAAAATTTACGTGTTAATCAAATGAGAAAATTTCAAATTCGTTTCGCAAGTTCTTAGAATTAAAATTAAGAGCTCATATTTGGTGAGAATCTGTTTCTATATGTTTAGAACATTATTCCGTGAATGGACTAAAAAAAAAAAAAAAACTCGTCTAAAACGAAGCACCCTAATACATATATGGGGAAGTCCACGCCAACTCGACCAGTGCCCGACCCTGACCATTTTCTATTTGATTTATATTTTTACTCAGATTGACCCCGCCCCCCGAGGTACCACTGAATTATTTCAGAAGTTTGTATGTATTCGTTATCTCCCGATGAATTTTTAAGTATTTGTTGTTTTGTCATTTCAAGGAATTTTCAAAGGAACGTATCTTCGGCTGCGCGCACGGTATCACAAAAAGCAAGTAACCAAATTCTTCATCTTGATACGTACTTTCATGTGCAACTATTGCCAAAATTTTATGACCACTCTGTAATCAATATTTTCAATTTCAAAGCGGAAAAATCGAAATTTTGCAGAGTTGGACCGTTTTGAATTTTTCTCGAAAAAATCTCAAAAAATCTATTCTTGAAGACAAAACTTTGAAGCTATCTTCCAGCGTGGTTGGAATTTTCCTTAGGTTTTTACAGAATTTCAAAATTCATCACAATTTCATTCAGGCTAATGGTATAACCGAACCTCAAATGCAAAAAGCTTGCGCCAAGTACATTAAAACGTAGAAGCTATCAACAAAAATTTTGATCTACAAAAGAATTGAAATCAATGGATGCTGCCAAGTACAATTAAATTTGCTCACAAGTAATTTCCGAATATGATCTAGGTTGGTTGATTTTGGTTGGTATTCATATCTCAATATACATAACATGCGTAACACATAATGACATGCAACATACGTATGTACCTACTCATAAGAAAAAATCAATTGAAATTAAAATTGAGACAAAATAAAGAAACGAACAAAAATTTGCAGGTAGTGGTACTTGATGGACATTTTTGTAAAAATTACAAAAAAAATATAAATTGAAGTATTGTAATATTCTAATGATAATTCAAACATCAGCCTGCCAATTATCACGTACTCCAAATTACTTTCTTTTCGAAAAACCAATGGAAGCTTTTATTGCCTTTGACTGTATCCATGGTTTTATGTAGCAAAACGAACATGCTATAAAAGATTTGTTGAGGCCTAAGGATTGATTCGAGATAAAGTAAATGTGATTCTGACGAATTCATATCATCTATTTGGTAATAAGATCTGATTTCAATACTTTCTAACTTCCCGCAATGAAAATTAAAAATTTTAATAAAAAAGGGAAGTTATTGGTTTCGGTCCGATTTTCGAAAATCGAGGTTTCATCAGATCTCGACGTTTTGGGGTCCGAAGAAACTATTCTGACTATTTTTGGATGGACGTCCGTATTTGTGTGTGTGTGTGTGTGTGTGTGTAAACAAATTCTTGTCGTACGATATCTTTAGAACGAATCGACCGATTGAAATGGTTCTTATGGCAATCGAACGGGTTTATCAAGACTTAGATCTGATTAGATTTTGAAGTCGATCGGTCAAGTAGTTTCAGAGTTATTTAAAAAATAAAAATTAAAAAACAATTTTTTTTTCATGTTTTTAGCGCATAACTCCAGCCAGCATGATTGTCGATATGCCTGCTCGCTTTGTCTTTTTTGCACAATGAGCGTGTTGCGATGTGATAGGGAGAGCAAACGGCTGAGCTACTATCAGTCCGAGAGCTCGGAACCAAAAAAAGCATCTGAAATGACAAACACTAGTTTTTTAACTTCCCGCAATGAAAATTGAAAATTTTCATGAAAAAGGGAAGTTATTGGTTTCGGTCCGATTTTCGAAAATTGAGTTTTCATCAGTTCTCGACGTTTTGGGCTCCTAGGAAGCTATTTCGACTATTTTTGGATAAACTTAGACTCACCTGCTTGTTTTTTTTTTTTTTGTTTTCGACCTTCCTAGCTAGCGCTACGATGTCAACTGTCTTTCGGAATTTTTTTTTTCACAGGACGCCTAAACCTCCTGTGAAAAAAAACTGAACTTGTTTGAAAAAAAAAAAAACAAAAAACTTGTTTTGTATAGTCTAAGGATAGGACTACAATATGTAAAAAGTTTTATCATAATATTTAATAAAGTTTCTGAGATACAAGATCATAAGAAAACCTCCATATTTGGCCCAAAAAATTCAAATAATCCCTTGAGAAGAATCAATCAAGAGTAACATTAGAGATGACCACAAAGCAATTTATTACCACATACGTAAGTCAATTTGTATATTCTAATACACGTACAAACCTGCACATTAATGGTTTACCCAAAAAATCAGCGTCATTGAACATGGACTTAACTCTACTAGCGCCGCCATGCGCCCACAGTCGACGTTTAACAGACACAGCGCGCTTCAAGACAGATCAACGATGTTGTTTGAACGACTTGAAATTGTAGGCGCATGCATATGCGTATTTCTCGAACGAAGCATTTGCTCGTCGACTGGTTGATTGAATCCACGTTCACGATTCGGAAATCCGAGCGTAGCTATGTTCATGTTTAAACCATTGGGTGCAGGTCTGTACCTAGTCCAGTATTCAGTAGTCGCCTCTGACTAAAAGTCACTTTTAGCTGTAAGATATAACACTGAGATAAAGGCGCCTTTAAAGTCGATTTTAACTCTGTGTTAAACCTTATGGCTAAAAGTGACCTTTACTTAGATGCAACTGCTGAATACGTACCGTAATATTTCTTACCACACTCATAGTCAGTGCTAAGCAATAGATCAATGTCCAAACGTTTAGTTTTCGTCTTTGGGACGTACCGTACATTTGTACACATAATATTTTTCTCCATGAACAAGAAATACAATTGAATAAGATTTTGTGTCTTTATTTTTACTTACGCTAAACAATTATTATTACAGTCCGACCCCGGGCACTGTTAAGTCTTGGGAGCGAGCACCCCGGGCACTGTTACTCCCCGCCCTTTGCCTTAAGTTAATGAAAGTTAATGAAAGCAAAGCTTCAGGTCCGTAGCTATTATGAATACAAAAGGTTTTTTCGGTGTACTGAAAATGATTCAAAACTAATTACACTGGTCTGCAACAAAAAAATTTATTTTTTTCCTCATTGTTTTCGTGCATGATAACATTATATTTGGTGTTCTAAACACGGAATTTATCATGCAAATAAATACAGCACATAGATTTTAAATTTTTAAATTTAAAACGATATTATTAAAGTAACAACAATTTTGTTGGCTCTGTTTATAAAAAAATACATAAAGTACACATAAAATACTCAACAAAAATATTTAGAATATGAACTTTGTGCAAAACTTACCAAAATATTTGATATAGAACGTAAACAATCAAAAGACAAGTTTTCAGCTAACTGTTGTAAAGTCACAGCGAATACTTCGCAAGCGCATATGTACTACCATAAGAATCACTTTCGGTACTTTCCTTCTTTTTCTTACGACTCGCTAAACCCTATTTTGTATGTACAGACACTGTTTATGATGTTGACGCATAAAACGAACTCGAAACAACCTAAATTTTTGATATTTTGAAAAAAAATTCATATCATAAAATCTAGACGTGATAGAAAAAATCGGCCAACGGGAAGAGATTCAGAGCATTAAAATCTTCATATTTGTGACATAATTTTTTGGAGGAGGATTTTGTTGCAGACCAGTGTTATCTTATCACTTTGGTTATGATTGATTTTTTTCAGATTTTTATCTCATCGCGAAGTGTTCAATATTTTCACCGAAACTCACTTTTGGTTGGGAATATACGTCCCATAATACTCTAATTCTGTCACTAATGAAAGTATAATTCTAACCTCCAAATTCTGTTCTTTCCAGAACAACTCTAGAAAACTTCCGTCTTAAAAGAGATAAAATCAAAGATTTTTGGCAGAAAAAAAACGTGAATCATCACATCTATGTTCGTAAGAATAAACCTACGTTTGTACATGATAAACAAACTGGAACTGTTAAGTGCAATATCAAAGATGTCGCTAAGAAAGAAATGTCTTCACTAATCAACTATAAACACGGTCATCAGCGCTGTGCTTCGTTTTTTAATGTGAAACACCTATGAACCGGGGAACATTGAATTATGAACATAGAAAATAAATTTCAGTTGCCCTTAAGAATTTGTCTTTCACCCTTTTGGAGATCTAAGTCGGCTCTGGACGAATTCACAGTGCCCGAGGCTCAGCTGTTCACAGTGCCTGAGGTTTAACAGTGCCCGGGGTCGGACTGTACTTAACAATAAATGTATTCCAGGATACGAGCACTCGATAGTCATTTTACAACAAGTTTGCCACCTTAAAGATTGACTCTGTTTATATGCTTTTTATTGATGTTTTGTGTAGTTGCTGCAGGCGTTAGTGTTGGAAAGAAATCAAATAAATACAAGTATCTAGATTAAGATGTTGCAAAATAAATTGACATCGTTTTTCAAGCCCCCACCGCAAAAATCTCCACAATGACGTCAAACAATTATGAACTCCCCCAGAAGGATAGCACTGTCATTGAAATCATTGAAATTGAGCAGTGCCTCAATCGACAAACAGGTCTTTCGTTTCCATTTGATTAGTATGCAAAATCCCATATCATGTTACTAATGTTCATATAGCTTGACCGGAACAAATAGTACGAAAGTCTGTCTCGATGTTCGAAGATTTTTCGGCTCAATAGTTTCGAACCTAGGCCTAAGTTTAAAAATTCGAAAATGGCGGATAGAATCTAAATATGTTAATTATTAAGATATTCAGGATATTAGTAGCACAAATATTTTAAATTTGGAATTTTAGACCCCTGCAGATTTAGAATCTCGAACATCAACACAGATTTTCTCACTACTTGTTCCGCTCAAGTCACATGAACACTAGAATTATGGTGTAAGGTTTTGCGTGTTAACCAAGTGGCAAACAGTACCGCTGGCACTTTGGGGTTTGATTATTTGTTGCCATTTCAAATATTTTTGTGGTGGGGGGACTGGTGGGAAGTATAATAGAAATGTCGATTTGTTTTGGCACATTCTAATCTATATGTATATTATTCCAGTTTGGCATATTGTATGTACTTGATTCGTGGTATGTATGTATGTGCGTACGTTACATTCCTATCTTTATCTGAATCAGTACATTAGACACATTACTAAAGATAAATTTGAATATTTACAATCAGTCTCCTCGCACTCTCCTGCTAATCACGGAGAACTTCTTATTACGATAAATATCAGACATGGTTGTTGCATTACTGGACAAATGATCAGAACATATTCATCAGTACATTTGAATCAATACTATACGGCAATTATATATAAAGAAACACACAACACGTATTTCGGATTCGCGGTTCAACAAATTGATAGTGTAGATCAAAGATTTTTAAGTAGTCAAATATTCAAAAGCACAAAGTACCTCCACTGTTTCCATAACATCTACAATGGAAGTGCATGCCCCAATACTGTCAACATCGAACGAATAAAGCGACTTCAAATGACTTGAAAAAAAATGTACACTTGACTTCAAGAGTGCAGTTTTACCCCTGAGTCTGGAATGTCTAATACGTCTATTTAATGTTGTGGCGACAGTTTTTTTGTACTGTTACTGTTCGGATATCTTAGGCGTTGAACTCTACGGGTACAAGAATGGTGAACTTAGGCTGATCAACAGAGGAATCTTCTGATCCACAGGCACTGATGCTGTCCAGGAGATTCTGTACAGCGTTTTCCGTCCCAGGATGCTTTCTCTTGATGTGTTCCCTGCGATGTTTGGCCTGCTTGAAAGTGCTGCCGCATATATCGCAGGCGTACGGCCTGGTAGCTTCGTGCGACCTCATGTGCCCTTCGAAGTGGCTTTTTCGGACGAATTTTTTCCCACACTGATCACAGTCAAATTGAAACCTACCCTCGTGGGCAGCCACATGCGAGTTCAAGGTCCACTTAGACTTAAACGTCTTCCAGCAGTAGTCGCAACGGATTTTATTCGCGACGTTGTTGTTTGCATTCCTGTTCATGTCTACGTCTATATGCACATCTGCAGGCCGAACTGGAGCCGCGCTGGCTTTTCCCGGTATCTTGTCACGGGTCTCTACATCTTCAAAGAACTCGTCCTCAATGTGTTCGAGTTGAGGCAGCGATCTAAGGCCTTCCAAGGCGGACTGCGCCTCGAGGATGCTACTGGTGTGCTCTCTCATGTGAACCTGAAGCTCACCGTCTTCACCGAACCGCAAGCCACATAGTGCACACACCGTGGAGATGGATTTCTGGAAGCAATTAAAACTCAATCATTTTCTGTACATCTGTAACAAACTCACGTCTCGAAGCAGTAAATCTAATGAGCCAATCTTAATGATTTCGGTCTTTGAAATAGCTTACTTTTTGCACGAATAGACCGGGAGCCGGCAGCAAAAATCACTTTCGATCGCCAGCAAACTAAAACTTTTTGAGAAGTTAGCCAGTGTTATCAGTAACAGGGAAACGTAAGTATGGCGGCCCTTCGGTGTCGGCATTGCACTGCGCAATTTTTTGAATGTGTCCAAAAAAACTGTGCCCTTGGGCAATGAGCAACATGGTAATTCTTGGTTCATATCGTTCATTAGATAGCCAAAGTATGACGGAGTTGTATGCCATACCGACGTGGAGTTTCAAACTGTCCGCCATAATTGATTAAACGTATCATTTTTTTATGCCCTTTTGTATTACGACCTACAAGCTTATTTTTGCACAAGTGATAGAAAAAAATGTTTCATCACCGATCCGATCATGACCATGCCATACTGTTCCGGTGTCCCTAAGTACCCGCCATATTGATTCAAAGATGTCGAATTTTTCACTCACGAAGGGCCGCCATACTTGCGTTTTCCGGTTACTGATAACACTGGCTAACTTCTCAAAAAGTTTTAGTTTGTTCGCGATCGGAAGTGATCTTTGCTGCTGGCTCCCGGTCTAAAAGTAGAAGATGGAAGTGATTATGTAAAAGTTATACGATGTGATGCTTAATTAGCGCCAATGCAATGGGATGATTTCTTCGGGGTGTTTGGTCAGAACGTTTATCAGGTATAGCTATATATTTAAAGAAATATACTTTATTTTTACATATAATTTTTGTGTATGGATTTGTTGATTGAACAGAAGCTGAAACACGAGGAATATTGCAGAATCAGCCTCAATGAAATATGAATAACAAATGGAATATCGTGGTAAAATTTTATTTCGTACCGAACTGTTAGTACTACATACTTTTCACTCAATTCTTCAATTCTTTTATTAATTCTTTTATTTCAATTCTTTTATCAATTTCTATACATGTACTGTATACATATTATACACGAACATTATATATAGGGTGGCCCATTTCAATTAAATGGGCTAATATTGTCGAAACTAAGCAAGATACCGAAAAATACTTCAGACAATAGTTGTATGGTTCCGAGGGGGATATTTGATAATGCGATTGGTTTTGAATTTTTATTGAGGTTTATGGCGTTCTCACGAGGTAACTTGTTTTTTGAACGGGAACCCCTATTTTTCAGTGCATATTCATAATTTACAGAAAGAAATACAATACTTTTGTAAGAAACTTTGTTTTCTAAGAGTTCAATTTCTTATCTTTTATTTGCTTATTTCTAACCAAATGGTTAGATTTTTTTTGTACCATAAATAAAAAACTTTTTACTCTCATTTCTCATTCTCATGTCTTCTAGTCTTGTTCTATACAGGGTGAGTTTTCTCCGGGGTCCTGAGAGGGTGTGGCTTGAATCGGCTGAAACTCCGCCTCTCTTTATTCATACTTGTTATTGTCAGGACAATAGTCTCCATTTAGATACAGATACCTTCATTTCTAAATCGATCTATTGTTCTGAGTAAACTAGCTTATGATAGACAATCTATTCAGAAATTAAAGTAAATAGTATTATCTCATTGTTTTGATAAGGCTTTATATACATTTTCGTATATTGTGAATACACGGGAAGAGCCAACTAAATAGTAACTGACAATGTAGGAGCATTGTTATTCTGATAATTACAAGTATGAATATGAAGAGGCGGAGTTCTTGTTTTTTTTTGTCAGTCCGTCAGCGGTCTATAGTTAACCGATTTTAATAATTTTCTTAAATAAAGTTTCCAAATCAATAAATGAGTCACTACTGATTGTTTATATATTTTAATACTTTTTATTCTGTATGTAATTATTAAGGAAATTTATTGCTCAATTCATCGAATTTACAGCTAGTTGTATATAAAAACTAACCTCACTTTATTCGAAAACCACGTTTGTTACTATATTTATCGCATACGACTTTCATATTGCATGGGTGGTACCCACTCGATATAAGCCCTTCGAAATTTCTCGCATACGAGACGTTTTTAACTTTTCGAGAAGACTCGAGAATACGAATTTTACTATTGCATGCAATATAGCATGCGAGATCTAGGGTCACCGTTTCAAGAATCGGATTCCTGAATACGGAAGCACTTTTAACTAGTTAGATCTAGGGAAAACAACCATACTTTTAGCTAATAGTGACTTAAAAGCGACTATTAAAATAAAACTGACTGCTGATTGGCTAATTATTTGTTGCTATTGCTGAAAAGCTATTGCACTGACAAAGATTTGGTAAAGGAAAAATCGTTTTCTTTTGACACAAGGAATCGCTTTATATAGGTTTGTATGAGTAATTGAAAGACACCCTATATATGTATACAGTCGAGTCTCCCATTGGTGTCGGGAAAGGATGAAAGGGGAAGAGTTTTTCTGCGAATCGGTGTTCCCCACCCTCGACCTCGACCTCGACGCGTTACATACAATCCTACTTCAAACTATACAATAATATGGATGAAGAGAAGTTTCTGAGAAGTGCGCGAAACGTTCGAGCACAAAATAGGGGAAGTGGCACTATTGTGGGCGGTACTAATGGGAGACCCGACTGTATATATCTTAAATTACAAATCGAGTTTCGACTGGACATGAACTTTTTAATAAGGGACTAGAGCAGCATGCGTGTGTCTGAACACCTCCCGCTGCAGCGGTCCTTTCAACTTTTCATTTTTTTAAATCGTAACTACACTTATTCAACGTTACCGGTCAACCCAAAGTGCATGTGTAGAACTGCAAAAGACACGAGTTCAACAGCGACACTACTTCAGAGCAGTCTTTCGATAAATCGAATCTATCGACTCAATCATCTACCACCGGTTCGCACCGCAAACGTCATAACAGGAATGACCGAAGGACATGTTAGAATTTAGCAATTATCTTCCAGGAATATCCAATACAGCCTCGTAACCTCGTGCATTTTCGCAGTTTGCAGCGGACAATCACCGCGGATATAAAAGATTCCGTACCTCACGATACGACATGGATATGTATCGTTTCATTTGGCGAGGTTTCCGCATATTTATACGTCGTACCGACTAACCTACCCTAAATGAGTTACCGCATAAATCTTGTAACAAATCATCGTACGCTACCGAGTCTGCTCTATCGCAGCGGATATGAAAGTACATCGTTACATGCGGCTAAATTTCTGACTCTTTTTATCCATAGAACCTTTCCACTCGGCCATTAGTTTTCAAATTGGTTAGAAACGACAAGCAGCTCGAGATTACCCGTCAATGCCGTGCGAGGGTGGGGGGAGGGGGGCACCCGCTTCGGGCGCCAAAATCTTAGGGCGCTAAAATTGTAAATCACGTAAATATTGTACCGAGATCAATTTCGTTCAAGCAAGACGCAAGCTAAGCAAAAAACATTAAAATAAACAATATTTTTTTGTTTTTCAAATAATGTATTTTTGTGCATCGATTGTATGAAAATTAATAATTTTTTCCATAATGATTGCGTTAAATCGTATTCAATGTAATATAAACAATTTAGGGTGATCATTATTTTGGGAATTTTTGAAATTCGATGGGGCCGCCCCTTAGGATCCTTTTAAATATATTTTTTTTTAAATATATACCTGTAAAGTTTGGGCCCTTGATAATAATAATAATAATCACAGGCGCCTGAAAGTGACCAAAGTTTTAATTGAAAGATGTTAATTGCAAGATTGAATTTCAAAAATACTCAAAATAAGGATCACCTTAAGTTGTTTATATTCCATTGAATATAATTCAACGCAATCATTAGATATGGAAAAAATTATTAATGATTTCGCTTTTTTAAAAGCAAGAAAAGTGAAGTTGAATTGATTTTTGTCTATTTCTGTATGTGATAACTTTAATTCTGAATCATTGAAAAAAAAACCAGGGCCTTGTTTTTACTTTTAGATTCAATAATTAAAACTGATGCTTGTATCAACTTTCTGTATTTGTTTATGTACCCGTATGTAATAGAACTTATTAGATTTACAGTCGTTTAAGTGGACATTAAAGATGCTCGTTGCCTGGAAAACGCGGGGAGCCAAAACTCCTACATCATTCGACCGATCAGATTGAAATTTTGAGGGTCAATGTATTATCCTTGCAGAAAGTGGAGCAATTTTTACGTTCTCAACATTCCGAAAAAAATCGGAATTTCAAAAAATCCCGAAATTTCGAGAAAGTTAAAAATTGCTCCACTTTTTGCAACGATTTAATACACCGATCCTCAAAATTTCATTCCGATCAGTCGAGTGATGTAGGAGTTTCTCAGACCATACTTTTCTTCAAAATTTAATTCTATCTACCTGATCACAAAGGACAAAGGATGAACACAAAATTTATACGTTATTATCAATTAAAATTTTTTTTTTTATGTAGGATAGAGGCGCCAAATTCAGTTTCCGTCCCAGGCGCAAGTTCTTCTTCGTACAGCATTGTTACCCGTCATCATATGCTCTAAGATCAAGCCGATGGCATCCGACGAATCGGTCGGTGGAAAATCGCGAAATCGACCGCCAACACTTCAACATTTCGCTATAAACCCGATCGGAGACCAATCGGCATCGCGGAAAGCGACAACAATAAATATCTCGCATTCCGTGGGCGGAGACCTGACCGAAACGGACGAGTTTTCTTTCAATCTTAAGTCTATTCTCTCGTTATCTAACGAAATAACGTATAGGAACTTGAGGCCGTCGATTCTATGAATGACTACGTATCTGTGGGATGGTGGCATATGAAGGTCAACTATCCAGGTAGAAACTAAAACAAGTGAGGCTGGTTTTCGTTAAGTTGGCAGTTTAAGGGTTGTTGAAGTATGTTACTTTAGTCCTTGGCAGCAGATTTCCGAACGTCATTCCAAGAGTCTCCGGAGTCATATACAGGGCGAGTCTTATCAAAGGTCCAAAGTGGACGTGGCTTGACTATGCAAAGACGTAGTTTTTCCTCTAATTGAACGACTGGGATCTAAAAAACCAATCGTGACTTTCACACTACGCGTGCCTTAGTCCTGTGAATCCATTTTTTACGGAATCCCATGTTTTATTTTCCCAAAAATCCTGTTTTGATAGCACCTAAGGCTGGTTGGAATAGGACTTGCCCGGTGTAGTAGTATCTTCAGCATGCGCCCTTGTGCTAGCCCTCTATTACAAATTGGCCAGTCATTTGAGGCAGAATTAATTGGGCAAAACTTTGGAAGAACTCCAACTGAGCTGAAAATTGGTGTGCACAGTAACGTTCATGTATGCTGTCCTAGTGGCTTACTATTTTTTTCGAACCAAAACTGAAACGAGTTTCCACTCTCGCCAATTTCATGTGCCTATGCCCAACGAAGCGGTAGCCATCGACACAGAGTATAATGGACTGCGAGATCAGGCCAAAAACATGTCCACCGAATAGAAAGAGACAGATAGCGGTAAGGGCCTATTCAAAGGATATTCAGCCAATAGCGGTCTTAGATTTGGCATTACCAACGCTTCATTTCACTTGCATATCGGCGGACATATTCTGTACATTGCTTAGATAGTGAACACAAGGTCCATTCTCTATCGATGGCAGTAACCAACAATGTATGTAGGTATGTATCGTATGTATATTGTCACTGCTTCGTTGGGCATAGGCACATGCTAGAGACTAGCTTTAGTTTCGGTCGAAAAAAAAAAAAAAATAGTGAGCCACTAGGACAGTATACATAAACATTACTGTACTCACCTTCTGGCTCTCCAAATAAACTACCACAAGTACCCAGAATTTGGTTGTACAGACCTGCACATTAATGGTTTGAACATGAACATAGCTGCGCTTAGAGTTTCGATTCGACTCTCGATCCAACTCGCACCACGGAGCAGTCGATAAGCAGACGTTTTTTTCGTGGAACAATAATTATATGCCTGGTCTTCACGCGCACTTCAAGATCAAGTATATTTAAGGTTTCAGCCAATCACTGGATTTCCACAACAGAAACGACCAATAAATTCACAGATTTCCTAAATATACTTGATCTTAAAGTGCGCGTGAGGACCAGGCAATACCCTTGTTTCGCGAAAAAAGCGTCTACTTGTCGACTGCTCCGTGGTGCGAGTTGGATCGAGAGTCGAATCCAAACTCCAAGCGCAGCTATGTTCATGTTCAAACCATTAATGTGCAGGTCTGTACACCCAACGAGGTTGATTCTAATGTCTGAAATTTTGACAACTGCCGAAACAGCCAATCAATGCTCTGGACTACAGCGATTCTCATGCGCTCATTGGCTGTTTGAGGAATTGTCCAAATTGCAGGGATCAGTGTCAACCCTGTTGGGTGTACGCATAGTATTTGACAGCCGACAGATGGTATCATATACTTACATATTTGCAAAAAAAAAAAAAAAAAAAAAAAAACGGAAATTTGTCTGCGGGAACGGTGAAATGCAGTTTATTGATAAAACCAATAGTTTTCAGGTAATCCGGCTTTGAAACTCTAATCAAACATTTTTATGGATATTTAAGTGTACGTCATTTTACAAAATTCAGTTTTCTGTACTCTATTTTTTTTCCTGGCATTTTTATGGATATTTGAGTATGAAAAATGAGTTTTCGCGTATTTTATTTCCTCATCTCAAAATTATGTTATAAATATTCAGATCTACAAATCCAAAAAATTAAGGTTGATCTTCTAGTTTTTTGTGAATGAATATTCAGTAGGGTGGTCCTTATTTGGGGTACTTTTAAATTTTAAAAATTATGTCTACTAGATCGGTTTCAAATCCGAAAAAAATCTTCTAAAATTTAAGCTCTTAAATCTATAGGGAGCGCAATTACAAAAATTAAAAAGTATCCCAAATGAGGACCACCTTAAATTAAATTCAGGTATGCATGATTAAAGAAATAGGGTAGTTTATCTAATTCTCTTTATAGTTTAATCTCTTTTATCTTCAAGAATTCTCGGAATGAGCAGTAGGATCGATTTGTGGATCGCTAATTTCCTCGCTTATATCGATTTCTTTTTTTTGGGAATAGCTGGTACAGATTAGATTCGACTCGACCAGATCTGAAATATGCCTCGAAGTGAGAGATGGAGAGGCGAAGCTGCATACGGGTGGCTTCACACAGGACAACAGAACTGTATCAGATGTTTCACAGCCACTTTTGACGAAAATGATTGTTTCTATCAATAAGCTTTGTTTCACTAGACAAATTTCCGCTCTTTTTTTTACAAGTATAGCTCATAGCCGTAAGATCGATCGAAACGAAGCCATCGGCGGAAAATAAGAAAAATTAAATTTTAACACCGTTTACGGGCTGTCAAATTTTATGCGTACAACCAAATTCTGGGTACTTTTGGTAACTTATTTGGAGAGCCGAAAGGTTAGTGAGCATTAATTTTTAGCTCACTTGAAATTTTTCCGAAATGAAATCCTAAAGTTATGGGACTGCAATAGGCCAGAATAAGTCCAAGAATGGTTCTTTGGGTAACACTGAAATTCACGAAGCTCTTGTCATAGTAAACTATTGAAGAGATTTTTACTCTCTTTCCTCATTGATTAAGGCAGCTAGAGAGCAGAATGTGATCCTCTTCTTCAAATTCATAATGCTCTTGGATTTCTTGGTGTATTCGTTCACCCGTTTTTCAACGGTGATGTTAATAAGTAGCACAACATTTAGCTCTTTCCAAGCGTCCGATTCTTGATGCCTAATGAAATTTCGACTGAACTTCCAACATCGGATTAAATGAATTTTAAATGGGTTCACGTATAAATGAACAGTTTGCATTAATTCAAGTAGATTTTATAGCTGTCTCGGGTGGTACATACATGGGGCGTTCCATGTCACTTCAGCCAGTAAATTAAAAAAAATCCACAAATAATTTTGAATAATCGAGTTACCTTATTGAAAAATATTCACCGAGTGTCGATATTTTTTAAAAAATTTATGCGTTTTTCTCGTTGATTGCCATTTTTTAACATTTTTCCATTCAAATGGCTGTATCTTTGGCAAGATTTGACGTATTTACGTTTGTAAAAAACGAAAATGTGCGTCTTTTTATGGCCTTCCAGAAAAAAAATTATTCAGATTTTATTGAACAAGTCGAACGTCCGTTTCAGGGCAAAATATGAAAAAATATTTTTTTCTCAAGGAAAGACACTCGTTATTTTATTTTTTTAAATTTCCCCGAATTGTGAATACCAAAAACGAATTTTAGGTATTTTTTATATTATGGGATTCCTAAACACCGTGAAGTAACAGCTATTTTTCTCATTTCATTTTTTTTATTAATATTCGATTAAAGAGTGTGGAGCACTCGCTGTATGTTTACCAGGTTTTCGAAATACATGTATTTCAGTTCGATTGAAGTGATTTAGTGCTCCACGTTCTTCAATCGAATATTAATGAAAAAAAAAAATTTTAAACAAAAAATAGCTGTTACTTCACGGTCTTTAGGAATCCCATAATATAAAAAATACTGAAAATTCGTTTTTCGTATTCACAATTCGGGGAAATTTTAAAAAATAAAATAACGAGTGTCTTTCCTTGAGAAAAGGAATATTTTTTTCAAAATTTGCCCTAAAACAGACGTTCGACTTGCTCAATGAAATCTAAATTGTTTTTTTTTTCTGGAAGGCCATAAAAAGACGCACATTTTCGGTTATTACAAACGTAAATACGTCAAATCCTGCCAAAGATACAGCCATTTGAATGGAAAAACGTTTAAAAAATGGTAATCAACAAGGAAAACGTCAGAAAAGTTTTTAAAAATTTCGACACTCAGTGAATATTTTTCAATAAAGTAACTCGATTTTTCAAAATTCTTTGTGGAATTTTGTTTTTTTCCTGGCTGAAGTGACATGGAACGCCCCACATTTGGTTCGGGTATGGTGTACACTTGCCGAGGCTGATTCTGAGCCGGAAGTGAAAATTAAAAAAGTTACTGGACTGATAGTTACTAGGCAAGTAGCTAGACAGTCTACTGCAAAACACGAGCTGTCTGCTAAGTTTCGAAAAGATCTCCTCGAAATGACGTTACTCGGTGTCAGACTCGGTCTAGCAGACAGCTCCTGCTGGTTTCGCAGTAGACTGTCTAGCTACTTGCCTAGTAACAATCAGCCTAGTGAATCTTCTGATTTTCATTTCCGGCTCAGAATCAACCTCGGCAAGTGTACACACATTGAATAAATTCACTCACGCATTGGCCAATTTGATAATTTTAATAATCAGAAGAATAATTCTAACCACCGATGCTATTTTCAATGTATGTAGGCGGCTGTTGAGTTTTGTTTCAACGACTATTCTACATAGTTTAGAAATTAGTGACGTAATAAGGAACTTGCATGACTTCGAATTCCATCAGTTTTTCTATTCGGATTAAAAGTTGGATAAAAAATACTGTGTTTCCTGAGACAGTTCTTTTTTTCATGCATTAGTTAATTTTTTATGAATTTTTATTTCTCAACTGTATTTTCGAGTAATTTGAATGATGCGCCGTATGACAGTACTCTGCGTCGAGCGCCTCTGTCAGAGAGTATTGGTAACCAAGACTATAACCAATTTCATATGGTATATCTTATAACTATTCTGCAACTTCGCCGTTACTATAACTGCAAAATAACTGCATTACAACAATGTCACTCTATACATTCGAGGCAACCTATTGGCAGTCGCCAATTGTTTTTCATAATTTCGCCGCTAATTTGCTGTTACTTCTGCCGTTAGAGTTACAGAATCAGCCTGAAGTGCATATGAAATTTAATTTATACGAAGTGATCGTTTCAACTTAACCATTGTGTAATTGTTTAATTGATAATGTAACTTTGTAGGTTACGCAATACACTATGTACGATTGTTATGGTCTGTTACAAGAATCCTCCGATAGATGCATTCGACGCAGGGTACTGTCATACGGCGCATCATTTAAATTACTCGAAAATGCGATTGAGCAAAAAACATTTATAAAAAATTAACAAGGTCATTAAGAAAAAGAAAAAAAAAACTATCTTGGGAAATGTATTAGATTTGATCGCAGATTAAAATAAAATAAAAATTCATGCAAGTTCCCTATTCCTTTTTCCAGATACCATAAGCAATGCTTTCGTCCCAATGCTTCGTGTTAGAATTTTTTTGTCAGATAATATGTGAAACATACAAGGCGGAATGTTTCTGTCAGATGTGGAAGAAATGGTGTGAGTCGATTCATTCCTTTTTCTACTAATTTTTTCAATTATTCTTATTCTATAAATTCATGTCTACGATTTTAGAAGATAAATGAGAGTATGGGAGTTGTTATTTTTCTATGGCTTTATATACCTATGAAAAAGAATAGAAAACCAGATGATTGCGATCTCTGCAGACACTTAAAAATCGTGATGCACGGATTTATTTAATGTCAATCAAATTTAATAATTGTATTGCACGAGTCACGAACAGGAATAATGATATAATTTAAATTACAATCAGTGTATGCAAATTGTCATCCGCAGACGACGCCACGCATGTCATTCAGTTTGGGCAAACTTTTTCAATCTCTCTCATCTCTGTACATAATTATAATATCGAATTCGCTAACCTAATATTCTATCAATCACTTACTCTTCTCTCTCTTTCACGCGGCATAGCAATTATTATATCGACGTCCTGTAAATAAATGACGGATTTCACACGGAATTATATTTTTCAATTGTGGTATTCCACTTCATTCCGTTCATAGTGGGCGATACATTTAGTAAATCAGAAAGAATTTCGAAATGATTTGACGACATCATAGGGAAAAGGGACAAGTGGGTAAGTTGCATGAAAAAATTGAAAGTTACATCTTCTATCAGTATGAGGAGGTATAACAAATGTTGAACTGTGTCACATTCCTTTCAAAATATTTTCTTCCTTACATGCTAGTAATAATGATAGACGCTATAATCGAAAATGTCCCAATAAAAATAAATAATCAAGGGAAAGAGAGGAACCACACGGAATTTCAGCTGTTATTTCGACATTGTGAGGTCAGAAGATTTTTAAAAAATTCTGAAATACTTATCCTGGCAAGAAACAGTTCCGTTCCAAAGTTCATTCAATTATCTTAAGAATTGCGGAATATATATGATCTTGTCTTAAGTTTGGATGCCGGCCATTGGGGGACGGAAAGTAGTGTAGGTCTGAAGAATCTAATTGGCACATAATTATGGGGTGACTGATTTTCTCTAAAATTTTAGCCAAATCGCCCCAGTCATTTGTTCGGAATTGTTAACACGCAATGGTGAAAAACCTATTTTCAAAGTCAATAGGACTAGCAGATGCGCTCTACACAAGATTCGAAGAAATGTCCGATTTTGAATGAATATACATTTTCAAAAAGCAATGTCCGTCATAAATAAGCCGATTCTTATTCAAGAGATTCATGTGTGCAGTGGTGCCATTTTTGTAATAAACGAATAATAATAATGACAATTTTTAATTATTTTATTTTCAGTGTATGGATCGCTTGAATAAGATGCCCTAACAGAATTGTCAATGCTTAGAAACATCAAGCATCACCCTGTTGTATAGGAGGTATTCTCTGCAAAGTGTGACAGCCGATGATAGGCTCAGTTCCTTACCTAGCTCAATGTTCTTGACAATTTTTCATTATCATCAGCAATTTGATAGGAACTTAGATAGAATTCAGAACCATAGGGAGCTTGGATGATAAATGATCAGAACTTATTTTGTAAAACAACATATTATTAATTTTTTACCCAGGATTCTAGTTCATGAACAAAATAAAAATACAAATTCGATTCAAATGGTTTTGTTCTTCATCATTGTTTGAAAATTAGTTTCCGAGTTAAATCAACGATAAATTACTGATAATTTCTGTTGTAATTATTACTTTATTTACTAATTATAAAAATCATAAGAGATTGATTAATGGGAAGTAAGCGGTTGAATCAATCCTAGTTTTAGGTCGTAGAAATGAATAAAAAAATGGGATAAAATTGATATCAAATTAGAAATAAATAAATAAATAAATCGAAAGAAAAATATATCCACGTTGGGGGATAGCTTGTAGAGTTTGCGTTGGGATGTAGAAAGTTTGAAAAAAAAGGAAAAAAATCAAAAATGACATACCCAACGAAAATCGAATTTTAAAACTTTGAACACGAAAATACTTGTGAACAATACAGTATGGAACTTTGAATATATTTTATTCGAAAAGTCCATTTTCCGACGAACATTTTTATGTATTTGGTTTATTTTGATCAGACTAATTACCAGAGCTGCGTAATAATCGATTGAATGTTATGTTAGCTGAAAAAATTGAAACCTCATAGCTCGAAAAGTATTTGAACTAAGAATTTGAAATTATTCATTCAAATTGCTATCAATTTGTTGATGATAAGAAAAAAAATTATTAAAAAAATTGATTTGGGTGAAGAATCGAGCTTATCACACTTGGCAGAGAATACCGCATAGGCATATGTGTATTGCTAAAATACCTTGTCGTGGGTCGCCAGGTGTGCCTTGAGTTTCTTTTCGTGACCGTATCTCTTCTTGCAGAAGTGGCATACGAATATTTGCGACTCTCCCTGACGGTGATTTGTCCTCTCATGAATCTGAGCGTGTTTTTGGAGCACAGCTTCGCTCAGAAAATGTCTGCTGCAGATGGAGCAGCGGTGCACACCAACATTCATCGTGTCTGATATTCTCTCTTTTTTAGCTTCGTGACGCGCTATGTGCCGCTTGAGGTCATGAGCCCTGGAGAAGGCTCTGCCATAACGGCTGCACGTGGGGAATGGACATCCCTTCGAATTGTCTGCAGAAGGGTGTCGCCCGGACGTCACTACCGTGGTCGCGAAGTCCTTTCCGCAATCGTTACACGCACCTCCTGTACGCACCTCATCAACGGCGACTTGGCCAGCCACTGTTGCGACTTGAGCTGACAACGGAATAACGATCGAGATTGTTTCGTTCGATCCACTCGTTACTATCGGCCCAACATGGATGGCGGATGAACCGCTAAGCTTGATCGTCTCAGAGTCCGTCGTACTCATTGTCATCTTCGGCTAGACGAATATCAGAAAAAATTGGTATATTTGGATGTAATTTTTTTACAGTAGTGTCTTCGTCATGTTTGAAACGAGTACTTTAGAGCTCGTAATTTTTTGTGAATACGGAGGTTTACAAGATCGTGTGGCAAAACTTCGAAAGCGAGTGTGGTTAGTAGTAATTTGTTGACAAAAACCAAAGTGGGTGAAGATAGGTTAGGTTAGGCAAGGCAAGATTTCCTTGTGATTTCGTTTTCAATGCGACGTTGCCATAATTATTCTCTTTGTGTAACTTAAGAAATCGAGTTTCAAAAACGGTTCAAATATTTTAATCATATAACGAATCGTAGGGGATACTTTTTGTTTGGCATTCTCCCACATTTCATTGCGCACAAAAATGTCCGCCTCAACTTCTTTCGACACATTGAATTTGGAACATTTCGAGAATATGCATGAAACTGTTCCTATGGGAATGGATACAATGAACGATTTCCTGCAATTATTCTGCAATTATTCGGTTGAAAACATTTATTTTACTCTACATGTCAATCTTACTTTTCAATCGATTGCAGCTTAATAAAGAAATATCTGATAAATTATTCGAATATCGCATTTTATTGTATTTAAGATTAAATAAAATCTGACAATAAAGTCCGTAATGGTAAATTAAAAAATTCGAGGAAAAATTGGCTGTCACAGCTGAAACGTTGTTCGAAAGAAGTTGTCACAAAACAGTTTACAAATGTCTTGATATTCAATTCTGCAAGCTTTGTTTGCATAACGTTATATTCATCATTATTTTGGCTCACGCAATATCTTGGATATGTCCATTCGATGTGGGAGAAAAAAACAGTTGCGAGAAAGAGGAAAAGGGTACAGTGTCAATATATGTCGGTAAGAAAAAAATCTTGCATCTCGATTTGAAGCGAAATAACTTTACAAATACTTTTAACGTATACTTTTTTATAAACCAAATCACCACGTATCAGAAATTTAATTACCAAAGTAATATTACAAAACGCTTCATCGAAAATATTATTGAATACTTCAATAGTTGATTTAATACTAGATCGCAAGGTTTCCGAAACATCTCTTAAAGGTGATGCATGCCGTTACGCGGTACCGTCGGATCGTTAATTCTCCACCGCCTACATCAGTTCTAAAATTGACACAAAAGATCGTCAATTATATCGGGATAAAAAGAATAATAGCATTTTCCTCGAACTCTTTATCTTTTTCTTATTCATCCTTCTCCACAGACTTTATAATGATAGCACAGAGAGATCTGCGGACGCGTTAAAACGTAAACTCTCCAGATATATTTATAGATAGTATATGTCTGCGTGGATATCTCCACGTACCCATATCACTGAGTGACTCACCGTTGTTCTCGCGTTTCCTCCGCTTCACCAATCGCAATTGTACGGCACTTTGACTCTAAGAACGTGCCGAGAGTAGGCCCGAAGCCTGCGAGCCACGAGTCGTGAGCCACAAGCGACGAGCTTTGCGACAGACGGGTGCCGACAGATTCTATGACTTTCAGTCACTCACTTTCTGCGGCTCGAAGAAAGTGTGCTACTGCGCCGTGCACGCTCGCTCTCTCTGCTACGGAGGCTCGTACACTGACACATCAATATACACATAGTTAATATACTCGGCGGCAGTCATGCGAGCCAAGTCGCACCGCAGGGCCGTGGGCCAGTGAATCTGAGCCCTCGAAGCTCTATCAGTAAAAAAAAAAAATTATCTTTGTCAAAGAAGAAAAAAAAAGAAGCGTTGAAATATTACCAGCCGTCTAAAAATTTTTTTTTTCTAATTCAATGTTTTTTGAATTGGTTCGACGTTCACCTTTTCTGCATCTTTCTCGGTAGACCAGTCACTTTATATCAAAATACACCGAAAGTATAGAATAATCTTGGCAGCTACAATTTGTTACACACCTCAAGGGGGGTTTTGACGTTGTTGGGCCGAAAAATCCTTCGATTTTTCAGAAAATATTACGAAAAAACTATCAAATACAGAATGCTAAAATTTATCAAAGTGTAGCCAAACTTTGATTTCTATAGCTTACCATTTTCAATTAATTTTTTTTCTCGATTCTGTAGTTCATTTGATGCCTAGTCAATACACTAAGGATATGTATGATCTTTTCATTTTAGATCACTTACCTAGTGTCTACGATTTCCGCAAGCAGGCAATGTCATCACCGGGCAATTCTTCTCACATCACACCTCCCATCCCCTATCCCCCATCCTTACTTATGTTCATAATTAAAAACATTTTCGCATAAAGTTGAGACCATTCAATGAGTACGAGCGAAATTTACGAAAGTACAAAAAAATTGAGGGATTTTTCGGTCTAACAAACTGAAAGCTCCCCTCAAGGTAAGCATTGGTAATAATTTACCACAGCTTTCGTAGCAGCAGTTAACGTTTTTGAGATAATTACCAAAAACTTATTTTTCATACCTATTGTTATAAATGAAGAATACACCAGAGCCCTAATCTGCACTAACTTTCGGGAGCTTATTGAAAACACTTATATCTTAAAGTGTGTAGCAAATTTGAGCTCAGTTCAGATTATTCTACACGAAAATCCAAAAGTGATCCGCCTGCGGGCCCCGGGGTCCCGCGTTGTTTATTGGACCAATAAACTGTACGCCCTTGCGCGCTTTACCGCGCAGGACTAGCGATACAGGGGCGCGCTGAAAAAGATATACAGATGGCGGACTGCTCGTTACGTTGATAGCTGCGCACAGCTTCGCCTTTTTCTATGCATGTATATACATACATACATAAGTTAACATACGTACGTGCGTAGTTTAGGTGCATATACCTAGATAAGTACATACGTGCTGCATACAATGTGAGTCGAAAAAAGTAGTCCGACATACCTGATCACGACCAGAGAACAAGGTCGAACGAGATAATCGATTTCCTCATCTCAAAATGAATAAATAAGTACTGGCTATAGTGAATGAGAAATATAAAGGCTCAGCAATAGCACTACCTGTAATAATATACAACTGGCAGAGTAATCCCGATCCCTGTAGTACGGAGACATATACGAATCCACACAGGTATATATGTGCACGTATAGTGATGAGTGGTCGGCTTAATTTCTCCAGGCGGGAGTACGAGTTGCTCAATCAAGTAATGGCGAGGATTACACGCTGAATATGAGCAAAGACTTAAAAATAAAATACAGCTGTATCGTGGAAGTGCTAATTAAATTGAAATGATCCATACGCAACGTATGTCCAAGCCAATTACGTAATATACCGCACGAGCTGGGCTCCGTGAAACTATATCAATGATGAGTTGATGAATATAAATATACATTTTATTCATTATGACAAGCTGAATAAAATTTTCGAGTTCCAATACAACAGTCTATCGATGTAATTGTGAAGTAGGATCACATTGACGCGGTTGACGTCGTGCAATTTGGTACATCACATTAGAATAATTTGATGAAATTAATTATCATGCACCTAAGTGACTCGAAATTAAAACGCCGCGATGAAAAATAAATTTAGCTCATTCCTGTCCATTTTTGTTTTTTTATACCTTCATATTATAACCTGTGCTCGCACCGACTGTCTGTTTATAGCCTAAAAGAGTTCCTGTTTGGAAACAGGTGCGTAATATCATAATGCATACTGTATAATCCAATTACTTATCAAAAGTTATAATAGTGACGTCGAAACTGGTCACTTGTGGTCACTAATTTAATTAATCCCACTAATCTCAAACCCATTTGCTAGTATAATTTATCAGCTTGCAAGAGTTTAGTCGTCGGTAGCCATACACCAAAAGCTGTATAATGGTACGACTTCAACGAGGGGTTGATCACTCTTGAAGTCCCGTGTACACCAGCGTGTCAAGTCCTAAGAAATCTGTGAAGTCTTATATGGGATCTTTTTGAATCAGTTAAATCCCGTGAAGTTTTATGGAATTTGTGGGAAATTTTTTACAATCACCTGAAGTTTTATTAAGTATCATGAAATTCCACCAAGTTCCATGAAGTCTTATGTGAAATCCATATGAAATAACATAAAATCTTATGAAGTCACATGAAATATTTTTGAGTTTTTCAAAATTAGTCTATAATCTGTGAAATCCTTGGGAATCTATAGAATCCCATAAAATTCGATGGAATCTTATGAAATTCTGCGATGTCGCATGAAATGCTTTCAGGTCTCTGAAGTCATTGGAAATCTGTAAAATCTGGATGAAATCTGCGAGATCTCATGAAATCTTCGAAGTCTTGGAGTCTAGTATATACAATATAATTTTACGAAGTGGCTAGTCCTTTGATTTTCAATGACATTGAATTAATTTTTATCTATATACGTATTCGAAAGATGATTAAGAAATGCGTATAACGTCTATTTCCATCGAAATATATATTTTCCCGCGAAATAATAATGTCTGCAAGTAGGTGAGTATGTAAAGTAGACACTAAACAATATTCATTACAGATGTATGCGTGTGCATAGATCGTAGGCAGATGCGATAGGCGATAGGCCTTCCTCCTAAGTAGACTGCCTCAGTATATTGAGTCAATTACGCTGCACGGTATAATCATAGAAAATATGTCTTGTACACGTCCACGTAAGCGTATGCATGCGGATAGATAGGTGTGTGTGTGTATACATATATATATATATATATATATATATATATATATATATATATATATATATATATATATATATATATATATATATATATATATATATATATATATATATATATATATATATATATATATATATATATATATATATATATATATATATATATACATATGAGGACGTATTTAATAATGCAGGCGAAGAGCTGCAAACCGGCACGGTGTGTCGGCCCCGTGCCAATTGCAGCAAGAAATCGATATATCTATATAATTTCACCAAGTACGTAAGTCTAGGTGTATGTATCTGTACATTGCATAAAGTAAATACATGTTTACTTATACGTATATGGGGCATTCCACGCCGTTTCGACCAGGGTCCAACTCCGAGAATTTGATCATGATTTTTGTGTGTTTCATCTATTCGTCATCGAGGTATATATCTATATGGCTTTTCGAGAGTTGATGAAATCAAGAATACTAGAATTGAAAATGAACCGATAAAGAGAAAATCTTATTTTACATCTAGTGAAATACGTTCAAATGTCTTCAAGATTTTTATTGATATTTTTAAAGTCGAAATGAGAATTTTAAGATTTTGCCGAAAGTGGTATTCTTTTTAAATGCACCGAAGGTATCTTCCAATTATTTACAGTTGGCAAAGTAGACAAAATTAAACAGTGAAGAGAAATTTTTTTTTTTAACGATTAATGTAATCAAATTAATGACTTCAATTATTTTCATCAATTACAAAATCGCTCCAAAATGTATTTTGTCCAAGTACATTTTGACGTTTTTCAGAGAAATTTTTGCATGGTCTTAACGGCGAGCATAACTTGACCTACCTTATTTTTTTCAAAAATAATAACTTTTAAAACAATACAGTACAAGAAACCGAAGTTGTAGTATGACTAGTATATCAAAAACGAAGATTGAAACGAGTGTCGGTTGGAAAATTTTCGAAACAGTAGGGAATGCCCCATACACTCACGATTGTGTGTAACCTACCATAGCGTATGCATCGTTACGCAAAAATGAGACAAGAATGAAACGGAATGTTATGCAAACGCAGATGTTCTACAGATGTGTATACCGATACGAGCGGAGATAGGCTTTGGAAATGGATTCTGGATTTCTGGGATAGCGTTGCGGAGACATTTGTATAGTCATGTTCTAAGGTGCCCGAGGAAACGAGCTTTCTTTCAAAGTTGCGTCTTGCGTTGGCCCGTTCGAAGTTTCATGAATAAGCAATTCAAGATACCTACTATCGCCCGAGGAGTTGATAGCCTTCTTTCTTCGACGTGTGACTATTGGCAGTCCGGCAAAATCCGAGACTCGCAAGTGATAAAATACGAGTAGGCTTCCAAGATCGGTCTGTAAGACGTTCCGTAAAATGATGCGTTGCTTGAACGAGGCAGAACTTTGTTACTCAAATATCCAGTGGAACGCGAGGCGAAGTTTCGTCAAAGAAGAGAGCTGAGCCACGCTAGATTTCAAATATCCAATTACTATACACAGAAATTCCAAGCTCACAGGACGAGATATGTACCAGGGTGGATGCCAAAGCCGCGAATACGATCGGGTCAAGCCAATCTTCGAAAGGTTTTATCGTCGAAAGACAATCGCTTTCAATTATGATCTAGTTTTGTTTACTTCCTGTCTCGCCAGCGGGATTTAGGTACAAGCTTATTGACACGAAGTGATATCAAGAATTTCCGTTGTTATAACGGATAAATTGACCAACTCGCAGGGTAAATATGTGCCTAATGACCTTTATTCTTGCGAGCGTATGTCAACGCACTCACTTTTTGGTTTGTACTGAAAGTAAACTTTGTTTCGGCTTTTATATACAGATTAATTTATTTTCATTTACGGATTATGGAAATATACATATTCACAGGAGTTGTGATTTGAATTACACCCTTTCAAACACATTTATTAGAGTCTAAAGACTCCGAACTCATACTCCACTGCACTACCCCAGGTAGAATCTACCGATACTGGCAATATTGCCCAGCGCCTGTACAACCTCCACAGCCGAGCGTCCACGTTGAGCGCTGGGCCAGCATGAACAATGTAAAATCTACCAGCGTTATTGATACGGCGTATGCAGCACAAGTTGCTGGGGCAGTATTGGGCTTCTCTTACAATATATTTCAAGGGCCAAAAACTAGAAGGCCTTACGTTGAACTTTACCTGGGATAGCGAAACATAACAATGCAACCACGTTCTAACTAAACAATCAGAAGTTTTTGTCAGCCTGGATGGTGTTCTTGATCCATGTTAGATAGTGCTGCACACGGGTGTAGACGTCCGGGTAACCAGGACGCGCACACCCTGATCCGAAGGAAGTGACGCCGGTCAGTTCCCAGTCACCATTTGCTCGACGACACTGCAGAGGACCTCCAGAATCCCCCTAAAATAAGATTATACGAGTTGTTTTTGTAATTTTGGACAGCACAGCGGTCTTCGGATAGGTTCAGACTTTATGGTTTAAGGACATGCTTTATCAAAGACAATAGGACTCTAAACTCTGTAACAGAAGCCTCGGCTATACTATACTTTCAATGGAGATCGATTCAGGGTATAAGTTATATTATATGGGTCACTATATGGGTGCTTTATAGCATTTCGATGTTTCCACGGAGTCACGGCGGCTCGCGGTGAGCAGATAGGCCACTTTGAGAGAACTAGAAAACCTTCAAGTTATGAAAATCTCAATGTTCGTTTAGTATGATCCTTTAGAAAAATTTCGATGCAAAGTTTTTTGAAATATTCGAAAAATCGTGGACGGGACAGCGAAAAACGTTATGAGCGATGCGTGGCCAGCCAACCGCGCTGCAAGTCCCAGGTGGTCTAGTTCGAAGAATCGTGAAGTTATACTTTGTTCTTTTCCTTTATGACTGGGTATGATTAAGTGGTCCCATAGACGTGCTGCGGCTGCTGTAGAAGCAAAAACTTCGATCGTGATTATCTCAAGACTACAATTTGCGGTGGTTTTCCCCCCATATTTCAAGAACTGTTCAAGATATTGACTTCAATGTAGGGCAGGATTTACAAAACACTATATTTCGTTAACTATACCTGAAAACAGACCGAGGAAAATACATGTTTCCACTTTACAATAATTAATAGCTCTAATATTTCATAATTTTTCTTATATCTTGACGCCATTTTGCTATTTTTTTGTTTTTTAAAATTTTTCAGGTATTGTCAGTACAGGTAGATCCAATTGACTGAAAAATCCCAGGCTGTGAAATGTGTTGTCAAGTATTTTTCAAAAATTGTAACCAAACTGTACTTGTCATTACCTGGCCCCGACACCCTGGACAACCATCAATATACGAACAAATTTTGTTTTCCATTTTCGAAAAAGAGCGATTGTATACTTTCATTCACAGCCTTGTGCTGATCTATCAAAAATGTGTCAATATTTAGGCGCCAAGGGTGATCTAGTCCTCTTAACGATAATCTATGATCTTAATCATAGATATGATCTCAGAGGGCCAGATTGATCTCATTTTTGGTTCGGGATTAGCCTGCATGCATTGGCACGGGATACCCAAGCTCCAGGGGTATAAGACCAAGAATTGCATATACGAAATAACCATGAAGCTGTTATAATACCTAATTATTACAAATATTTTCGATTTATATATAATTTATACTTTTTGTAACAAAAGTTCTCAGTCATCACTACCCGAATAAATAATATTAGCTAGCTAAGACTCGATAGAATTTTGTTAGTTTGCTACTTTGAGAGAATTGTATTCTTAAATTTACTCAATTCCCCATAGGCAATGGGCAAGTGGAGTATTTCTGTGCATCGATAAAAGACTTTCAATCATATAGGTGTATGCTACGAGTGCTTCCTGTCGCCACTGTGCAATTTAGCTGAGTGTATATTATGCTGCGGTATTTATTTATTCCAGATTCGATTACTACATATGGGGCATTCCACGCCAAATCAGACACCATTTGGCTCTTGCATCTCCGATTTATTTCATAATTTATTATGTTATAGTATCGGTTGAGAGAGGCCTCCTTGATTTTTTTCAATTTTTTTTGTCCAGCCGTTTCCGAGATATCGATTTTTCAAAAAAAAAAAAACGTTACTTTTTTTAAAATACCTATAACTTTGCGAAAAATGGACGGATTGGGGCGTTTTTTTTCTCGAAATTTCTTTCTTTGAATACACTTCTGGAAAATAAAATTGAAAAAATGTTCAAAACCGTATTTCTTCAAAATTTTCAAATTTTTTGAATAAAATGTTGATTTCCAAAAAACACGTAGCAATCGATTATCTTGAAATTTTTTTCTAAAAAACTGTCACTCATTCCGCAACTTTTAAGTTTAGTCTGATAATGGGATAATGATGCCATCTATTTTTTTTTCGAATATTTAAATTTTCATGTTTCAGTCATCAGTACTTAAAGTAAATGATAACTTTTTTTTCAGGCCCCCCAGTAATAGTTATTGTCATCTATGAAAATAAACTGATATAACTTATTAATTTCACGGATAATTACCGTTAATTTTTAGTGAAATATATCACAACATATGATTACTGTACTAATTCTTATTTGATTTTTTTTCAATCGATACCCACAACTAGACAAAACTCATTCAAAAAAAAGTTTTGTCTCGTAGGTAATTGGGATTATATATAGGTAATAAGGATTAAACAAAAAATCAAATAAGAATTAGTACAGTAATCATATGCTGCAACGCAAAGTTATGGGTATTTAAAAGAAAGTAACGTTTTTTTTTTTTTAAATCGATATCTCGGAAACGGCTGGACAAAAAAAATTGAAAAAAATCAGGGAGGCCTCTCTCAACCGATACTATAACATAAAAAATTATGAAAGAAATCGGAGGTGCAAAAGCCAAATAGTGTCCGAGTTGGCGTGGAATGCCCCATATATATAGCAGTGAAAATTGCATCGACGATAAGTGAATGCGTTCGCATTCTGTTTTTACACAATTTAATTACGCAGCTGCAGTGAGATATAAAACGCGTGAGTGAAAACGACGTACATACTCTAAGACATAAATGAACGAAAATATCTCTTTCAATCCGATTAGCCGTGTCACGTATATAATTAATCAACGCTCGCGGGAAGAATCGATTCGATATAGCTTTCCCCTTCAGTGCGTGAGGAAGCGGCAGTGGCTAACGTGATGCACAGGCTCATAACCTCGCTCGTAACGAATCGATCTCTGCTTACAACTTGATACGCTACTATACCGCAGAGAAGTTGGAAGTCAAACTAATCCCAGCATTCGCTAATTAGTTCGATAGACTTCGAATAAGGCCACAGCGATAATATAGTTTGCTTTGGTTGCGTGAATTTTTCAATTCCTTTGAAAAATTTTGTCAAAGTGTTAGACTAAGATCACGACTGATGCAACTCTCCATCCTCGATTTGTCAAAAATTTTCAACGCTGCTGTAGTCATTCTTTATCAAACTAGCAAATTGGGACAACAAATTTTCCATCGACTTCTTTGATTTTCCTGCGATTTAATTATTCGTACTGTTAACTTCAAATTCACGATTTGTTTGCAGATGGGTTATCAAATTTTTAGGCTTCTCACTATTCTAATTCATCAGATACTCTAACTTCGAAACGGCACTAATTTTTTGTACTTGATCCTCGGGCATGGGCCTCAGTTATGTCCTGCAAATTTCCTGGAGGTATTTTTTTCAATTCAAACGAAAAATTAAAATTTTAAGGTTTCCTCCGGGCCGGACTGATTATGAAAGACAAATTGATTGCAGCTTAATAAATATTTGTTACTCTGTATAGAATAAACGATGAACTATAGGGGCCTCTATACATTTTTAAGGGCTAATTATCATTTGTTCTCAATGAACTATTTTAGCTGTTTTGACTTATTATAGTGGAATAAATATAGATATACCTACATATACGCGTATGTCCCTCTACTGAAAACAATTTTTTATATCACCAAACCAATTTTTCTTTCTTTTTCTACTTTATGTTCAAATATTTCTGAAACATTGCTTTCCAATTATCATACGATATAAGTCCGTAGGAATGAGGACGACCAAATAGATAATGTAGCCAGGCTTAGGGAGCATTCTACTCTAGAAATTTGAAAAAATCGAAATTTTTTTTTGCATGTTTCGAAAGTTCAGACATTCAAGAACATGTCCCTAAAGGATTTTTCAAAATTCGAATTATTTACAAAGTTATAGTTATTTTAGTGACGCAGCAAGTAAACCGGCTCAGGCGGAGCGAATCGAACAATAGACGGTCCACATGCTCCGACGACCTGAGGATAAATGTCCCCCTGAAAATTCGTTTACACATTATATGTATTTGAAAATCGATTAACTGAAAGTCATTGTAAGGAGCAGGAATCGCCGATTAAGAAAATGTAAGTATAACGTACCGTTCTATGAGTTAGACTGCTTGAAACTTTACTCAAAATTTTAAACGCGTTTTTCTCGAAACTATTTTTTTCAAGCTGACGTGCATGATGTCTCAAATTCTACTCAACCGATTTATTTAAAATTTTGTATGAACCTTCTCTATACATCCCTCTATGTCGCTTAGCAAATTAAAGTCGAAAATTTTAATTTTTACTATTTTTTTTAAATTTGAAACTGTTAAAAAAAACGTGAAAATTTTTTTTTTTCTTTAAACGGCCGCCATCTTGTGAAAAAATTTTGTTTTTGACTTCTCCGAGGTAGGGGCGATAGCGACATCTTTACTAATTGAGAATCCATTGGATTTTTTTGTTTCAGATGACCAGAAGGGTTGGAACCATGCACGCGAGGACATTCCTTTTTTTGGATCCCCCACTTTACCAGCTAATAACTTTTCGAGTTTTGATTTTTTTTTTTAAATCTTTTATGTATTCTTAAAATATAAAAGAACGAATGATGTAAAAATGGATACTAAAAATATTCTTTGTTTCTTTTTAATAGGCCAACCCTGAAAGTTCACTTCCGGATTTTTCGGAAGTAGGATTGAAGGGTAAAGAAATGCATGATGATTGGGAAATTAATTTCTTCTTCTCAACTAAAGCACTACTGGATTGAAAAATTTTGGAGTTTAACCAGATTTAGGCTAGATGAAATCCTATGATCGAATGAAAATAAAAGTGTATCAAAATATGTTGATATTTTCCTAATAACTCAAAAAATATGGAACACCGACCAAAGTCAAGATTTAACCAGTACTAAGACAAATAAAAGCGCGTGGATTGATTTGACGAGCATTAAAATACGATAATTCGTATTCACGATATCATTGGACAAAAACTTAACCACATCCGTACACACACCTGGACTTCCATCCAAAATTGATTGGAGGTGAATCCTTTAGATCTCAAAATCTGTAGATCCGATGAAGAGTAAACTCTCCATTATCGGATTGGTTATATAAAGCAGGGTGTCTACAAGGGTAAAAGCCGGATAGTTGCCCCACTTTTAAAAAAAGCTCTATTATTAAAAAATATGTGCTTACTAAGAATAATGCAAAATGTATATCAAAATATAGGTCTTTGATCTTTCATAGTAGCCTATTTTTGTAAACATAATTGATATTGGTTTTGAGAAAATCCTATTTTATTCGACCTCTCAAAAGAGGGATAGTTGCCTACTGTAGTGGATAGTAGCCTAACGTTGAAAATGCTTTGGGGCATACTATTTCCTCGTGCGGAACTATGATTTTTTCAGATAGAAACAAATTTATATCAATTTAAGTAATCAGTCTGTATTATTTACTGAGATCCTTTAGTCAGTACTAATCAAAATATTAATCAAAATTATAAAATAGTATTGAGTTTTAATGTTTTAAACTATAAAAATACAACAAAAATACCAAGAATATCCAAACTTCAAGTTAGGTAAGTTATTAGTGAAATATTATTATTCATCTTAATGATAGAACAATATGGCAATCCGCAAAGGTAAATAGGGCGACTATCCTTTTTGATACGGATACTTGCTCCTTTTTATTTGCAAAATAAATAAAAACTATTCAACAATAAAACATAATAAACAGTGTAATTTAAACTCTTATGCATGCAAAGAAACAAAAAGTTGACTGAAACCACAATCCCTAATAAAAATATTCAAGAGAAATTACTGACCAATATAATTTCGACGCCCGTCAAAGTTTCGCCGCGGAAGATTTTTGCTCACACGGACAAAACGCGGACGCCTATTCCGCCGGCTTACATGGCACTGAAGCCTGCGGAAAGGGCACTTCTAATTATAATAAAGCGCTAACGCGACCAATATCCCTAACATGGTGTATTCAAAACCGGGGCATGTATCCCACTGAGGCAACTATCCGGCTTTTACCCTATCTGGAAAAACTTGAAAATATCTGAATTCTTAGGGAAAAACTTGGAAATCGCAGGAAATGTTTTGGTCGCTCAGGGAATTTTTTAGAATTTTTTAGTATCGTACAATTAGTTCAAGTTTCAATATGTTTGAAACATTTCTACGATTTTATTTATTTTTTTAACCCGAAAATCTTATAAGCTCTACTTTTTTCTGAACAAATTGTATTATAAAACATTATATTTAGCCATAATGATTCCAAAAAAAATACCTTAAGTATTCCTAAACTATCCAGCATCTGTGAATTCTCGTCGATTTAGTTTAATTTATCAATAAGAATACAATTAAATGTAATATTTTTGATAAGATATTAATGAGAATCACGAAAACTATTCGACTCATCTCAAGATAATTTTCCCTCGAAACTCTCTGGGGGAATTTAGTTTCAACGTAGGTATTGGGTAGGTACTATGTAATCGCGGGCGAATCGGGACAAGCTAAGAAAGAAATTCGTACATCAGTATAGTACGGAGACCTATGGTGCTAATTAAATACCCAAATAATTAACTGGGATACTTATTCAACATTGCTGACCCGAAAATAGTCAAGTTGTATCCTGCTTTGATGAAAAAAAAAATAAAAAATCTGTGCTGGAGTGATATAGTATCCTGAAATGAAAGTAACCTCACTATCAATTCAAGCCTAATCTACAATCAAAATGCAACTTTTTCGTTAACACAAATATAACGATTATTATCCAGAAGAATAGGGCTTAGGGGAACCGTAATCTTTCATAGTTTTGAAAAATAAAATTGTACTTGTGCAGTTTTCTGGGTGTATTTGCAAATGTCAGCGAATCGGGACTCGTCAACTATTTAACTCTCATCGCCGGAATGTAGAAGCAATACGTGAGCAATACTCAAAGGTATAACTGGATCAGTCTGGGCAAAAACAATTAATAGTATCATGAAATTTGTATAGATGTGAACGACGAAACAATTCATTTGTCAAAAAACACTCAAGTTCAATATGAAAAACACATTCATACGACATGTTCCCAAAGTATACATATGTTTTGCTTATCAAATGATTTATGATACTATCATATATGAACGATAATAACCAAAGCAACAATTTGCTAAACATTTCAGAACGTTTTCCAATGATTTTTCTATATTGCCTCCATTTGCCCACCAATTTTGCTAATTCTGCGAAATCGCAACTCTTCAGAGATTACCCCCTTCTGCCCACCATTCAATTAATTATTGACTCTTCTAGAATCAAGGTTAGAATGAACTGCGGTTAATTTTCGTGAAGGTATCCCGCTTCACTCGCGTGTACTCTAATATCGACGCCTCATTTCGAGCGAGTCGGAGATGTCGAAGACAAACTGTTTAAGCTGAATGAACAAAAAATATATCGCTAAATTCTTGACGTTAAATGTCGTAAAATTTCGGCATACCTGATTAAAATAAATGTCAAATTACCACACAACTTCCGGTGGAACCATCCGTATTACCAGCGCAGAGGTGGCCACCCCGGATGGGCACAGATTTTCCGTAAGCCACTTCACAGTCTTCCAAATCAAGCAGGGGGACACTAGCTTCTAGTAGCGCCGTCGAGAGGGCTGGCGAAGGGCCTGATCGACCCCAGCCTGAAGCTATGCAGTGAGCTGCTTCTTGCAGCTCGATTTCTGATTCCGGTAGACAAATCGTTCGCACCATAGATGACAGTGGTGCTGGTCTACCCAATTTCAACAGAGCTGTAGCAATGCCAATTCGTATGGTGTAATAGTTTGCATGGAAACTAATGTTAAGTGGTAGAAACTCTTAGCCATTTTAGTGTCGATTTATTCATTCATCTATACACCCACCGATGTCGTGAACGTAGTTGTTGAAGCGCTCGTGCTGGATAACGCGTTCCACTGGAAGACGAGCTGATCCTCGCAGCCCAGAGTCCAACTCCCATTCGCCAACCACCGCTGTCCACAAAGCGCCAATGGGCAGGTTAAAGAGTTCGCTGAAATAGAAAGATCAATCATCGAGTTATTGTAGATGGAATTAAATGATGAATGGAATAATTATTGTAGGGGAGTATGGTGCGAGCCAGAATCAGGAAGTTGGCGCGATCGGCGAACATTATTTTCCTCTTGAAATGAAGATTTTTAGGTTCTACGGCTTGCCAATGATCTACTTTAACAAAGTGTATTATATTTACGAATAATGAATGTTTATTGACAAACATACCGCAGATCATTGGCTCTTTAATCGAGCAATATGATTATGTCATGGGGTAAGATACAGTACCGGTCAATAGCTATTGCCAACTTTAGGTCAAATCTAGAGAACGTCCAAGGTTTTATAACGTCGTTGCAAATAGCTTTAGGGTCATATATAAATAATATATTATTTTGAAGGGCAAATCATGACCCTTCCGATAACATGAATGATGTTGGTAAAAAAAATTTCTTTTAATTTTTTTATCGAGCTATAAAAATTAAAAAAATTAAAAAAAATTTCCCCCACATTTAGGTCACGATATTTTTTGAGCGGGGTGTTGTAGAATAATTTCAAGAAAATCATTGAAAGGCTTGTTTCAAGGCCTATCCAATGTGGTACAAAAGTATATATTTTTGACGATTTTTCTTATATTGACAATGCTTTTTTTATAAAAAAAAGCACTTTTTTCCAATTACAAGTATTTCGTACACAATTAAAGATACAGACAAATTTTATTTGGAAGAGATGTCTATTTTGATGTTAATTAATTATGAAATCTAGTGTACATACACAACTCCATGAAGCTTGTGAATTCTTTTGAAATCTTTGAAATGTTTCAAATCTCATGAAATCATTTGAAATCATATTCAAAATTTCATGAAATGATTTCTCAAATCTTGTAAAATCGTGTGGAATCTTTTAAATCTCCTAAAATCTTCTGAAATCTGTGAAATCTTTCACGTCTCATGAAATCATTTTAAATCTTTTGAAATTTCGGAGTCTCGAAATCTGGTGTACATCAAAGTTGATGAACCTCTCGGGTGTAGCTGTACCCCGTGAAAGTCTCAAAATCAGACGAAGTTGTGCTATGAAATCTTATATTTGTGTAGTGGTGTTTACCTGATCACAAAATAATGTATCTTAATTGTATACTGGGTGTGTGGCAATGTATCGATTGTCTGCACCACAGGGTGCTTGTTCTTTATTGGTATATCTATAGGTAGGTATACGTTAATAGGTAGAGAAAAATCATACAATAGTATGGCTCACTTCGAAAATTAGGAAACGTGGTACAATATTTCATCAGAGGTCGTTTTGTTTCGTTATTACTATCAAAAATAGCAAATAATATAGAAAACAAAAAGTACAAACGATAATGAAAAATCACTTTGTAGATATAATTACATTTATTTTGGCCAGTGGATTGTACCATATGAAATATATGACGTATGTTTTTTCAATCGTTAATCAAACAAAAATAGCCTGGGGAACGTTGTAGCATTATTATTTTATTGAGGGGGCCAAAATTCCCCACTTTCCTCTACATACAATCTACACATGCTATATTTGATCTGCGAATAAGTGATATCTGGCTTTCACCTCTAGTCGGTATTTTATTTGATGCATTGAATTGCAGGATTTTCGTATAGTATGAAAAGCTGGCTACATATTTCGTCAGGAAGTAGACTGCAAGACAACAGAAAGGGCAAAATGAAAAACAAACAAAAAAAAAAAATAAAAAAATGAACAGAGTCGTTCATCAGGGAGTTCCAACGTGTTTACTAAATCCGATAATCATAAACTCATCGTTATCATGTGAATCATTGTTCGGAACCTTCTAACTAGATTTGTGTCCGACTTCATAAACCAGTCATCCTGATTTGAACATTTAAGGGGGCATGCTAGTCTGAAAAATTATTCTTCGTTGGTATCATTTTTTTTTCTTGAAGCTTCCATATTTGTGCGATTATTTTAAGCCATCGCTCGTGGGCTAAAAGATTTGACAAAATAGGACTGACATACTTATATTATGTGAAATGGCGCGTTTGTATACTGAGGAGGCTAGTAGACTGAGGATCACGTCGCCCAAAATCGAAAGAAAAAATGAATCAAGAACAATTTTGTAAACCTTGTCCATGCGATTTCTTCAAAACCACTCAACCTAGAACATTGAAATTTACAGGGTTTGACTTATGATGTTTGACTATCCTGACATCCACACACAAGTCAATCTGACCTTCCAATCAGTAGTTAAAAAAATCGGTATGCCCAAAATTTCGATGCGTCTTGAAAGACTCCGTATTTATTTTGGGTAAATCGAATAGCCTAAATTTGTCGATGGATGGCTCGCAAGATACAGCCATGCACTATATGTATAGGTGTTTTGATTTTACGGTTTTTATGAACCGTTGAAGTACAGGGTGTTGGACTCGTAATTCTAACTACGATTAATTAAAATTGAAATTAAAATTATTTTTCCGTTTTCGTTTTTCAAATTCCGTTTCTCTCACATTTCAGCTCTGCCCTGTAGTGTGAAACATTTACTATCAATGGAATTGTCAAAAGCGCGCCGATCTCTATCCGCGTATTGAAGTGGGTTAGTTACCTTTGACTACATGAGAACAAGCTTGTTCCAATCGTGATTTGTTAAACGACAAATAAAGATGCTGTGATGATTTTATTTAGTTTCAATTGTCATTTTAGTAACTTTATTTAATGAAGGAATAGTCCAGATATCTTCATGTACACTGAAGTTATTATAAACGTGAGCCGTGCACGCGGTACACCGCCTACTGGTGAACACCATTTCCAGACCTGAGTGACTCGTCGGAAACACGAAGTCGGATCGGTTTCAAAATCTGTAAGATAGTCTCTATGGTCTGTGAGACGCAGAGTTTCGAAAACATATAAAAAATAGCGTCTATTACGTTGAAAAATACCATTTTACCCGGATTTTACATGAAAAATATTTTATATCTATTTTTATGCACTTATCTCGAGACTCCACTTCCTATAAGTAGTAGAGAATAGTTGTTTGCACCTTACCCTAAATTTGCGTTCAAATCATCGAAACGATTTTCTAAATTTCATGTTCACCGACTTGGAAAATGTAGTTCGTCATGAATCGCATTTAACATTTGACCCTTGCACCTTTTCACAGTTTTCACTTTAGAGTTTGTTGTCAATTTACGCGTTGAAACTAATATTGTCAGATTTGAGTCGATGTAGCCTTTATACAATACACCTTTCTCTGACTTCTTTCAATCCTGAGACTCTTTTCTTTTCCCTATCACAATTCAATTTGGCGATCAATTCTGTCATGATCTTGCGACAATTTGGCAATTTTGGCTGTCATTTGGTCAATTCTTGGAATTACTCCAAGAATATGCGGAAAAGATGAAGCTAGCGGAATATGCAAAGATACTATAAGTTTTCAAATTTAAACTCAAATGATGATGCACCCACTGATGATGACTAATTCTTGGAATCTATAGCTGATCCTTAAATTGAATTATCGCAATTTGTGATCAGATAAATTCGTGTAAGTGGGAATATGTACACAATAGGAGAACCGCGAACATCTACTTGGTCCATGGTAAAAGTGTTGTTTCAGTTATCGCTAGTGGTTAAGTTAACAGACTATTGTTTTGAACTATTTACGCGTCGTGAAAATTTCATTTCATTTCATTTCATTTTCACTCGAGCGAAAACGAGTGCCAAGGAGAGAGAGCGAGAGAGCCGTGGGAAACAGAGACCGTGACGTGCTGCTCAGGAAGGGAAATAGGTGAAGTGGAATCAAAGAGGGGAGAGAGTTCTTTCCAAAATTAATAAATGCAAATTGGTATTAGAAATTTTAATCCTGTCATTGCATGCGTGAGTGCGTCCCTATGTATATCTAAACATGAACTTGACGACATTAGTCTTACTCGACAAAGATCTTACTTAGACATAGTGTCTAAGTTTGTGTTTGTTTTCATAATAAGGACGCAGGTCGTGATTCGTGAGATTCTCCTCTCTCCCTACTTCCTCAGGCCGCAAAAAAGACGACCGAAAGTGGTTACAAATACAGCGGTAAACGAGATCGTAGCCTGACGTTGCACCAACTATTTGGCGAATTAATGAAAAGCGCTACTCGAGTTGACCCGGATTCTTATTGATCGGCTCTACGCGAAATTCCCCAAGTCGGAAATAGTTTAAAGTTGACCACTAATGAATTTTGGATCCTCGACAATATGATCCTGGCCGTAATAGCGTACGCAGAAGTATACACGAGATGCAGGTGAATCGGGTGGACGAAAGTCTGACAAATGGAAACTGAATTTGTATTATCTGGGAACCGATTTCCTATCGCCTCGCACATCATCCTATTCGGCTTTTCTGTTCGGATATTAAAAATAGGTACGCGTTACGATACGATTTATGTACAGTAATTGTATACTATACGGTAAGCTTCGCAGAAATGCATTACAATCATTGCGTGATGGGGTAGCAACATCATATTAGGGTTAAGCAATATTTACCGTTGTGATCGGTGCCGATTCAGATATACTTACTTGAAAACCGTTAACAGTACAGTATCCTGCATCCCAAAAAAATTTCCGAAAATAATTAGTAATCGTAGTTTTTCAATTGCGTCATTATAGCATCAGGCATCCTACTTTGCATTTATTGTTAGTTCCGAAATGGTTTGTGATATACAGATACTTTTAAACTATATCGAATAAAAATTTAATCGGCTCAATTTGTGAAAATGTCGGTAATTCTTTTAGCCGAGAATGTATTCTTGCTTTCTTCGGAATTTTGTAAATCATTCCGTATTTCTGTGGAGTTTTCGTATGCTCGAACATGAGTCTTGTGTCAAAAATCAGACTTTTATAAGTTTGCAATTACGAGGATTAAACTGAAGAAACGACATGAGGTTTGCATTCGTTAAGAGATATTGTGAGAAATTTGTAGAGAATCTCTGAATAAATTCAGAGATTTTCAGAAAAAATCAGCGAATTTAATGAGAAAATGAAAATTTTTCACCGAATTGTAAATATTTCAAGTAAGAGTTGGTCAATCAATTCAGAGATATTTCAAAATATTATATATATGACAAAGAATATTATTCATTCATCATCAAAGAGGAATTTTGTTTATCGCAAGCTGCAGACATTTCTACTGAAACTCGGATTTCGTCAATGAATCGTAGAGAATTGCTGAATATTGCAGAGGAAGTCAGGAAATTTTCGAAAAAATTGAAAATATTGTACGGACGATTCCAAACGTAACGTTGAAATCGGTCATTTGGATATAAAAATTTATTCCAAGAAATTGAAGAGAATTTTAAAAGTGTCTATCAAAAATTAAATGGTGTATTAAAAAGTTGGACATTTGTTTGACAGAATTGCACAAATTTTTTATTAATATAAGAATTGATTAGATTAAAGAATTGATAGGGAATCCGAAGTCTTGTCTGAAGTACACTAAATCATTCTACACGTTTCTGAAAGTCTTCAGAAATCTTTACAGCAATTGTTAAACCGGAAAGGTGTCATCTTACTTGTGAATGCAGTGCGCTGCGGTGAGTACCCACATGGGATCAATTAGAACTCCACCGCACCAGTGTCCAATAAAGCCCATCTTTGGATGAAGAAGCTGGAGTGATACTTGCCAGGGCCAGGCGCCCCTTTGGCTTGGTTTTCCGTTAAAGATTCTCCCTGTCGTAGAGGGCGTTGCAGTCGCAGCCCTCGAACTTTCCGTGGCACGAGGCTGCCTCTGGGTAATAGCTGCTCTCCCACATTCTGATATATATTAATTTCAATAGTTCAATTAATCCCTACCTTAAAATTGCCCGGGTGAGTCAAATTCTACTCACTCTCGTGCTCGTTTGGCCCCATCTTCATCATGGATGAAACACTCTGGAGAAGAGCGACAAGGTGCACCGTTGTTATCAAAGTACGTAAATTCATGGTCTTTGGATAGGGTTCGAAAACTCGGCAGGACTTTATGTCAATCTCAAAGATTGGAAGGATAGGCCCGAAACTCGCACATGGTAAGACGAAAAACACCGATTTTTTAGGTGGAAGAATATTCAAAGTTAAACTAGCGCAAGGAGAACGTGCGCCCTTTAATAACCTGCAGAGGACTATAATGAATTAAGCCGGCCAGCTGCTTCTAATTTGATACAACTTTCCCGCGCCAGGATCGAAGACCAGTGAAGATTCCGCGTGCGCTCTCGACGACGCTTTGACGATAGCGACCGGGGACGAACTAGGCCTGGGCTAGCAGCAATCTTCACCGTCGGCAGCTTTGGTGCACAAGGCTCGCACTACCGAGGAAAGAGCTGCGCTGAGTATCGCCGATGATGGAGGGGACTCATCCATACCGATACCATCGCAACTCTGGATAGCAAGTCGCAGTTGCGGGAAGATAAACGAAAGGCTGCAATGCCTGTAGAAATTTCGTCTCGAAGATGGTTCCCCATCCAAAAATTCTCTTACTCTTATTCACAGGAACCACGATGCGGCCAGAGGGGTGGGTTAACATCCATCGGACAAAATGCGTTTGAGTTGAATTACTGAACTTGTGCAGATGAGCAGGCATGGGCACTCAAGTATGTATGTGCATACATGTATTTGAAGAGAGTGTAAAGTGGTTAATCGTACTTGAACGTTGGGATTCACTTGAGTGAATAATACTTTTAATTTTCCCTCCTTGCACGCGCTATTGGAGAGTAAACTACAGCATTTTCACTGCGTGCGCTGCAGCCTAGTTTGTTAGTTTACTTTTATCTCTTTCAGTGTCGAAGCATGGTAATTTACATTGCTCTCGTTTTTCCATTACCCGCAGAGTAGGTGAACCAGTATATTTTATAACATCTGCATGACTGTTCTTGTTCAGCTTATAAATAGTACTATATGTATATGTATACGAGGTATTCTTTTTGGATTGTAAAAGCGCGGATTAGTAGTTAAAACATTGAATGAAGTTTAAACTCATCATCGTTAATATAATGACAGCTGTTTTGAACTGGAGAGTATTAAAACACAACAGGAACTTCTCAAAGGTCATTAATCACTCAATTCAAACGTCTAGTTCACTCCGATACATCGCACATATATAGAGACAGCAAAGAAGACGCAGTCAAAGAGAATAGGGAAAGGCTCAAACTCGTGTTGGCGCAATGAAATGAATCGTCCTTGTATCAAGGAGAAAGCCTTCTTTATGCAATTTAGAGACTCAGCAGCTCTGTAGGTTCGCTGCGATCGTGTATATCGCCTTCATCGGTTACAAATATGGACAGATTTGCAGTTTTCATTAACTTTATGCAGTTTGTATACGTAACGTTTGTATAACGGTGTGTATACGTAAAAAATCTACTGTAACTGACTCAATCATTATACGGATTACCACATTACCACATTATATCTATATTCACTGTTACTTTGGCGTGTGGAGAGACAGACAAATCATTATTGTCAAATCAATGGGAGTCCGAAAGATGATGGTTTCAATTTATTATAGCTAATATGCCATGATAGCTCCGTATGACAGCTGAATTGTGCAAAACGGCTAAAACTGCAGAATCAAATATCGAAGTTTCTCATCAATTTTCATAATCGTTTCACAACTGTAATTTGTGTGGTGTAAACATTTACACAGTGCGGCTGCAGTCTGTGGCGGAAAGGCATCATAAATTGAAACAGCTCAAGTATAGTGAGCATTGAGTTCAAAGCAGCTAGGATAAATTATACAGCTATCTGTTAGGAAAGTGAAACCACGATCGTGAGAAAAAGTCTGCAGAAGAAAGGAAGAGCCAGGTGGATGCTGCTTGCCAGTCTAGCAAAGAAGCACCAATATCGTTATTCTTGTTGAATCGCTATTCGGTTAGGATTATACGAAGCTGTTGATGTGCGACCACCATTTTTTTAAATTCATTTTAATGTAATATCACAGATATTGATTGCGAAAAATAATTATGTTTGACGTGTATAGGATAAAAGCCGGATAGTTGCCCCACTTTTCAAAAAAGGTCTATTATTGAAAAATATGTACTTACTAAGGATAATGCGACATGTATATCAAAACATAGGTCTTTGATCTTTCATAGTAGCCTATTTTTGTAAACATAATTGATATTGGTTTTGAGTAAATCGTGTTTTATTCGACCTCTCAAAAGAGGGATAGTTGCCTACTGTAGTGGATAGTAGCCTAACGTTAGAAATGCTTTGGAGGATACTATTTCCTCGGTCGAAACTACGATTTTTCCAGATAGAAACAAATTTATATCAATTTAAGTAATCAGTCTGTATTATTTACTGAGATCCTTCAGTAAGTACTAATCAAAATATTAATCGACATTATAAAATAGTATTAAGTTTTAATGTTTTAAACTATAAAATTACAACAAAAATAGCATCCAAACTTTAAGTCAGGTAGGTTATTAGTGAAATATTATTATTTATCTTAATGATAGAACAATATGGCAATCCGCAAAAGTAAATAGGGCGACTATCCTTTTTGATATGGACACTTGCCCTTTTTATTTGCGAAATAAATAAAAACTATTCAACAATAAAACGTTATAAACAGTATAATTTAAACTCTAAAGGTGCCTTTTCACTAGCCTCGAATCGACGCTGGAACCGAGCGTCAAGACAAATGAAAACAAGTCACGTGACACATTCGACGCGCTCGCGTTGACGCGCGGAAGTTCAACTTTTCAAACTTCATTGCGTCCAATGGCGTTGACGCGCCTCATATAGTGCGGTTAATTTGAATAGTGCTTTGTGTTTAAAATAACATGAATTCTTTGAATATGTCCGATTCTGAGGTAATTATAGAATGATTTAATACTTAACCGTGTTCTAGACTAGTTGAATAATTAACGTTCATCCTATTAAAATGCGGTATTTCATGAAAAAGCTAGGCTTTTTACAAAATGCCTAGTCTTACGATAATGCTGCGACATTTTGTCAATTTTTCACAAAAAGATGCCTACAAATGCTTGAAAATTTTTTGTTTTAATCTTTACGCACACTTTTCCAGCGGATTTTCTCATTGTTTGTACCCTCAGGAACATCCCACAAATCGTTAACATGAGCAAAATAAGGAGGCCCACAGTCTAAATCGCAACTTTATCTTTTTATACACGATTTTTCAAAATAATTGCGCTAAAAAAATTAATAAAAAAAAATATGTTTCAGTATCAAATATCTTTTTTGAGATTTACAATACAAAAACACGCTTCAAAACTAATTCTGGTATGCGTAAATCAAGTTAAAATTTTTTTTTTATATTATCAATTTTTTTCTTTCACGATCTACGATAACAATCCGTTCAATACAAACATATTTTTCTATTTCTACATGCCATTTATGCATGTATCATAGCAGTAACTAAACCTTTAGGCTTACTGGATAAATTTTTAAAATTACCTCGAATATCGTAAAATTCGAGATGTATTATTATTACTATTATTATTATTATTTCTATTATTATTATTATTATTAACATTATTATTATTATTTTATAATTATTTTTATTACATATTGTATTGTTGAACTAACTATTTTTGTTTTATACTATTTAAATATTTTTTTGTTAAAAATATTAGTGTGAAAGAACATTTAAAAAAAAATGTAATATAGATTTTAAATATGGTCCTCCTTATTTTTATGATGTTCACGATTTTGTAGATGGTTCTGATTGTTCAAAAACAGAGACAATTAAAAATAACAATAAAAATCCCGTGTTTGAGTACAGTTAAGGGTTACTTGTTTATTACAAATCGCCATATACGATACTACGACCTGGTTCATAATTTATATCACTATAGGAACTGATATCAGTCTACACCTGTGCCGTGTGCGAATGCATTTGTAATGCAGACGAAGTAATAGATCACCCATGCGTAGCTAATTATCCAAATGTTTGGCTTGATCCAAATCATTATTTTCATCCACAAACAGGTAATGGAACAATCTTTAAAATATATGCATTCACTTATTTCTTATTCAATATAAAATTTAATAAACTATTGATATTGTAGATGATGGAATAATTGTACGCAAAAGTAATGTTCCAATCTTCGGTGAGGTGCTCGTTGGCGAAAATTTACATGAGACTCAATCCAGCTAAGCCAATGATGTTATAGATAATCAAAACCCCGACGAAGCCTTAATTGAAGAGGTCCAGAAGAGGCCAGCACTGTTTGATTATTCACTTCCACTGAAAGAACGTAGTCGATGGATTACTAAGCAATTGTGGATTGAAGTTGCAGAATCTCTACGTAAGTATGACATTCATACATCTGTGCTTATTGTGTAAGCGCTCATACAATTTCAACAGAGTTCATGAAACTGTAGATGATCCAGTTCCTGACGGTCCACAAAAGTGATGGAAATCACTTAGGGACACGTTTATGAAAATTCTTGCGAGTGAGCCTAAACCAAGTGGGGCAGCCGGATCTTCAAATCGTCCGAAGTGGCGTTTCTATAAGTACATGTCATTTATTAGAGACACACTGATCGGTAGAAAGTAATTATTCAATAAGTTTATCATTTTTAGTCTGTATACCTTAAGTACCGTAAGTACGCAGTAACTACATTTTTTATTAGGACAATTTGCAATGAGACACAACGTGAGCTAAACTGCGAAGAAGATCAAGGAGACGAGAACTGCCCTCCACGATAAAAACAGCATAAGCGTAAATATTCTCATTGTTAGGATGTAATGATTAAATAAATTAGTATTAATTTTGTTTCTTGACCAATTCTCAGTGCCAGGTGCCTCATCGGATATTAATGATCCACTTATTCGAATTGCTGATGCGCTGGCAAACGCAATACCCCAAATACAGATGCCCGCACAGCCTGTACCGAGTGCTTTAGATGGGTTCACTACATTTGTCAAGGGAGCCCTGGAACAAATGGATGAAAGAATGAGAAATAGAGTGATGTTTGAAATACATGAACTGCTATACAAAGCCTCAGCACATTGCGCATAAGATGACTTCGATACAATTATTAAATATATGTATACCTATAAGCTTTTATTCATCCAAAAGTTGTTTCTTGTTACTACATATAATTTACATTCTTATATTATTATTATTAAATTTTACCACATAGTTATTATTTGTTTGCCTATTAGTCTAGATGAAAGAGACGAAGGAGGCAGAGGAGGTAGAGGAGAGTAAAATGTAGGCAAAAGAAAGGAAGGAAAGGGAAAGAGAGAAGAAGGAAAGTTTGGAAAAGGAAAAAGAGGAGGATCACCTATAATTCTGTACAAATTGCCAGGGTATTGCACCTTCATCGTTGAAATATTCGGTGAAATTTGATCGTAGAGTTGCAGCGGTACGTGAGTTGTTGTTTGAACTGCAATTATTAATACTCTGAAGTGTTCCTCCATTTCCGAGTTCAGATCTCCATGAACCTTCTATGAGTCTACCTTCTTCATCAAAACGATCAACCATTTCCGGACTGATATACTTATGTGTTCATATTATTGCGTCGCAGCCAGTTATGAATACACACCGTTGCCGATATCATCTTGTCAACATTTTTTACTGACGCCAAAATAGGTTTCCGATAAATTCTCCACTGACTCGCCAAAATTCCAAATGCGTTCTCTATGGTTCTTCTTGCGCGACTCAAACGATAGTTATATACACGTTCTTCAGTAGATAATTGATTTTTACCAGGATATGGTCTGAGTAGGTAGGTAGTTAGTGGAAAAGCCTCGTCAGCGACAATCACATAAGGAATATCAGGTCCCTGTTCCCATAATGGCTTAGGCGTTGGCAAATCCATCGAACCCATGTCGAGGTTTTGAAATAATTGTGATTGCCTGAAAACTCCTCCATCACTTTGTCTGCCACGTGCTCCGATATCCACAGACCGAAATATGTAATTAGCATCACACATTGCAAGGAGAATGATGCTATGGCTTCCTTTGTAGTTGTAGAAGCTTGATCCACCATTGTTAGGGCACTGAAAGATAATTAAAATTTACTGGTGAACTTTGGATTTAAAATGAAAAAAAAAAAAAAGCAAAAGAGCATGTTTTGAGACATAGCGGCCTGCATTCTTAAGATTTTGGCGGTACAAATGGTAATTTAATTGCAGCAGAGTTTCCAGCATCCACCACAGAGGTGGAAACTGGCATATTTCATCAAATGTCTCAGCAATCACATTTCACTGTTCTTTTCCACAGGGTCTTAAAACAAGGGGTGATAATATATCCCATATGGCACCACAAGTATCCGAAATTATATTGCTTACAGTTGTAAGACCCACCAAATAATGGTATGACATGGATGTCATACTATCACCCGATGCTAAATACCTGAATAACATAACGAAAAACGATTTATGTATATGGAAGTATTGTTTCATAAAATATTGCAATAGTTTATGAGAAAGAAAAGTACATATGTGACAGCAAAATCAGTTTTAGTTTTATAAAAATGGTAGAATCTTGAAACTCTTTCGATCGGCAGTTTATTTAAGAATATCATTTAATTATAATTAGAAAAAATTTTCGATGGTATATTCACCGTAATGTCAAAGCCAAACGTTCATCAGCTGGAATTGCTGCGCGAAGAACATCCTGTTTTGCAATCGCTGGTCCTACCATGGTCAAAAGTTCTCCGAATTCTATAACACTCATCCGAAGATAATTTCGAAATCTGAGATCTTCAAGTATCAATGTTGGGAAAGTATCATGGTGGAATCCATGTTCCAAACGAGACTGGAAAATATCAGCGATCCAATATCGTTTTTTACGATATCCTCGGTTTTTGGTACGATTACTCGTTTTTAACAGCAGCACTAGAAGAGTTGCTGCTGCATTTCGTTGAATGATTTTGGCGTTATGAGCCGTTATTATACTTTGACACTGCGACAGCCACTCGGTCTGCGTCGCATGGTCTTGATTGTAGACTGAAATCAGTTCCTATAGTGATATAAATTATGTACCAGGTCGTAATGTCGTATATGTAGATTTGTAATAAACAAGTAACCCTTAACTGTACTTAAACGCGGGAATTTTATTGTTATTTTTAATTGTCTCTGTTTTTGGACAATCGGAACCATCCACAGAATCGTGAACATCATAAAAATAAGGAGGCCCATAGTTAAAATCTATATTAAAGTTCTTTAAAAATGTTCTTTCAGACTAATTTTTTTAACAACAAAATATTTGAGTATGTTGTATCTACAATTAGTCTAGAACACGGTTAAGTATTAAATCATTCTATAATTACCTCAGAATCGGACATATTCAAAGAATTCATGTTATTTTAAACACAAAGCACTATTCAAATTAACCGCACTATATGAGGCGCGTCAACGCCATTGGACGCAATGAAGTTTGAAAAGTTGAACTTCCGCGCGTCAACGCGAGCGCGTCGAATGTGTCACGTGACTTGTTTTCATTTGTCTTGACGATCGGTTCCAGCGTCGATTCGAGGCTAGTGAAAAGGCACCTTAGTGCATGCAAAGAAACAAAAAGTTGACTGAAACCACAATCAGTAATAAAAATATTTAATAGAAATTACTGACCAATATAATTCCGATACCCGTCTAAGTTTCGCCGCGGAAGATTTTTGCTCACACATGGCACTGAGGCCTGCGGAAGGGGCACTTCTAATCATAATAAAGGGTTAACACGACCAACATCCCTACGATAGTGTATTCAAAATCGGGGCATGTATCCCACTGAGGCAATTATCCGGCTTTTACCCTACCTAATCAATTGCTGGGCACAGATGTTTTACAAAACTGAAATCTTCACCGATGGATATTTCTGACACTGTATATATTTCAGTATAGAAGTTATTAGACTGCTTTCTGATAGGAAAACACGGTCTTATAGCAAAATCTTCAATTTTATCAATTCAAATATTAGAAACAATGATTATATAATTCATAAGCAATAATGACAGATCTTCCTGTTCGATGCTCCTACATGACTCATGCGCCCACCCTTTGCAAGCAGTACACTGGATCCAGCCCTCAGTCAATGTTGAGTACAATTCATTAAAAAATATGCAGGCTTCATCACATTCTTCTTCTGAGGATGACTCATTTTTTTCATTGTTTTTCTTGCCCCCGTTCTTGCCTCATGCATAGGGATACCCGGCTTTGCCCACATCCGCGCGAAATGGCAAAACGTGGCAGCTCTGCATTGCTGCTCGCAAAGTGACAATTTTTACCAGTGTTATATACTCTCTAATAGCTACGGAACGAAGTGCCACATTTACTTGAACAGATGTTGAGAGTCCAACAGGTCCACGACGACACGATTATCGCTTCAAAATTGCAATTATTTCAATCGAAAATTTTATATTTATCTAGAACGTGAAGAAGCGTGCATATGTGGGCGTTGTCCATGTTAAAATGACGATAGTATCAATATACAAGAAATATATCGAGTTGGCCACAGAGAGCAATACCTATCTCGAGATAAGAGAGGTCCCCGATTTGACCCGCCACCCGGTTTTACCCTAATCTCACCTACATGCAATTAAAAATCTGTACCAGGCCATTACGTATTTCACATAAGCTAACCTGGATACACGTCGGTGTCTGTTCCCCCCAAAAGCACCTCGGGTGCAAAAACATTCGCCAAGCACATTATCTTTTACATTATCTACAATAATGTTGTCTTCATACAGAAAAAGTAATGAAATCATCTTATCGCCAAGTAGGTGATATGAATCTGTCGAGAATAATATACAAATAAACGAATCCTGAGCTAACTTGACAATTTAAGGAATTTGGAGTAAATGGTACTTGGCGAGCCAGTTCAATATGAATAAAGAAATCCAAGTTAGTAATTTAACGATTGCTACAGATTTGTACCATAAATAACGTCAAAATGTGCAAGTTTCGATAAAAAAAATTTTTTCTCTACTTGTACCATAAAGTAGTACGAATTAGGTTGATTGTGGATTTTTTAGTTGATTTTATAAAATCTACGAAGAAATTGGGGAACTTGGGGAAATTGGGGTTGTCAAACTGAGTGGAGGTGGCGCCACAATCGTTGGTCTACTTTGACGCGAAATGTTAATGCTCGCAATGGAGAAGTATTTTGCTTGGACAGTCAACGAATTAAAACAAGAATTAAGTCGCCGTGGTGCTTTTCTCAAAGGAGAGAAAAAAGATCTGCTGGAAAGGTAAATGAAATTTACGTGCTATTGTATGCTTGAGTTTTTGATTTGAAATAATATTTAGTATTATATAGTCATCAAATTAGGTTATAAGTATTTAATTTCTTCCCAAAACATAATTCAATTTTTGTAAATTATTATTTTAGATTACATTGGTATGACAATAACAATAATTTTGTTGTAACGAATATTGATGATCCAAATAATAATGAGTCTTTGGAAACGATATTCGTTTCACCAGATTCTGGTAACTATCGCGATATTAATGCAAATACTATCATGCCACAATTAACAAAGGAACACATCACTTTATTTTTAGAAAGGTAATTTCGAGAGTGGAATGGTAGTGTGTATAGTATATTTTAAGACTGAAAATGCATGAATAATGCAATGACAAAGCATGAATACTCATATGTTTTTTTTCTCCCTGTTAGATTTTCTGTAAAAAAAGATTTGGGCAAACAAATGTACGACAACCAATATTTATTGTGTGCAAGAATAGCCACATCCGATAACTGGACATTTATCAGAGGATATCGTCAAGCACAAATGAAGAAACATGTTCAGTATGTCGTGGACATTCGTCTCTCATCGAACGGGTTTATTGAAGAAACCCATTGTGAGTGTGCTGTTGGAAGTGGAGTTACAGCACACTGCAAACATGTTGCTGTATTGTTATGGGCCACGGAACACATGGTTAGAGAAAAAAAAATGATTTGTCAGAAAGCATGCACTCAAGAGCTGCAATCCTTTCACAAGCCAAAAAAGACATATTTGGGAACTCCAGTAAAGGCTGAAAATTTGCCCAAAAAAAAAAAAAATGAAACTTACGAGTACCCCCCCCCTTGATCCAACATGTCTCAATGCAAAAGCTTACCATGAAAGGGTCCGTAACTTGTGTATTAATTTCTGTGCTTCACATCGAACAACGATGCCAATCATGCATCAATATGAGCCAGCTGATTTATATGCTGCAATCTGGGATCATTGGTATAGCGCTATTGATCCTGAAGAGCAGCTTCTGCGAGATTTCAAGCTGGTAGAAATTACAGCCGATGCAATAAATGAAATCGAAAGAGAGACACGTGGTCAAGGTGATAATAAGAAGTGGCATGAGTATCGACGTCATAGAACAAATCAAAATCATTAAATTTTCATACCTGCTGCATCACGCGCACTGCTGAACAACAAAAGGCTATTGCTAAAAGAACCATAAGCCCGACACCGTTCAAGAGCAAAGCAACAGTTCATGGACAATTGAATGAGGCCGTAGCAATTGCCGCATGTGAGTCTCTAGGTGTGAAAATAGACAAATGCGGATTATTCATAAGCAAGAGGCAGCCTTATTTAGGGGCGTCTCCTGATGGACTGATCGGTGATGATACTATCGTAGAAGTAAAATGCCCATTTGCACAGAGAAACTCTGTTATCGATGACAGTACGATACCATTTCTTCATAGTGATACAAAGAAAGGTTAACAGCTGTTGAAGAATCATCCTTACTTCTATCAGATACAAGGGCAATTGTTAGTGACAAGCAGGTCTATGGCCAAACTAGTCGTTTTTACGTATGTGCAAGTCGCTATTATCGATGTACCACGTGATGATGATGTAATAACTGAAATTAAAAATAGCCTGTCTTTCTTTCATGACAACTATTTTAAACCGGCACTGTTCAAAGAAAATATTTACAAGAATTATAGAACTATATTCCACAAATCAGCGTATAATTGCCATTGAAATAATTTATTAAGTATTACCTGTATGGTACAAAGTTCATTGTTGTTAAAAGACTGATGAATGTTTTAAAAAAATGTTTACATATTTAAAAATATATTAATACTAATAATAAATCATAATCAACACTTTTTCTACATTATTTTTAAGAGCTTCATCATTCTTTGCTCACTATACCATCCCGAAAGTTACAGAGCATAATATGACATACAGAGTAAATTTTTGTCGCTAGTTGCGTATAAGAAGGTATTAACGGAGTTCGTAATATACGAAATGTTTTGGTCAGACCAATTAAACGTTCAATATGAACACGCTTGGATGATAATTTTCTGTCTGATCAAACAGTCATCCCAGGCAGTTGTTGTTTACCCTTCAAGAAGTGTGGAATATTAACTGCTACACCTTTGGGAGCACAAATGTCCTGTACATTAAAGCCACGATTTGCCATAATGCTATCACCTTTTTGACACTTTTGAATCAAACCGCAACGCTCTACAATTTGTCTGTCACTTGTACTACCCCCGTAGGCTGCAGAACAGTGAGTCAAAAGTCCATCAGGTAATGCTCCGACAAGTATTTCTACAGGATTCCTATTTTAGTAGGTACTAAAAGTTGCTTGTTGAGCTACTGGATTTGTCGGCTTAACAATTGGAATTTCTGTTGCATCTACAATCACACGAGTCGTTAGATACTGTTTTTTAAAACTTTTTGGCATATAAAAATCTACAAGCTGTCTACAACGCCACGTATCTAGTAAAGACCACAGTTGATACGTAGAATTTATCCAGGTATGAAAAATATTAGAAACAATAGTTTCACTTATTGCAAACAAACGGCCGAGCTCGTAGTTGGACATGTTTCGTCGTAATTTGATGAGGGTGATGAAAAACATATCTGGCGTTACACGTACAACTTCGCTCTGCTTGAACCTTAATTGGTCAACGTAAGGGCTCAAAGTTTGAAAAACTAGCATGAATTTAGCATAACTTTCCAGTCCTGTATAAAAATGCATCCCTTTCTTGTCATTAAAAAACAGGTTGATAGTGTAATATCCAAGATTTATTTGAGTACTGATTGATTTTATTTGGATCAGGCCATCTTTTTTTGCTTCGACTTGAACATAAGCATCTTCGCTTTTTACATTTTTTTTTACTATCTCCAGCTTCTATCATGCACGTCCCTTCAGTACTTGGATTATTTTCAAATTCGTGTACATTTTCTGATAGTAATTCTAAATTGTGAATCTCTTGTGGTAATTGAACATTATGGCTATCAGGTGTTTCAGCATACTTATTTCTCAAGTTACCACCATCAAGAACCCCGGAGCTTTGATTTTGATTAGCCACTTCAGAAACGGCGTTGCCAAGCAAAAAACCTTTTCTGGTAACGATATTCGTAACCGTCGATGTGCTTGAACAAGACATCGATAAATGACCAGGATCTACTTCGAACAATTGTTTTTGAATTTTCCTAATTCTTGCTTCTGATTCTTCGTTCATTGACAACCTTTGCGTAGGAACTGCATCGTTTTTCAAAAATCTTTTCGAAGAAAGAAGTCCTATAAAGATTGAATGAATCTGCTAATTCGTGATAAGTGATTTCATCAATCATGATTGAATAAATGTTATTACCTGTCCAACGACTTTCTCGATCTTGTACGAAATGTTCTTTTCTCGAAGTGAATGAGACATAACCTCGAAGTCGCTGTGCTGTGAAAATTGACATTTATTGCGCGTTCCCACTGATTTCGACGTTCTTCATTTTTTTAAAAACGGAAAATTCCTTTTCCTTTACAATAAGGTACACTGCGTTGCACCATTGCAATGAATAATATCAACAACGTATGTACGTTTATGATTCCAATCGTTGAACGAAACAAAGGTTAAACTATTTTATTCGGATTTTCGCGCTCAATTAGACCACCGATGATGTGTAGGTTCTTTATTTGGGAAAGCCTGTGTGGTAAATAAGATTTGACACTGTTCCCCAAACTATCCGGTATTTCGAAGAAAAGAAAAAGTTATTCCAAGGCAAAAAACCACACTGAAATCCCTCGGAAGGATAGCTCAACGTTGAAATTATCAAAGCTTGCGTTTCAGTATATAAATGTTCTCCGAAGTATTCGTTCTTGAAAGGAAAACTTGGAAGAATGCAGGATCAGGATACGAGAGGTGAGCGTTGAGTGCAGCGTCATAATTCTCTGACGTCAGACGTGGTACTGCACGCTGCAACGCTGATGAACGACTGTCAGCTAATATGCGCTGGAACTCCGGTCCCCCCATTCTTTAGAACAACTCGTTCTATAGAGAGAGACAGAAGCGTAATGCTTCGGAAAAAGAGAGAATCGTATGCGGCCAGTCTCTCTCTTTCTTTCTTTTGCGACGCGGTGCGCAAAATTCGACTTTAGGTGCCTGTTTTGCGTGCGCAAAGTGCCCGTTTCACACACTAGTACGCAAAGTAATCACTTTGCGCACTGCTTTGCACACAATACAAAGTGGATATTTTTGAAGTTCTATATTCATTTCTATATTCACTAAATGATAATATTCACAATCTATACAACTGTATGATTGTGTATCGATTACTCAAGTGAATTTTGCTCTGAATGATCTCCTTCATCTCTGCCATGATCTAAGAATGAAACAATAGGTTTATAATAACTGAAATATGATATAAATACTTTCGATTTAAATCTATTTAAATACTTATATGAACAAATACAAAATTGTTTTCTTCACTTTAACCTCAAAATCGCACATTCACCGCTTGTTTTCGGCTCTCGTAAAGAAAAATATAGTCCCTAGCTTGAACGTAAAGGCTTTTTGACGAACCTCGTTACAGCGCTCGCCCTTGACTCGTGCCGCAAACCTCTCGTTTCGTCAAAAAGGCCTTTCCGTACCCGTTAAGAAATGTACCATTTCATACCACATGCATGGAAACCTCCACTTTCGCTGCGTGTAAACAGTGGACAAAATGCGTCTTTTTTGAGGAGTGTGGCGAAAACTTTGTCACACTACTTTTCCACACTCATGGCATCTCTTTCTACACCGTTCTCAATTCTTGCGTTAGAGCGAGATGTGTATAACTATGGAAGTCAAAATAGCGCCATCTCTCTGTATGAACGAATACAACAATCAGCTATTCACTCCGACGGCCATTCTTGAAACTAAGATAAAAACTTTTTATTATCATGTCCTCATGTTCACAAGTGTACGTTGTGAATTTCGTAAATAGATAACGATACACATAGGTATGTATATATCAGTTTTTTCGTGTTGTAACTAGTAAACGCTTTGAAAATACAGAAAACTATTCTTCTATGTATTATTGTATATAATTTTTTTATTATGGGCATGCATATGTCATGAAAAGTAGGATGTGATACGCGTAGGGACAGGAACTTTGCACTCGTGTGATGTTTTAAGCACTAGCCTTCGTCTCGTACTGAAAACATCACACTCGTGCAAAGTACCTGTTTCCCCACTTGTATCACAATATACTATTCTTTTATTCTGGGAGGCTCTGTCTGAATTGTTCATTATGTTATAATCGAGATGCAACACACAAGAATGTACAAGCACCTCACAACAATCAGACGAAACGCCACACATTGCAACATAAAAGAAATGTGCAGAGGCGGCAACGTCCTCATCTTATTAATTGTTAAAAAGCAGAAAGAGAGAGCTCTGGGTCGGAACATCGAGACCAGCGGCAAGACGCATTATTTACAGATTCCGTTTGATATTAGTAAATCCTGCATAAAACTCTTTAAATCAAATACATTAAACTTCACTATTTTGTACGACCAAATCCTAATTCTTAATTCGACAATGAATCTTCAAATAAATTGTTAGATGTCCGAAGGATCTCAGGATCCTGATCACAACAATACTCTCTCGTTTAGTTTTGTTCTTAAGGAACTTTGAATCTCAATGTTTTTATTTTTTATGGAGGGGCTTCGCCTCCTGCACTCCTACCAGGGGCTTCGCCACTGGACCCCTCCTACGTACTTCCGAAGCCCGTCATAATCTCTGTGCGCGGAAAATTCTCTACAATTTCTTTAAACTCTCTTTGTAAATTCATTGAAATTGTGATACGAATTTTTCGCACCATTTCAAAAAATAGTATACGATACGCGTGCGCATCCGTGATCCTCACACTCGTGTTTTGTCACCCTCGCTTCGCTCGGGCGAGAACCTACACTCGTGCGAGAATCACGTACCTCGCGCACTCGTATCGTAAGGTACTATTTGCGTACCATAAACCCGGGTACCACAAGTCGGCACACTTATTAGGCCAAGGAGCCAACACTGTAAATCCACTTAACCGTTTTACCGGCATTAATCCTTTCAACGGTCGTACTAATTTCCACTTAGAGCCAGGTTGGGTCTCTGGGCTTAGAGCCCGAGTGTGCCGACCTCTGCCATAGGCAATATAGGGAATGCGCAGTCCATGCTCCATGATTGCAAGACCTGTGTATAAGACCGTGCTTGGAACTGCAAGACCGGCATCCGGGTTGCATATAATAACTCGTACCTGACGTTCAATGCAAGAGTACTTATTGCTTATCAAGAGACTCGGTAGAGTCTCGCGCCAAGTACATTAAAAAGAATTTTCAACGCAAAGTGCGGGACTCGACCGAGGTTCTATACCCCCAGTGAACACATGACCTCCATATGACGCATAGATAGGTCACATAGAGATCATAGAATTTTTACATAGATATGACATAAAAATGACTTTATTGATGACTCTGATATAATGTCATATAGTATGACATTATACCAGATACCAATTATACCATATACATTATATACGGCGATTGTATTATCCGTATTTTATTCCGACTCGAGTTATACACAAAATTCAAATATTTATTTCCGAATATGGGTTCAAATTTCTTTCATTCAAGCCCAATGTTTATGCAATCGGTGCACGGAGAGCTGAGATATAATATTCCGATTTACAGAAATCCTCAGTTTGATCAAGAATTTTCGTCCTCTTTGTCTCCATCGTCGCCCACCAGTAATGTTGCCAATTCCTTTCGGAACGAAGTAGCCTCGCCGTGGCGCGCGTACAATACCTATAGTCAGTAAAATTCGTACAATTAAATCTATCAGGCAAGACGCACCCAAATTTCAATACTGAAGTCTTCACCAATCCTCCTCATTCACCAATTTCAATACTAAAGTCTTTGTCTGTAAAATTCCTACTTCATTTGGGCAGCGTAATCAATAGAAGACCGAAAAAAACTGGAAAGAACATTTTAAATTTTTATCAAGTAAGAAGACAAAAAAAGACTTTAGTATTAAATGGCGAATGACGGAAAATTTTAAAGGAAGACTTCAATATTAAAATTTGGGTTCGTCTTGTCTGATAGATTTAATTGTATGAATTTAAAAGCACACGAACGATAGAGTCATTACTTACTACTAGTAATAGTCAGTAAAAGTTTCGTCTGCCGGCCTGCATGTCAATTCAGCGCCGAATTAAAGGTCGGTGGGGCCCGTAGGCACACATATTTCACGGGACCCTGTATTATGTATCTTTTCATAGAGGTAATTGGTATATTTAGAGTAAGTCCGGAGGAGATGGCCATAGTTTTTTCAAAGATCTGTCAAACAAAAACTACAGATGTTTCTATACCTATCTTTGTATGTAACTAATCTTTGAACATTTAACTTCAAGATGATACCCAAAAATCAAAAAAACTGTGATCAGATCAACTTCAAAATTAACATCGTTCTAAAAGTATTATTCGCCATCTCTCCCGGAGTATCCGGGTGAGAAATAATAATGAGCCAAATAATGAGCCGTTGGATTTTCATAAATTGATCAACGGAATACAAATTATTAGCATGCCTGATAATACGTGGAGTTCAACTTTTTTACCCGAAACTAGGGAAATAATTTTTTTGAAATGGAACCCGCTGAAATACGGTATTGATAAAGAACTAATTCTGACCGAAAGTTTAACTTTGAAAGTAAGAACTACTTTTGTTGACACTTTCCAGGGTGTCTAGCGATCGGCAAGACTAAGAATCATACGAGAATTTTCAAGTCTGGCATCGCTGGACATCCTACATACTTTCCCACAATACTACTACGAATAATGTTTCATGAGAATTTTTATACTCACATTCTCGTAGATTATATATTACGATCAGCAAATTACTACTGACAACATCTGTAGAAATGTAAGTATCCTTACTTATTTATATTTATAAGTATCCTACCTTATTTCTTAGTAAGCATACTTACGAAACGAATCTCTCAGTGCACAAGCCTCACTGAAGACTCGATGTAGCCACTGCCAAAAATATAGAAAAGAACATTCAGATAAGTTGCGTCGCAGAGTTTTAGATGTATGGACTGTGATGTCCGAGGGTTTCAATAATACCACATTTATTATTTATAAGTAACAATAGTATATATATTTATTATCAAGAAAAGGTATGAATCACAAATAGTCACGTTACACATGTTGTCAAGCCAGAGGTTGGGAGAAGAAGGAAGAGGACGGATTAGCTGTCTCCTTAAGTCAAATACTAATCAAAACAAATCTATAACTCAGTCATTTCTACCTTACAGTTTACTGGTAGTACATCCGTTATTTTAAACACATACATTACATGGAAGAAGAGGCACGAACGAACCCAGGGTATTGTTAAGTGCGTGAAACACAAGAATGTCAGGCTCTGACGGAAGGTACTGAACTTGAAAGCAAAGATGGAATCGGCCAAACAGAAGTGCGCTGCAGCTGCTGAAGACGCTGTAGAAAGTGCAATTGTTTCTTTGCCTGAGCCCCAACAACAAGCTGTAAAGGCCTGCTTAGCTGCTTCGAAAGTGGAGAGTTCCAGAGGCAGACGTTATGAATTAAGTTAGGTATACGAATGCCTGTTGTTGAGAATCAAGAGTCGGAAATTGTATGAGCATCTTCGATCCCATCAAATTTTAGTTTTGCCCTGTGCTGACACCCTACATAAGTACATTAGGCGAATGAATGGTTGTTACGGCTTCCAACAAGCAACGTTTGACCTTCTGAAAAAAAAAGTTAGTATCGTTAAAACCAGAGGAACGGAGAGGTACCCTGAAAAATATTCGGGCAATATTACAATAGATGAGATAATTGAAAGTATTTGAACTGTGGGATTGTAGTTACATCTGAAATAATCATATAGGTGTACTTTTGATCGATGAAATAAAGCTTACTGAAAAGCTTAGCTTCAATCGACGTACCCTGACTATCAATGACTTTACTGATCTCGGAGACCATACACATATCCATCAGCAATCGCAGAAAGAAGACCACGCTTTGGTGATGATTTTTCAAGCCCTTCCGAGGATCTTGTATTCAATCATTGGCAGCTTTTCTTAGCAGAGGCTGTGCCACATCTAAAGTTCTGCATTACCTAATAATGGAATGCATAATATTGTTAGAAAAAGCAGGCTTTCATGTAGATGTAGTTACTACTGATGGTGTAACTTGGAATAGATCTATGTGGAAACTATTTTGCATTAGTGAAGAAAATATCAGTTGCAAACACATTTTTGATGAGTCCAGAAGACTTTGGTTTTGTTCAGATTTTCCACATCTTATAAAAACCTTGCGGAATTTTGTGACAAAAACATGCACAACATGGGTAAAAAATCAATATACATACTTTTAGCGTTATTTTAACACTGCCTCGTCATATATCTTCGAAATATACTATTCTTCAGACACCTGATAGTGATGTACACCTAAAGCACTGGGATGCTGTTATCGCCAAAGACAATCCTTTAAGATTTAATTTGAAAGTCTGCCCGAAGCTATCAAGTGAGGATGTCCGTCCGAAGGGATATCAAAAAATGAATGTTGCCCGTGCTTATCGGGTGCGAATGATGCTAATGATTGTAAACTTTACATCATAATGTTCTCTGAATTGTATATACCAATCCGTAATAACATTTTCAGTTCTTTGGGAAACAAACTGCAATAGGCATGCTAGTGTACCAGGCTGACCATGAGGACTTGATTGCATGCGCTCCTAGTGTCAGCCTAATAAACAATGTCCACGAGCTCATTGTAGTTATGAGTTCTAGGACACCTACACATGCCTTAAGAAAGAATGGCGATGCAATATCGGTACTACATATTTTTTCACAAATGAAAATGGGAAAAAAACTTTAATTTTATGCCACAAAGTACTTGTTATGGGCTCAAAATTACCCTAAGAGCTGCAATTGAAATTTACGAATATCTTGCTTCGAATTACCATTACGAGTATCTCATGACTGCAAGACTGAATCGAAATTCCTTAGAGGTTATGATACATATCCTACCTTATCCTACCATATCCTATCTTATGCTATTTTATGCTATACTGTGCTATTTTCAATTATTATCTACCCTAACTTAGTTTACCTTATGCTATTTTATTTATTTTATCTATTAATTATATTACTTCTATTATCATACTACCCTATCTTATGCTATTTTATTTATTTTATCTATTAATTATATTAATTCTATTATCATACTACCCTATCTTATGCTACGTTCTATTATAATACTACCCTATCTTATGCTATTTTCAATTATTATCCACCCTAACTTAGTCTACCTTATGCTATTTTATTTATTTTATCTATTAATTATATTAATTCTATTATCATACTACCCTATCTTATGCTATGTTCTATTATAATACTACCCTATCTTATGCTATTTTATTTATTTCATCTATTAATTATATTAATTCTATTATCATACTACCCTATCTTATGCTACGTTCTATTATAATACTACCCTATCTTATGCTATTTTCAATTATTATCCACCCTAACTTAGTCTACCTTATGCTATTTTATTTATTTTATCCAATAATTATATTAAATCTATTATCATACTACCCTATCTTATGCTATGTTCTGTTATAATACTACTCTATCTTATGCTATTTTCAATTATTATCTATCCTAACTTAGTCTACCTTATGCTATTGTGGATTATTATCTACCCTGACTTAGTCTATCTTATGCTATTTTATATCATTGTACTATACCTCAACTTAGCTTATGTTTTACTTTATTATATTATCATATTACCCTATCTTATTCTATCCTCCTATCCTATGGTATCTTATATCTAGTCATAATCAGATCCTTTTAGGCACTCTGCAGTCGAATTATAATATATTTACAGAGGTTTTTCGGAATGATGTGAGGTGCATGTGGATCTAATGATCATCCAGATTCACATGTATTTGCGCAATTGTTCTGTCTCATCAGTACGTACTCCCTGGTAAAGCCACCCAAAGGAAGTAATATGACAGGAGGTGAAATGCTGGCCACGCTGCTGCAAACTCAGGACCTCACTGATTCAAATGAACGACTTAGCAAATTTCAGTCACATCTTGATGTCATGATTGACAATGAGGCAGCTGATTTTCAAATAACAATTAAATGGCGTGGTTTCAATGACGACCCGAACCTTTGCTTACTGCCACTAGAGGCGCGTCGTATGATAGGCTATGATAGCCATATGTTGGCTGGCTACAGAACTTGACGTGCTTCCGTGTTACAGAGTTCGGTCTCCTCACATCTAGACTCCATAATTAATACATAGAAGAATATTTTTCTGTATTTTCAAAGCGTTTACTAGTTACAACATGAAAAAACTGATATCTACATACCTATGTGTATCGTTATCTATTTACGAAATTCACAACGTACACTTGTGAACATGAGGACATGATAATAAAAAGTTTTTATCTTAGTTTCAAGAATGGCCGTCGGAGTGAATAGCTGATTGTTGTATTCGTTCATACAGAGAGATGGCGCTATTTTGACTTCCATAGTTATACACATCTCGCTCTAACGCAAGAATTGAGAACGGTGTAGAAAGAGATGCCATGAGTGTGGAAAAGTAGTGTGACAAAGTTTTCGCCACACTCCTCAAAAAAGACGCATTTTGTCCACTGTTTACACGCAGCGAAAGTGAAGGTTTCCATGCATGTGTTATGAAATAATATATTTCTTAACGGGTACGGAATACTATATTGTGTATCAAGGAGATTAAGTTTGTCTTTATACGCCGAGCGTGATGTTTGCAGTATGAGTTGTAGACGAATGCTACAACCAGGCTAGGTGTATGTAGACCATATATGTAATACTCCTATATTGCTAAAAGGGTCTGAAATAAGGCTAATTTCGTACGGTGCCGACGATAATGGTGTCTCCTTCTATTACTTTCAAACTAGAGCTTTCTGCGCAAGTCAACATCTCGCACTTGCGTAGAACATTTACACGTATAATAATGTTTCGAAGCCTAAGATTAAATCGACGATTCGCTCATACGTTTCGTATTATTATTTCATTGGCTAAAAATATTCTATAAACTCATTCACGTTCAAGCACAAATTATATTTCAATTTTAAGGTAGTTGCCTCGCGACCGTCTAGTTAAAAAGTTCTGGCTTAGAAGCCATATCAAATATATCAGTATACTAAGATTGTAGGATATGTATTTTTGACTTGACTGTACCTCATACACTATGATGTTCTTTATATAAATACACACATACTATAACGAGTTTCTTCTATGCGAAAATGTGACAACGTTGCATAACTAGCTTATTGTTTCGGAACGATGTAAACACTTTACCATTCTCGTTATTACAAAGCATGTTTAATTCATATGAGCAAGTTAAAAACGATTGCATCTGCAATGCAATTCTTATCTCCTTTGAAAGGAGTAATATCTGATCACATAATAAAAAAAAATGGCTTCTCAAAGTATTAAATACGAAGAATTACAAGAGAAGTTCCAAAAAAAAGGAACAGACGGATTAATTACATTTTTCAAAGATCCTATGAGTGATAAAAAACCAAGAGTAGACAAAGACAAACGAGTACTTGATAAATTAACTAAGTTTTTTGAAGAAAAGCAGTGATATATGTTTCTATTTATTAAATTAATATATCGTACAAAAAATATTTGTTATGAAAAATATGTAGATTTATCATCAACGTTTTGTTTTCTATTTCATGTTAGATATATAGCTTTAATATGTTCCGCATCTAATGATGTAATTTATAACAAATAAATAAAGCGTTGTAAAGAATAATATTTTCAGTTTTACTCATGCCGATAATTATTATTCCGTAAAAGTTTTAACTTAATTTCTTTTAAATTTCAAATTGCTTCGTATTTGCGCGCCGTTTTCTTTTGCTTCACCATTTTCCTTGTTACAACGTTGTCACATTGTTTTGACGCGACTACTTCAATATCCCTTCCACTGAAAATAATCGTCTGAATATGTTATTGTTTCCAAAAGTTCATCAAAACTACGTGGTGAATAATTTCAATTTTTTTTTTGAGTTATTTTTAAAATATGACATTAATAGATATCAGTTTTTCATAAAGATGGTAATTTTCCTTCAATGCTAAAAAATAAAAATTTGTCATTTTTCCACGCTTCTCCCATGCTGCGTGTACAAAAAGTATCATTTTTAATTACAATTATCTCGTGTTCGGTGTGGTCAATCGTCTCCAAATTTTCATATTGTATGTATTATGCATTCAATTATTTATAGTCCAAATTTCAAATATGTCTTAAAAATTTGTAATCGCGAGGCAACTACCTTAAGGTTAGATACTTTTAACACCCGTCAATCCGCCATTACTATCGCAGCTGCGCAGAACATGTTAATTGGGTTGTAAAGAAGTGAGTTAGAGATATATTATGTTTCTCTTAGTTCCTAACCCCTCCACTTATGGGAATTACCAATATAGGAGTATTACATATATGATGAAGACCATAGCCTCCATGGTACACCCGATATTTTATCCAACGCAGGCGCGATTCACAAGCGACCCTTGTGCTCATTCTAAAAACATCGCGTTCACTGAACTAATGCTAACTATTGTCAAGTTAGTATGCTTCAAGGATAAAACAGAATAGGTTTTGACCGGTCGTGTTCATTATTTACCTGCAGAGAGGGATAAAATGACTCTTTATTTTTCTAGGACAATAAAGTAATCGAAAACGACTTGCACTTTCCCCCCACCACTATCTTTTTTCCTCTGGTGAATAAGCGCTCATTTAGTGTTCGCTGTACAGACCCTATAAAGCGCGTAAATCGCGCCTGTGTTACATAATAGTATACAAGGTGGTCCATTTTAATCGCCCCAGGCGAATATCTCAAAAACTAAGAGAGATACAAGAAATAGTTTCATACAAAACCTGAAGGGTTTCAAGGGGGAAAGATAATGCTGGTATGTGTTGACTTGTAGATTTTACCACTTCCGAGATTTTGCAAGTAACTTTGGATTCTAGATAGGGAACACATATTTTGAATATAAGGAGCTGATAGCGAGATCGAAGACTAATTCAATTACGAAAAACAAAATTTTGTATGAAGAAAAAAAAAAAATTAATTGAAAAATTCGAAAACAAAAAAAAAATTATTTAATTAATTGTTTAAAAAATTTTTTTTCAATACTTCGTTTGAAATGTTCTTTTTCAATATTTCTGAAAATGATTTTTAGTTTAATAATTTCCAATTGAATTTTATGTTCATATTTGTACTCAGTTGTTCTGATCATACCTTAATTTTTCTTTGGAAACGTCCAACATTTTTCATAATTTCAACGAATCTATTGAATATGTGCGAAAGCTTGATAAAAGAAAATTGTTTAATTAAAGTTTTATTTTTTTTATTTTGAATTTTTGAATTTCTTTTGTCATATAAATTTTTTTTTCTTTATTCGTATTTGAATTAGTCTTTTATCTCGTTATCAGCTCCTTATATTCAAAATATGTGTTCTCTATCTAAAATCCAAAGTTACTTGCACATTCTCGGAGGTGGCAAGATCCACAAGTCAACACGTACCAGCATTATATTTCCCCCTCGAAACTCTTCAAGTATTGTATCAAACTTTTTCTTATATCTCTTTTAGTTCTTGTGATATTCGCCTGGGGCGATTAGAATGAACCACCCTGTATTATGCTGCAAGGACGGAATGACAGTCATTTTTGACCAGGGTGAGGTTGGCTGTATGAGACGAAGGCGAGGGCGAAGCCCGAACCGAAGTCGAGTCCAGCTAACTTCACCCGAGTCAAAAATCACTGACGATCTGTCCACGCTGCATACGATACTTTTTACGTAACTCGTGCACGGCAAGTGGGTCTTTTTTATGCGAGTGTCGCCGCGTGGCAACGTTCGAAACTAAATGACAAATATTTTTATTTTTGACCAGCATATTTGTCCTGGGACAAAAAAATTGACGAATGGAATCCTGACTCAAAAATACTTATTCTACGCTCCTAAATGAGGACAAAAAAGACCCACTTTCCGTGCACGTGTTACAAAAAGCCTTTACGTATGCAAGTTAGGGACTTTATTTTTCTTCACGAGAGCCAAAAACAAGCGGCGAATGTGCGATTTTGAGGTTAGAGTAAAGAAGAATTAATTTTTATTTGATACGATAAGCGGAGTCAACGTGTTAAAAATAAAATCTAAAAAAAAAAATCGAATTTTTATTCATCTTTTATTCAAAATATAATTTCCATTATATTTGTGCATACTGTTCCTGAATTAAATTGAACACAATTTAAACCTACCTTTGTCGTATTCCCAATATTCGTTGAATGAACGGAAGTAGTTAATCTTCTATTTAAGTAAAACTTTCCGGAAAACTTATTTGTACCTTAATAAACAACTTTCTCACTGGAAGTTGTTGGTTGCCCAAAATTCGTTCGACTCCCGAAGCGTTTGAAGATATCCATAATTGAATTGTGTAATGTTTTGGAAAAGAATGCACAACTGTTTTGTAGATAATAATTTTCACCTGTTTCTCCATTAGTTGATTTCACGAGACTCTAATACAAGATTCCTGCAAATTTCATTCAAAAATTCCAAAGATTGGCTGATCGAGAGCGAGCTGAAGTAAAAAACGGCAGAAATTTTCACCTTGACAAAAAACACGTTTTTTGCAAAGATTTCGAAAACGACGAAATCTAAAGCTTTTCCATAATGAAAGAAAAGATGCGAAATCAAATTTCTTATAGGAAAGCATGTTTCAGAAGTCGAACTTCGCAACTTTTATTTAAAATGGCGAGATCACACTAGTCCGAGAATGTACTATTTTGCGCACTCATTCGGGTGTGCAAAATCGAATTTTGCGCACTCAGTTAGGAAAAATTGTTTTTTAATAATCACTCGGCTTCGCCCCCCCAACCTCCCACACAGAGAAAAAAAATCCTTTGGATTAACCGAATATATTTAGTTGGGGCAAATTTAGTTGTTTCAATGTCTGTGCATTACGTTCAAATAATAATTAGTTATCCGAAATATTCCAGTTCACTTAAATCAATCGAATTATTTATTTGTTTTGATCAATTATTGAACTACATATTTAATTACTTGAATCAAAAAATCGTTGAGTCAATCCACGATACAGTTCAGTCAACAGTTCAGTCACGAATATTGAACGTTTCATATATGATGGCATCAAACAAATGCTTTTTTGCGTGAAGTAAATGGTCAGTTTGTAACAAGGAAATGTTCAGTCGTTATGCGGATGGTGCATCCAGTTAACAGAGTAGCACATCACACTGATTGAGACAACCAAATAGTATTTCTCAAGTATTCTACATTTAGTCAAACAAATTATCAAATCGATTTGTTGAACCACCACTTGTTATCAACACACAGGGTCACCATAACAATATATTTAGTTGAGGCAAATTGCATTTCAAATGGACTAAAGTAAGCTCTCATCAACACAATGAAACCGATTCAGTTTGAACAACTAACAATAGGTTACTTTTCAGAATCAGTTAATTAATTCATCTGCTGTATCTTCTGCAATAAATTTTATAGCTACTATTCAATTTTGTTAACTCAACAAACCATGTCAGTCGGTTCAGACTTCTCTGTTACAAGAAACTAAATTATCGTTCAACGCAAATGGCAGAGTTGCTTAAAAATTAGCAGTATTTCGTAAGTATTATATTTACGTTTATTAACAGTGCCCAACTTGCATTTCTTAATTAGACGTCCAAGTATCACGTAGAAAGTAAAAAAAAAGTAGCAGTATCTTTGCACGTGGTAGCTTTGACGACGTATATAGGAAAAAGTTGCATTCAGTATTGTGCGATAGGATAGCGTAGTGGTTAGAGCGTGCGACTCGTAATACAAGCGTCCCCGGATCGAATCCCGGTTAGTGAATAAGAAAATGCGTTTTAATTTATATGGGGTAAATTGTAATTTGTTAGCGTCGCGATCACAGCATATAAGTGTGAAATGTATGAATCAAATAGATTTATACTTAAAAAATTAATTTTGTCCTCTGTAGTTTTGATAATAATATCGTCAATCATGCCAGAACGAAATCATTCTTTTAAAAGAATGCACCATTGTCCCGATTGAATATTTAGAAACTAGATTGATAATACGTGGTTGCATCTACCTGGCATGCAGTTAACTTGAACACATAACCATTCCAAAATACCAGAATAGCTATTTAGTTGAACATATTTATATTGCACTCAACCAAATATGTAATTGGAAGAATATTTTACTATTTGGTTGAAATGAATATTTAGTTGTTGGTAGTGTTTTTGAAAATTTGGCTCAATCAAATAATTTTGTTCAGTCAAAGAAGCGTTCACTTCGCGGCCCGCGATCGCCGTTTTCATTTCACCCAACTGAATTTCGTTTAATCCAAACGATTTTTTTTCTCGGTGCACCGGGGCTTCACCCCTGGTGAATTACTTTCACCGGTCTATGTTCATTCTGAAATTAATTGTGAGCAAATTTAATTGTACCTGGCAACATCCATTGATTTCAATTCTTTTGTAGATCAAATGCTTCTTCTTTAATGATTTTGTTTTCATAAATTTTGTTGATAGCTTCGACGTTTCAATGTACTTGGCGCAAGGTTTTTTCACCCGAAGTGCTTTTGGGGGATTTCATAACTTTTTGTACCCATCTTAATTTTGTTAGCCGTTTCTGTTGAATGGTGTTTTTCAGAACACGATTCATTTCTATAAATCTAACTGTTATGGTTTCTATTGAAAGTGTTTTACTGATAAAGTTGCGTGTCGTCGATAACTGAAAGATGAACTGTAATGAGAAGCCTCGACCCTCGTCCATGATTTATTTCTATAAATCTAACTATTACAGTTGGGTTGCAGGTGTGTTTATTGAAGCCCACTCTACAACATTTAAAACATGCGAGATTGTTATATTTTCCCACATAACAATCAATTATGCATAAATCAAATAAATAAATATTTTCGTATATTCTTATTTTTATATTGTCATATATTTTTTAATCAGCTTCGTAATAATTGCAAGAATTTGTAATGTGTATCCAAATTTTACAGTGACATGTATATCTCTCATAACCTCAGCAACCTGATATCAATTTTTATAGTCTAAAAATCTCGAAAGCTAGCCTGAGCGATGAAATGGATATTTTTCCGAGGGCATCGAAGCTAATATTAAATTGTCGATTTTTTACTCCGCACTTTCTACATAATTTCCATCAAGCGTAATAAGAAATCGTTTTGGTTCTATTTGGTGGTTGACCACGACGGAGGAGACGATTTTATATCATTGTAAAATTGACCCATCCGATTTTACAAATCATTATATCTCAGCTGTCGACGTAGTCATTGTCTTGATGTTGGTCTCAAATGGAAGCCTTCCGACCCTTATTACAAAAATAAAACGTCGATCTGCGGTATATTACCAATTCGGTGTAATATATGAAAATATTGTTCCCCCACTCCGCTCAAAGTTGCCTCTCCGGTAAAGAGACTCGGTGGAATCGCGCTTGAAAAAAAACTTTTTTTTTTAATGTACTTGGCGCGAGACTCTACCGAGTCTCTTGATTGTACATCTTGCCGTTATCGCTCGAACTTTTGATATTAGGAAAGGTTTTGAATCAATCCAGTCGAGTCAATGGTTCAAATTTGCCTGACGTTTCGGCAGTTGTGTTCTGCCCTCATCAGAGGCTGATTTGTTAAAAGGAACGTATACAAAAATTAGTCAAATGACATTATGAAAATAAACATATACAAACAGTGCATAGACACAAGTCAATTATAAATGAAAAATTTTTTTAAACATAGTCAACAGAAAATATTGAAAAATACAATTTTTATAATTAGTCAAGCATAAAACAATGAATACAAAAAAGTGAATGTCAATTCAAAGAAATCAATAAATACAGGTGGATATACTAAGAAAAATTAAAATACCTTAGACTATTGATGCCGTGTGAGACCTTGATGTTGTTAGGTGGTACATTGTCACTTAAGAGGATAGGACTACTGTCCTCAAACGTCATGGTTTATTATTGTTAAAAAACCTACCTCAAAAACGATTGACGTCAATGGATGACGTCAAGCAGTGTTTATATTCGTTAACGTGACAATGACACACACCATCAAGCTTACTCAAAAACTACACCATTACAAACAGAACATCTTAGAATCTATGAGCAACTTTTAGATCGTAACCGTTACAGCATATTAGAGTAAGAAACGTGTAACTTTTTCGTGTCTTCTTTTTTATTAAGACTATTTTCTTGTAGATTGATACGAAGCATTTCTGAGGTGATCTTCTTGGACCACACGGGTTCCCTATCTAATACTGCAGCATTATCCCAATCAAAGGAATGGTTAAAATGTAGTTGATGTCGGGAAACGATCGAAAGTGTCGCAGCATCTTTTTTACTTTTCATTACCTACGGTGATATAAGAAAAGTATTGGTTTTGGTCGTAAAGTGACTTTTGCTAATTTCAACGAATCTTCACGTTTTCGACCCTCTAGAATCCGAAAAACAAGTTTTTAGAAAGCTGTTGGTCTGTCTGTCGGTCTGTCGGTCTGTCGGTCTGTCGGTCTGTCTGTCGGCCTGTTCGACAAACTCGCGCGGTGATCTCGGAAACGGCTCGATGAAAAAATCTGAAATTCACAGGACTTTACATCCAAATGATGGACGTTTCCATGGAAAATTGCCATGTCTCGTTTGATTTGAACTTCCGGTTCTACCGGAAATGAATCGATTTTCGCTGTTTTACTGACAAACCTATGCTTTTACTTCTGTATGACCTTTCTAAATGAAAGAATATATTCTTCCGAGTTGAGAATTTCATATATATAGGACATTCCTTGCCAATGACACCAAAAAATTGTAAATATACCCAGATCGAATTAGACTGAATGCACTGCATAAAATTGTTGTTTGTCAATATATAGGGCGACCCTTGCGAATGACAAGAAGAAATTGTAAGTGTACCCAGATCGAATTGGGAGTAAACGCACTGTATGAAATTCTTGTTTGTCAATATATAAGGCATTTTTTTATGTGAAATTTCCAATTTTGATCTTGTTTTTCGGTTTTTCATTACTTTTTTATACTTCTTCTTCCCTTGACAAACTCATATTTTTTTTCTTTCTGATAAAAAGTTCTCCGAAAAACTGGTTTTCCGGCTTGTTTATATTATCTTTGTGTTCTTTTATTCTAGTTTTTAGTTCCCGCTTGGTTTCTCCTACGTAAGAGGCAGAACAATCCTTACAATTAATTCTGTAGACTACGTTGCACTGGTCTTGGTTGTCATCACGGTCTTTGCCTTTTGTGACGACTGATCTTAAGTTATTATTTACACATAAGACCGGTGTGAAGTCAAATTTTCTTAAGGAACTCCCTAATCTTTCCGAAAAACCTGTTATGTATGGTAAAGGAACTATTTTGTTTTTCTTATTGGACTGACTTTTGACCACTGTAATAACTGACGTGTTCTGATTTGGATCCGTTAATGTGATGATTATATTGGTACTCTAGAGTGTGTCTTTCGATCTTAAATGTTTAACCCTTTTTGTTATCAATCCTTCGAAGAAGGTGTCGGGATAATTGCTGGAGCGTAACAGGGATCGAACAAGATTTAGGTTCTCAGTATGAAATTTAACATGAGAAAGAGAAATGGCTCTATCAACTAAATTAAACACCATCCCTCGAATAAAATTCGAAAATCTACCCGAGAACGTTGGTTTACGGTACCAATTAGTGATTATCACATTGGACTCATCGCGGATTACATACCGTGAGCGTCTGGTGAACCGGGTCAGTGAAACGACGATGGCGCTAGTTTTCTTGAAATTTAAAGGGAGAGTCAATACACCACCAAGAATATCCCTAGTTCAGTTGCGATTACATATGTTTACTCCATGGTCCGTGGAGGTGGCCATTGTATTTGGTTGACAGATATCAGGAGTGTTTTTAGGGTTATAGAGTATTGTAGAGTTGTACACGAGATAGTGAAAATACGTTATGAATGTTTTAGATCAAGACAATAGATCAGCGAACTACAGCGTTTTGGCTAATCGTTAGTTATTGTAAGCACATGTCTGGAAATTCTAAAAATTCTACTGCAAATCTTTGTAACCTGTGAAACATAACCTCGAAAAACATTTCGATAGCTGTCTAACATATTTAATGGCGGTCCGCATCTACGCTTCGAAAGGCCTAGGGATATTTTCGGGATGTGAGTTAGTTCCCCTTATAAATTTCAAGAAAGCTATCGCCATCGTCGTTTCACTGACCCGGTTCACCTGACGCTCACGGTATACGTCTAAGAAGCTTATCCTTTGATCTAGTTCTAATTCATGGGTGAACTGTAATCGGTCGTGATAATTATTAAAGGTGTTCAATACATGGTCAATACTACTTTTGGGAATGCATATTATAATATCGTCAACATATCGATAATAAAACAATAGTTTGAAATTGAGTTTAGATAAACAATCGCGTTCTAGGTCAACCATTACCAAATCAGCTAAAACAGGCGACACCGGTGAACCCATGGGGGTGCCAAAAATTTGTTTATAATATTGCTTATCAAATTGAAAGTAAACATTATCTAATAAGTAAGCTACACCTGCTACCAATTCACTCAGAGGCATGACGGTATGTTTAGCTATGAATACGTGTCTGTTGGTCACCGCTGTCTTTACTAAATCCGCCGGTACGTTGGTAAACAAGGATGTAACGTCTATGGAAATTAAGATATAATCGTCAGGCACCTGCAAGTTATTGAGTTTATCAATCAAATCCCAACTATGTTTGATATGTGATTCCGCTTTTGGAATGCTGTTGGTTAATAAATTACTCAGAAACTGAGACATAGAAATTCATAATGTCATTTGACTAATTTTTGTATACGTTCCTTTTAATAAATCAGAATCTGATGAGGGCCGAACACAACTGCCGAAACGTCAGGCAAAATTGAACCATTGACTCGACTGGATTGATTCAAAACCTTTCCTAATATGTAAATATTATTATTAGGTGAATATAGAAATGAATATAAAACTTCAAAAATATTCACTTTGTATTGTGTGCAAAGCAGTGCGCAAAGTGATTACTTTGCGTACCAGTGCGTGAAACGGGCGTTTTGCGCACGCAAAACAGGCACCTAAAGTCGGATTTTGCGCACCGCGTTGCAAAAGAAAAAGAGAGAGACTGGCCGCATATGATTCTCTCTCATTCTGAAACATTACGTTTCTGACGGCATTAGTTTCTGTCTCTTTCTATAGAACGAGTTGTTCTAACGAGTGGGGGGACCGGAGTTCCAGCGCATATTAGCTGCCAGTTGTTCATCAGCGTTACAGCGTGCAGCACTATGTCTGACGTCAGAGAATTATGAGGCTGTACTCACTGCTCACCTCCCACATCCTGATCTTGCATTCTTCCAAGTTTTTCTTTCGAGAACGAATACTTCGGAGAACATTTTTATACTGAAACGCACACTTTGATAATTACAACGCTGAGCTATCTTTCCGAGGGCTTTTAGTGTGGTTTTTTCTTGGAAGAACTGGTTGGCCTGGCTGGCCTGGCCGGGTGAAAAATAGGATATAAACATAACTATCAGCATTACTTCAAAAAATCAGATCATGCCTTGCTAATATAATAAATATAATAATATAATAAATATTTCTTATTATAAGAAAATCAATCATTGTTCTTCAAAAAGTATTTTCACTTTTCAGAAAAATACTAGACCGCTCCAAAAAAATCGAATGTTTTTCATTTTTAGAGAGTAAGTCAAAGATATTGTTCCAAATGACAAAAAAAAAAAACTCGGCCAGGACTAACTCAGATTCCCAAAACGGTGAAAGACAAATTCTTAAGTACAACTGAAATTTATTTTCCACAGTTCATTATTCAATATATCCCCTGCGTTCATAGGTGTTTTAGTTTAGAAAATAAAGAACAGCGCTGATGTCCGTGTTTATAAGTGATTAGTGAAGACATATCTTTTTCAGCGACATCTTTGAAATTGTACCTAGCAGTTCCAGTTTGTTTATCATGTACAAAGGTAAGTTTATTCTCACGAACATACATGTAATGATACCCGTTTTTTTCTGATAAAAATCTTTCATTTTATCTCTTTTAAAACGGAAGTTTTCCAGAGTTTTCAAGTCAAGTTGAGCATTTTTAGGTTAAAATTATACTTTCATTGCTAAAAGAATTAAGGTATTATGTGACGTATATTTCCAACCTAAAGTGAGTTTCGGTGAGAATATTGAACACTTCGCGATGAGATAAAAATCTAAAAGAAATCAATCACAACCAAAGTGATAAGATAATTAGTTTTGAATCATTTCCAGTACACGAAAAGAACCTTTTGTATTCAAAATAGCTACGGCCCTGAAAATTCGCTTTCATTGGCTTATGAGGCAAAGAGGCTTATGAGGCGAGACAGAGTTATTGGCACAATCCTGCAGTACGAAGCAGATAAAAGATTTTATGACAGCAATGGCATGCGTAGAGCCATGTGTTGAGGGTCTCTGAAACCGAGTCGTAGCGTCTCGCAGCTGTCAACAATTAACAATTTACACTATTTACCACTAATCTGCAGGGTTCGGTCTCTCAGCCCCATTATTGCGTGAATCAACAATGTTTTTAGATATAAATGTTCGGAATTGCATGTAGAATGGCGCTACAACACCAAATTTTGCGTTTTGACGCATAGGTTTCGATATTGACCAGAATAAGTGACACGCCCACACTTGACGAATAAAAAAAATTAATTTTTATCTACTTCGATGGATTCCGCGTGCTGGATCGAGCTTATTCATCGTTAATCGTCGAATAAAACCATTGTATATCATTTTTGACCACTGGATCAGAGTTTTTTGCGGCTTTATTTTTTGGCTGGTAAAGTAGGACTATAGCATCCTCTTAAGGGCAATCCCTAGTCGCCCACCTCCTTTTTGTCGAAAAAGGGGCGGAGTTGACACATGTCGATTATTATCCGAACTCAGGCATCGAAAACGCAAAAACAAAATGCATAGCGTTAATTCTATTTCAATTCCTAACATATACGTACAAAAACATATTCGTTTCATGCGAAAATAGAGCTTTCAGATCGCATTTAGTTTGTCAAGTGTGAATTTCCTCGGCGGCCATTATTATGCAGCTGTCCGCCGAGCTTCGCTGGCCCGTGAGGTAGGTGGCGCCACGAATTTATCGCTTCGACGCGAATTTCACGATTCTTTATATACTTTAGTGCATTATCCTTGCGTCGGAGCGATAAATTCGTGACGCCATCTACCTCCCGGACCAGCTAAGCTCGGCGGGCAGCTGCATATTAATGGCCGCCGAGGAAATTCACACTTGACAAACCTAAATGCGATCTGAAAGCTCTATTTTCGCATGAAACGAATATGTTTTTGTACGTATATGTTAGGAATTGAAATAGAATTAACGCTATGCATTTTGTTTTTGCGTTTTCGACGCTTGGGTTCGGATAATAATCGACATGTGTCAACTCCGCCCATTTTTCGACAAAAAGGAGGTGGGCGACTAGGGATTGCCCTTATACCCCCGAGAGAGAACTGGTTTAATATTTGATTGGCACACTACATTTTTGAGTTGAATAAATTCACATAAATTTTTTCAGCTAAGAATTTTTCATTTAATTTCTACCTTTATAACTTTATTTAATTTCGTAATAATCTCATCCATTTAATTCAAATCCTTTTTTTCAATCAAACTCAATTCTCCTTTCATCCACTCTACAGTTTATGTTAATATTCGGAAGTTTCGATTGTTTTTTTGTATGTTAGAACGTTTTATTGTTTGTTGACCTAGTTGATTTTCATTAATGTATTTGAGTTTCAGTAATTCGGCCAATTCAAGTTAATTCTAGTAGATGAAAAACAATTTACAAAATTAGTGACTCGTCAATTAAACAGAAATGTTAGCAAGCAATTTTTCTAGGGTGGGCAATTTTGCCCTACCCTTTCGGTTTTGCATCGTTTTCAGTGAAACCACGTTGCATATAGTGTTGTCTCACCCACCTCGACGTGAAATTGCCGTTGCGTCACTTTTGTTATTGAGTTGGCCGTTCAGCCCCAATTTGAAAATTTTTGATGACTGTCAGTGGGAGTCACATTGCATACCGTTTCGTACGATCCCCCATGATGCGAAAATGCGAGTAATTCAATTTTTTTTTGGTGGGCCGTATAGCCCTACCTGGCCGTTCCGCCCCACCTTCCCCTATATGAGGTAGGGGATATCTGTGATTCCTGTAACTGTACCTAATCTAATGTATCATCACGGAATCGGTATATTCCAGTCGGTAATCGCAACACATATCTAGCGAATTTCAATATTTCCTACTCATTTGCTCAATGCGCCGTCAGAATTACTGAGGGAGCGCTAGCTCACGACGAATTTTAGTCGGCACTCGAAAGTCCGACTTGACTAACGCTAATACTTAACGAGGCCATACAGGTTTGAACAGCTAAAAGTTGGGTTCAAAATTGTTTGGGACAGAATAAATAATCATAAATTTTTTTTTCAGCATGCTTTTATTTATTTCTTGACAAATAAAAAACACGCCCAAAAGGCCCAAAAATGTTAATAATTGATGAACATATTGATAGCTCAACGCAACTACACGTGGAAATTTTCCAATACATCTTGCGGTACATTTTTTACATTTGCAGTCCGAAGTACAGTTGCTTTCATCGTGAGCACACAAAATGATTTTTTCTGTGGATACTCCATTTTGTCCCGTCATTGTATTCTGCTTTTAGAGCTCTATATTGATTCAAAAATAGAATCTTTTCAAAAGTTATGAGGTACTGAATGTCAAAACCTACATATTTTAAATCATTTCGAAGTGTCTCATTTTGCTCCGCTCTAGATGTTTAAATTTAAACGCCATACTGTTTCAAACACTTGAAATAATTTCAAAAACGTTATATTCTCAATGGATTCCATTTAATTGTGTTGTAGTGAAAAACTGTAGTGTTGCATAGAAACACAATTTTTCAATAATTTTTGGACATCCCATTTCGCCTTATAAATACATCCCGATTTCCTGTCCCACTCTGTCCCACTTTTCCATTATGCCTTGCTCTCCCCTCTATTGTATATACTAACCCTCATACTGACAATACATCCATCTAGTAAAATAAAAAATATGGCAAATTCTAGCATATCCTTTTCTCTGTGCATAAACAAGAATTATCTATAAGTAATTCACGAAGGTTGATTACCGCGCGATATATTTTAAATTTCAAATATAAGTTAAAAAATCCAACGTTATTTCAAACTCGCAGTAGACGAGCTGTACAGTTTATTGGTAGGCGGTCGGCTAGAATTGGAACTATCTGAAGTTGACGTTTTTAAATTCCGTTCCAAACACGGGCTTAGTTCAAAAAATGTTGTTCCGAGCTATTTCTGATGCTTTCGCAGTTCTGAATTTATTCACGATTCAAATTATATTATACATATAGTTATGGCCCACTGCACAATATACCATATACTCAAGTATGTATTATTAATCTATATTTTACCGCCTCGAGATTCGTATGATTGTATCAAATGATAAACGAACAAATAAAACTTCGTGTCTCAATGCTCTACTGATACCGCCCTATGCTACTTGCTCAGACTTTTCAAATTCTCTGCTAGATCAATTGATGGTAAAACACGACTGTCGGTAAAAGCAGGCCGTAGCTTTTGCAGCGTCACCTATTGGCAGTGATGCCACTAAGAGACATGAGAGTCGTGCTAACCCCCGCGCCGAGGAGATGTTATTTTAACATAACAGAGGCTGGCAACCGTTGACACCTATCATAGATATAATACAATCATCAACTGTTCGGAGCTGCTGTCACACTAGTGTACTGTCAATTGGCTTTATTCCCTAGGGAGATAAAACCTTATAAAAGAAGAAGAAGTTTACTGCCAATCGCGTTAATCTGTGTGGTTAACCTTATTAGTTTTTGCTTTAGATTCAGACAGATGTTTTATCGAAAGCTGGAAGACGGGACAAAAGTAGTAAACTAATATCCAAGATGAATACCATTAACAAGAGATAATGTACGTTGACTTTAGTACAATAGTAGAATGAATAAAAATATGAACTCGCCGTCAAAATTGACGGAATTCGCCCCGCTAAGTCCAGAGGAGAGTCAACCAGTTGTCGCGTCTCTGTTTTCAAAGTTTCTCAACTTTGCTAGAGGTAAATGACGCTAGGTCGTTGTATACAATACTATTGTAATCGTGGTCGGATAATTCATGTAACACCATGTGACCTTGTGTCGAACAATTATTCTTTGAATTTATGAACACAAGCAGCGCTTCCACTCAGAGCTTACCAATGTTCAAAGATCTATAATCTAATCTTGTTAGCTTGTCTTGTTATGGTTTACTTCAGGTCAAACAGTGAACAGATACCGACGAATATTTCTTAACGTCAAATAAAACATGACATATTGATAACGTGCATAATATGTGATAAAGCTGACACATAGTTTTATTTTTTAGGTTCATCAGCGAACGATGGATCAGCATTGTCGCCTAACAACGACGAGCAGAGCTCCTCTGGAGATTCTGAGTCATGGAAACAGTCTGACAGTGTTGAAAAAACTCCAGAAGATGATACAGCTAGTGTTATAAATTTACCATTAGATAGTGCTGAAGGGCGGAGCTTACCTAATGTTTTAAAACGGATCAGCAATATTGTTGCACTTAAAAGCAGCGTATGATTTATTATCATGACGGAATCGTACGAAAGGAAATACTTGGATTGAGATTTCTTCAAGCCAGCATGTAGTCAAAGTTTGAATAATGCTAATTTATCATTGGAAATATCCAGTTCCTGGATCTTAAGTCTTGACACATCACTAGACTGCCTTTGGCATAGCATTTATTTCCGTTAATTTCACTCGACTAGCTTTACTTTAATCAATAAAGGCTTGTCACTCAACTTTGTAAGGATTTTATCTAAGTTCATTTGTGCTTTCGACTCATTGATGGAAGTCATTTCTACAGATTAGGATTAATGTTAGGATTAATATCTCATAATCCGCGTTTCAAACAAATGCACACAAAGAGAAATACCTGCCATATAAAAATGTCCTGTTCGGATTGAGGGTTTAGGCTCTTCTCGAATACTGACTTTTTTTTTATCAACATTATAAACAAACATAGAATCAGCATGTATGCTTATGGTTTCACTGATATTTCTATGTCCTAAGTCCATGACTGGACCTAAGAACATGATATATAAGTAGGTATTGTGGGAGTGCAACAGACTGAATAATTTGTAAGGAAGCAGTTTTTTTTCAAACACAATTATGCTCTTTCATAGTAGCAAAATCAAACTTTTGAAATGGACTAGAAATTATCGAAGCTAGAGGGCGAGCGAATTATCGCTTATTATTATTGAGATTCAATAAAATTTGAATGTAAAACTATTGAAATTTAAAATTCACTCGTTGAAGATTATATTCAATCTCGCCATTCTTGTGCTAAAACAATGAGTACAACTTAATATTTCAGAATAGTTTCAGATCTATCGAGAAGAATACAATCTCAGGAAGTAATCCCTCTCATCCTTAGTAAAAGTTCTGTTTTCCCAAATTATTGGGTACTCCTGGCAAAAACTCTAGTCCTATAAGATCATTGATCTTTGTTCAGCAACTCATTTTACATGAAAATAATTTAACAACTGTAGTCAAAAAGTAACCAACAAATGACTGGAACATAGTATCGACTATGAGTTCCGAACGTAAAATTTTAATATTTTAGACTGTTGCTCTGTTGCTGAGCTCAACTTGAAATTAAAACATTCCTAAACTGATGAAAATTGTTTTCCTACATTAGAAAATATGCTTAAATTTGATCCAACTAACTTACTTAACTAAGAAGTAAAGATCCTGATCAAAGTATTTCCTTTTGGCACTCCTTTTATTAGAAGTAATGTTGAAATAAGAGGTTAATCACTTTGGAAAATCACGTGTATTGCGCTCGAAAACTTCAAAGATTCCACGGGGTTTCACTAATTCACCTGTCTAGCAGTTCTTGAAAACCTTGAAATATAGACTATTTTACCATTTTTCCTGGAATTTTTTCTTATGACCTTAAAAATAGAGTTACTAAAAAATGATTCTTATAATTGATCGAAGGTTCTTGCTTTACTCCGTTCGACGCCTTGTTTCATATCTTTTTTTTTCGCACAATATAATAAAGTTAGAATATACTTATCAAAATATTGAAATGTTTTTTTTATATTCAAAGTTCGTATATAAATTGAGTGAACACTATTTTTCTGCAGAAAATGTGCCATAGAATGTTAGAAATGATAAAAATATGTTCTTGAAAAATTGCCATTCCAGTCCTGAAAAGCCTTGAAATGTCCTTGAATTCGCTTGTACTTTCGCTAGACACCCTGTAATTTCATGCGAACTTCACAGATTTCCTGGGGCTATAAAAACTTTAAAATATTTCACGAGATTTCGTATGATTTCATAAAATTTCATATGGATTTCATAAAGCTTTACGGGACATCATGGGACTCCATAGATTGTACATAACTTAAAAGTCTTCAAAAGATTGTTCATGGAATGTCATGGGATTTCATAACACCATGGTATTTCTTAGGTTTTCACAAGCCTTCATCAGACTTCGGCATTTCATAAAACTTTATGGGATTTCACTGATTCAAAAAGAATCCATCAGACTTCATAGATATCTTAGGATTTCATGCCCTGGTGTACACCGGACTTCAAAAGTGATTAACCCTTGCCTTAGCTGATAGCAAAAATGGTCACGAGTAGCATTAATCTCTACCCAATATAAGATGATAGACCGAAAGTTATCATCTAGAGGATTATTCTTGTAAGTTAGATGAGAAAATTCTATTTCATTTACAATTCATTGCATAATCATTTTACAGAATTTACAATCTTACAAAGATACACAACTGAGGAGCTATTGGATGCCAGATAACGTTAGCAAACAATGTTATGAGTGCGGGGAACGATTTACAACTTTCCGCAGAAGGCATCACTGCCGAGTATGCGGTCAGATATTTTGTTCAAGATGCTGCTCCGAAGTGATTCCTGGCAAGATTATGGGCTGCACTGGTTAGTCTAATAGAATTACATAAGTTCTATGGATTGTGCTAATTTATGTAATACATTGTAACAAGTATTCTGTAGTCTTAAGGGGGTACAAGTAAAATTTGGGAGATATAAGTCATTGAGTTCCAGACTCAAATGCAGTTAAAATAAAAGCACTTAATGCAACAATGTAGGTTAATTGCTGCTTCGATTCTAGGTATTTGATTCTCTAATTGTTCCAATAACAAATCTCTGTCCGATGAACATGACTTACAGACAAATTTTCGTGTTTACAAACTTTTCTCTGAGTGTTTTTCTATGTTCTAGTAAAAAAATCAATACATCAAAAAGTTATCTGTTCATCAGATAGAAACTTGTTTTCTGAACAATTAGAGACCCAATTATCTAAAATCAAAGCAGAGATGGACACAAGTTGTTGCATAGAGTGTTTTTACTTTGACTACATCTAATTCTGGGTCTTGATTACCCACAATTTCTAAACTATTACCTCATTATGTATAAAAGACTAACAAACTCCTTTGATAAATCTGATTGATTAATGCACAATTTGGACACATGCCAGTCTTTCAAAAATACCCCTATTTGAGGTGTATGTCGCTGCGTTACTTTATTCCGGAATTTATTGAGTTATCCCATTAGCCATTGTTGGCTAATTAGGATTTGAACAAAAACGATGACGCATTTCTATTCTTAGGAGATTTGCGAGTATGCACCTACTGTTGCAAAGTTGTATTGTCTTATTTACAATCTTCCGATATGGAGGCGGATCTAACAGCAGATCTTAAAGCGTTACAAGAAGACTTGCAAGTCAAGTATGGAAGCAATGTACTGCCAGCAGCCCACAGAAATGTTAACATTGACATAGACCCTGAAACACAAGTTAGAAGAAAAACAAGTGTCGGATACATGGAAGAAAAATATGCCTTTGGACGGTACTTCAATACTTCCAGTACTTTGATATAAAATAGTAAAGTCAGTACTGTTCTGATAAATTCTTTTTCTTACTTTCTCTTTGGAATACCCTTCATGTATACACGTAAACTGTTTAATTAATCTCACAGAATTTCCTTTTAGCAATTAACAATCTCATTGGTCTTTCAGTGCTTCAAGTGGCTACTTGTCATCCCAAGAACGGGCCTTAGCCTTACAGAATTCAGCATCTCTAAGAATGATTTATGAAGAGATATTTCGTTCTAGTCAGGCCATTCTCTTACAAACACATCGACTCCGACTGAGAACTTACCCAAATTGCTTTCTGGGTAGTGAATTAGTTGACTGGATGATATCTCAGAATAAAGCTGCAACTAGGTAAGACTAAATTGAGCTACACGTAGTTTAATCATACTTTAACTGTTCCGTAATATATTTATATCGTTTCTCAGAGTTCAAGCAACGGCAATTGGCCAAGCGATGCTAGAAGCAGGATTCATCGAATATATGCTAACGGATAATCTGTTTACGGATAGCCCAGCTATATACAGGCCATTAAAACTGGCCCAAATGCAAATGAATTCAGAATTTTTAGTAGATACACGTAGAAGCTGTGACGCCCAAGAGCCGGCATGGGTGAAGACTATTCCCCAACACGATTCAACAACTGGTAGAGTGAAGCATTATGATTAAATAGTGCCAGACAGATGTACAAAAAAATAGCTCAGCTACATAAGGCTGTTGATTTTTTTTTTCAGATTCTGAAAGTGAAACTAAACAATCAAATTCAGCCCTACCCACAGTGGGCCGTTTACCATCATCAAGCTCAAGTTTTTACTTGGATTTGAATTTGGAAGCGTCAACGGTAACTTTGAAACGTCCTACTTCTGAGGAACTCAGTATAATATCTGTAGAAAGTAGCAGCGACAATGCGATAGAGAAGAAAGAAGTAAAATTTAGTGAACATGAATGTAATTCAGGCATTCCTGATGAGCTGTTGAGCGACACACTTCACGTTCAGGATTATAGAGAGAAAAATGGCTGGCACAAGCCGAACGATTTGAAACCTACTTTTGGCGAGAGCAATGCCTACAACAGATTGACGTTGGTTGAAAAAATATATAATTTTTTTGTGTTCAGATTAGCTACGTTTTCAACTTCTATAAATTCCCCTTTCTTGATTTACAGAACTGCTTACAAGCAACACGAAGATTCATTGGTGAAACAGCTATTGAACAAAGAAGGCTTGGCACAAAGCTGGTCGGAAATAATTTTACCAATAGCACATCAAATAGTAGATCAAGTCAGGCCAAATTTGAATCATGACGCCGACGATATAGACATAAAACAGTATGTTCAGATAAAAAAGGTGCCCGGTGGTAACAGAAGCGAGTGCAGTATCATATCCGGATTAATATGTAGTAAGAATGTTGCACATCGAGGCATGAACGCAATGTTGGCACACCCTAAAATTCTTTTACTGCAATGTGGTTTGATGTATCAACGCGTCGAAGGAAAATTACTTAGTCTAGAGCCAGTTATGTTACAGGTAGATAATAAAACTTCCTTCTCATACTCAGGGTATTTACTATAACTTGAATAGGGGTATCGTTTAAGGACTGGCACTTGTCCCTAATTCTTATGTGTGTAATTAACCAGTTTTAGTACAGTAGTTCACCAATCTTTTGAAATAAATCTACACCAAAATTAGAAGTTGGGATTCCTTGGGTCTCAGAGTTTGACGCAACAAAATAAAAACACTTAATGCGAGAATTGAGGACTAAGATAAAATAAATGAATGGTGCTTGAGCTCACTGCATTACAGTTTGAACATCCTTGTTGCAGGAACATGAGTACTTGGGTCATACAGTAGCACGAATAACGGCATTAGGTCCAGATGTGGTCTTGGTGCATCGTTCTGTATCACGATTAGCTCAAGATAGACTCAGAGAATGTGGCGTCACTTTGGTTCTAAACGTAAAGTTGAGTATTCTTGAAAGAGTGGCAAGATGTACCGGGGCCAATATTGTCAACAGCGTTGATGCCCATATTACAGGACGGTATCGGCTTGGCACGTGCAAAAAGTTTTATCTCAGAAATTTTCCGAACGACAAAAGTAAGTAACAATACCCAGAACAATACTCATCATAAAGACAACCGAACGTTTGATCTGATCTACGTCCCTTGTCAATCATATAGTATATAATTTATTTTATATAATGAATCTTGTCATTTTTTAGGTGGGGTAAAAACGTTAATGTACTTTGAGGGTTGCACCAACCCGCATTTAGGTTCTACGATATTGTTGCGTGGTGGATCTCAGAGTGAATTAAAAAAAGTTAAAAAAGTAACATCGATGATGATATTTTCTACTTATTCATGGCGCTTGGAAAAATCATTTCTTATGGATGAATTTGCCAGGCCTCCGTCTCCGAAAACAAATTCCTTTTTGGACGAGAATTCTCCGAAAGATTCGATGGATAAGGAAGATGATTCTGAGCCTGGGTTAAGGGTAGATAAATTTGAGGAGAATATTGAAACAAATACGACTCCAGTCACAGAAAATAATGCTGATTTATTGACGATCACCGAGAATCTCGGCGAGTCATCAGTTTTGGAAGAGGAATTGATGTCATTCAAAGAAGATAGAAAAAACGACAATTCGGAGCCTCAAAATGGAGGTAATATCTTGTTTAGTCCTGATACGTTCAAACAAGTTTCCACAATGTGGAGGGAAAATTCAGATCCTTACGATACTCTGAAATTATTTAAATCAAAACCAAAAGTTATCACGTCTGATGATAAAATTGATGACACCATAGATTTGCATGAAAATGATGCTGAACAGAGTCTAAATGATTTTGAAAATTCGAATGCAAAAACAGACAAAAATCCGACGTTGGCATCCAGAAAGGACGAGAAATACGAAAGTGAGGGAGTAACGGATACAGCTTGTTCAAAAATTGACGACGAAACTAGCGATAAAGCAAAATTGAAGGAAAAATCCTTGTGCGAAGAAAAACGTACTCGTAGTAAATCGATCAGCGATCACAGCGATCCATTGCACCAGTATTTAAATGAGGATATTGACATTTTTGACCAAGCTAACTCTTCGAACATGCAGGAACTGAGCGTTGCAGACTTACCATTATCTAACAAATTCAAAAAAGCCTTAGATGATACAATACTCAGCGTTTCTCCTTACTTGACATTTTCTATACCGTACTTGGAAACTGAACCAGGCAGAAATTGTGAATTGAGAAAATTTTTCCACACGGAAATCTACCATTCTCCACAATTTGCAGACCAGATTGAAGGTGGTAGATCAAACAGCATATCCGTAGAATGTGTGCGCCTGGTCAACCAGATGACAAATATAAATATGAAACAACAACACGCTTTTGTTGGGATGAAAATAACCAATAGCGCAGATAGTCGCCAGGTTCAAACGCTTTTAGCGACCTTCAGAGCCTGTGGAGGTCGGATATATCCAACAAACAATGTAATACTGGATTTAAAACAGACTATATCATCAGCCGATGGGAATGAGCGGATAGTAACGCGGCCTGATTGCTTAGACACTTTAACCCATCAACGATTGTCTGTATTGTTTTGCAGCTTCTCTCACAGTAGCAATAACGCCCCAGCATTTTGCGTAAATCCATGGATTGTTAACATGGATTTGTACGGTAGAAACGACATTGCTTTGGGACTATTTCTAGAACGTTATTGTTTGACGACGGAATACAAGTGCCCGGCGCAAGCATGCAGAGCAGAAATAGCTCAACACGTTCGAAGATTTGCACATGATGGAGGGTGCGTTCACATTGGTCTGAGTAAATTGCGTAACGAACCATCTGGCCAGGGAAGTACAAACAGAATATTAATGTGGAGCAAATGTAACAAGTGTAAAAGTGTATCACCAGTTGTTCCGATGTCAGATGATACCTGGTCGCTGTCGTTTGCTAAGTATTTAGAGCTAAGATTTCATGGAAGTATCTACATAAGACGGGGAACCGACTGTTGTCAGCACTCCCTACATCACGACCATTGTCAATACTTCAGCAGAAAGAAAATGGTAGCGATATTTAGATATACGCGAGTATCTCAATGGGAAATCTCGCTGCCCCCGCCTTTGATAACAATTAATTACGACCCGAAACAGCACAGCAATGTAATCGAAGAAATGAGAAATGTCGCATTAAAAGGAGACGAAGTATTTTCTAACATTAGAGACAAGCTGACGACTTTGTCCATTGATCAGGATACTCTGAATACTATGAAACAACAACTGTCCAAAGATCAGCAATACTTTAAAAATAAAATACAAGAAATCCAATTGAAGCTGACATCTCCGACATTGGAGGATAAAAAATCTGAAGGAAAAAATTCGGAGAAAATTGTACAGTCGTTAATGTTTAGGATCGAAGATGGAATAGTCATTCTCAAGAGGCTCATATCAGAGGCAGTTTTCGGATGGAATAATAGAATATTGGAGGCCACAGCCAAGAAGAAAGATGATAAACAAAGACGGTTTGCGGAACGATCGATGACGATAGGAAGTAGTGGATTCATCGACACTGATGGGTACATTACAGAAGATATAGCTCCAGAATCACAAATAGAAAGTCCGATGTCAGCTGACTATAATGCGGTTGAGGCAGTCTCTGTAGCTCAAACTGATCTTCAGAGCGATTCCGTGGAATATTCGGACAATGAGATCCTGGAAAGTAGTAACCCTGAAGAAATTGTTGTGATCCAAGGATCGCCTAAAACGCATCATAGATCGTACTCGGACGTGCTTCCATTAGCTTCGGACGATATTCCAGACAAAAAGAAGAAGAAGAAGACAATACTGTCGCAGCTATTGCCCTCTGTTCCCATTATGAATCCAATACAGTGTCCGTTGAGCTCGCTTGAACATCATTTACTCTTATTGGGGTATGTATAATGATAGGGATGTGAAACCATCCTTAAATAGCATAATTATAGAAACGCACATGTTACGTCCTGATTAATGTCTAACTTCTTTCCAACTTGAGGGAAGTTTCAACCCTGAAAATCCAAAAATGATAGTGTTATTCACGGTTTTGTCTTCAGCTAAAGGAAAATTTATTAAATCCTGCAACTGACACATTGTTTATTGATTCTTTGCGCTAGTTTTCCTAACGTACAAAGAGCGCCTCGTAAAGCGGGTCAGTGAAATGACGATAGCGTTAGCTTTCTTGAATTTTATCAGGGGAGCTAATTTCCATCGCGGAAATATCCTTAGGACTTCCGAAATAATCGTTGGACAATTTCGAAAACTAGTAATATTTCTACGATGGGAGTTAGCTCCCCTAATAAAATTCAAGAAACCTAATGCCATCATCGTTTCACTGACATGCTTCGCCCGGCGTTCCCGGTATGACCTTTTATTTTAAATGCTAGGACAGATAGAGGAGTGCTTCAAGGGGTTATAGGATTCTGGACCCTGATACTTTTTACTATCTTGAAAATTTTTGTTCCAACCATATTTCAAATGGATCAAATTTATTTACTACGAACATTTTCTACATCATATCAGGTTTCCCAGTGATCTGACAATGAATGAAAAAAATTAAGTATTCCCTTGTAGTTTGATAGCATATAGCCACGACATATCAGGATTTTTTGAAAATTGAAAATAAAAACATATAATATTTGGTCAAAACGTCAAATACAGAACGCTCTTATACCTGGGGGTCAGCGGTCAAAATCACTAAAAAATTACAAAATATAATCGACAACAACACGTATAGTGTTTTATTTATTTATACTTGACCCCATCGGAACCCCAGATTAAGACTCACACATATTGAGTAAAACAATCTCAGTTATTTGAAAAAAAAATTTTCCTTGCAAACAAAATGGACACGCATGTGTAAAAGTGCGGAAAGCTGTGCGGAAAGCTGTGCGGAAAGCGGAAAGAGTTTTTCACATGAAAATAGTACTAGATTTTATTTATTTTCCAAAAGCAGCACAGGATAATTATTAATGTTTAAGACCATGTTGCAGGAAAACTGCAAACTTTCGGAAACCATTGTTGCTTAAGTTATATATGAAAGAATTTCAAAAAAATCATAGTTACCTCATTTGATGTATACTATCACTTGGTAAAATGGTGATTTTGACCGCTGACCCCCAGGTACAAGATCGTTCAGTATTTGGCGTTTTGACCAATATACATATATATAATACGAAAATAATCGCAACTAGAAATAAGTCAACCTTCAGCTACAGAAATTGAGCTTTAAACTTTTGTTACGGATAAGTAGTTGTGTTATCAAAAAAATCATATGATACGTAGCTAACCATCATACTGCGAGGAAATATTTGTTATGCTGCAGGGCTGCGAAGAAGCAGTTTTGTTTTTCTTAAGCCATCTTGAGGCAGTTAGAAAATAAGAACGACCAGAGATCCTATGAATTGTATGAGAAGATATTTTTTTACCTACGTGCTGCTTAATTAAATTCACAGTTCTTCATAAGAAAAAAAACTGCTGTGAGTCACGGGCTTTTGTCAGACAAGGTTCACAGTTTTCTGCGAAAAATCAGTGTGTTATTAAGAACTGCTTAATGCAATCCTTTCAAGAATAATCACAGTGGTCAACAAGCCTTTAATATTTGAATGGTCAGCAGTTTTCATTGAGAAATTGTAAGATCAGGATGTATGCTTCTTCTGATTACTTTCCTTATTGCGCGCTCTGTAGTCTTCTTGTGATTTACAGAATCTGTCTTTTCTTTTCATCTCAGTATATGGCTGAGACGAACAACGATGTTTGAATGAATTAATCATTAGAATAATCTGCATTCTATCTTCAATCAGATGAAAAATATTTGCTGGTACCTGCAAATAGTTGTATAGTTTGGCGAATCTCAATTAACGAATTGAATTAAAGTTCTAGATGAGGTGCCTTAGGAAGATTAAGAGATCGAAATTAAAAATGTGATAGTTTCTTTCTGTTTGTTTTCTTATTTATTTGAGATTTCTTGAGATAATAGTGTTATTTGAATTCAGATCACTAGGAGACCCGATATCGTGTGCAACGTGAGCACCATTGCGAGACACGCTAGAACTCTGTCAATATTTACTATTTTTCATTAAGAAAATTACTGAAACTTTACAAATATACATAATATGTACCAAATGTTTGTAATTAAATTCTTAAAAATCGAAATAATTGTCGAAGTTCTGAAGACTGATGACACCTTGAAGAACTATTGTCCGACAAAATTTCCCAGGACCCTTGTCCAAATGATATCTCTGAGTTTATTTTTGTTTTTGAGGTTGAGACTTGTCTGATCGGTCTAATATTCGAAGAAGTTGTTCAGGATACTCGTACCTATCCACCACACTAGGATTATTAGGTAAAAGAAATTTATATATGTTTTCACAGTTTTCACAGTTTTCCTGCAACATGGTCTTAAACATTAATAATCATCCTGTATTCCTTGTGAAATATAAACAAAAGTAAGTACTATTTTCATGTGGAAAACTCTTAGCTTCCTTGAAAATCCTGCTTAAGTAAAAAAAATCACTTTTACTTATGAATGTCCATTTTGTTTGCAATGAGAATATTTTTTTCGGAAAGCTGAGACTTTTTTACTTGATACGTGTGTCTTAATCTGGGGTTCCGATAGGGTCGAGTGTAAATTTATAACGTGTTGTTGTCATCATGTTTTGTAAATTTTTTTTTTTCGTTTTCTTTTAATTTCTCCGACGTCGAGACAGACTTTAAAATAGCATACCCATTTTTTCAAAAAAAGTTTTTTGAAAAATCAATCAAAACCTGGCGAGTTCTCAGTGATCTTAGACTCTTCGGAGAATTATGCTCATTCATTGTACAGGAAGCACCGCAAGCATTTCCAATGGTGATCTATTATCGAGAAAATAATGAATCTAAACATTGAAATAAAATATTTTCAGGTTTTGCAATGAAATCATGCATTTGTTAAAAAATTACCAAATATAATCAACAACACGTATAGTGTTTTATTTATATACACTCGACCCCATCGGAACCCTAGATTAAGACTTACACATATGAAGTAAAGAAGTTGCAGCTTTCATAAAAAAAATTTTTCATTGCAAACAAAATGGACACGCATGTGTAAAAGTGATATTTTTGATTTTAGGCGGGATTTTTAAGGCTTTTTTGGCACATTGGAAAATCGTCAATATTCATCGGAAAGCTGAGTTTTTCATATGCAAATAGTACTTTTGGTTATTCTTCACAAGTAACGCAGGGTAATTATTAATGTTTAAGACCATGTTGCAGGAGAACTACAAACTTTCGCAAACCAGTGTTGCCAAAGTTATAAATAAAAAAATTTGAACAAAATCAGTTACTTCTATTGATGTATACTTTCTTGATAGTATTATCACCTAGTTAAACGGTGATTTTGACCACTGATCCCCAGGTACAAGTATTTGGCGTTTTGACCAATATGAGCAAAGCTAAACCCGTAGCTATCAAACTGATCCAACTTCAGACTGTAAGACTCCTAGACATTGAAATATAATATTTCAGTGCTCCAAGAATATTGTGATTGTCGAAAAGTGCTATAACTTCGAAGTCCACTTTACCATGAGATATATTAATTTAATAAACCATTCAGATGATTGAAGAACAGAAATTATTTGTAACTATTCAATTTTATAGAGGGTCACAATCCAAGGAACCTTGAGAGAAGACGCTGAAGCTGACAAATAACAGATTGCAATGTGGTTCGATAAAGGGATGGTAAAGACTCCGACGAATCCAGCGGAGTGGTACTGTTGGACTCCGATGAACTCTATGTTATACTCAACGTCTACGTTGTGCGTTAGACTTCGATAAGCGTTGTTTTGTATTCTACGCTTACGCTGTTCGTTGGACCTTGATAGAGTCTATTTCATACTCTGCATTCATGTAATGCGTTGGACTCCGATAAACTGTACTAAATACTTTACATCTACGTTGTTTGTTGGAGAAGTGCTTCGATAAGCGCAGTCTTATACTCTACGTCTATCAAGTGCGTAGGACTTCTATAAGTTCCTTTCCATATTTTCGTACCCTTCAGTCAGAACGAGACTGTGAGTCAATATTGTGCGTTGGACTCCAATGCTTGGAATCTAAAATAAAACCTATCGAAGTCTACGTAGACGCAGGATATAAAATAAAGTCTATCGAAGTCACACGCATAGCGTCAACTTATAGCCGCGTCTTGACTAGGTGATACAAAAGTATAGAATAGAACCTATCGAAGTTCAACGCATTATGTGGATGCAGATTATGAAATAGCCTTTAGCGAAGTAAAACGAACAGCGTTAACGTTGAGTATTAAATAGAGTTAGTTGAAGTCCAATGCACAAGATGAACACGTAGAATATAAAATTGAGCTTATCGAAGTCTAACACACTGTGTGGACATTGAGTATAAAATGGAGTTCATCGGAGTCCAATGGTAGCACTCCGCTGAATTGGTCAGACTCTTCACCGTTCCTTTATCAACACACATTGCGATCTGGTATTTTTCAGCTTCAGCGTCTGCTTTCAAGGTTCCTTGGACTGACCATCTATAAAATTGGATAATCCACAAGAAATCCCTGTTCTCCAATCATCTGATTCATTTATTAAATTAATATATCTCATACTAAAGTGGACTTCGAAGTTATAGCACTTTTCGAAAATCACATTATTTTTGGAGCACTAAAATATTAAATTTCAGTGTCTCAGAGTTTCACATTCTGAGATTTTAGATCAGTTAGATCAGTTTATTAACTACGGGTCTGGCTTTGCTCGTACGCCGCTCCAGCGCGGTGCGCAGAGAGCCGCTACCGTTGCCAACGTAAAATGAGAATCGTCCAAAGCAGAAGGGATCAGAATTTACCTTGTTGGGTGTACGGCTGGGCAATAAAGTACGCATAGGGTAAAAATTTACGCTGAACCGTTTCAGTGTCTACGCTGTTGAGTAGCTCTTCCCTCTGCATACCCCGCTCCCTGTGCCCATCGATGCGTTACGACTGGTCAGTAGGCTAGCTTACGGAGGGAAGAGCCTGCTCAACAGCGTAGACACTGAAACGGTTCAGCCTAAATTTGGACCCCATGCGTACTTTATTGCCCAATTGTATATACCAATACGTTTTTACAAAATGAAACAGTACATTTGTCTAATAAAAGTGAGTATTTTCTAACTTAGGGACACCTCTTAGTAACGGACAATATTTTCATACCCCAAGGTGTCCGCCATTAGAAAGTTTCACTGTATGAATATTAATAATCATCGTTACTTATAATAGATCAATACTGTTTTTGACTTCGTTAATATGGTTTTATCGAGTACGTTAATGAAAGAATCAAATACAGTAGAACTCCAATTATCCGGACTGTGGGGAATGGGGCCCATTCGGATATGCAGATATCCGGATAATTGGATGTAGCTCAGGAATAATTGATGTAAAATGATATCTGACAAAATAAAAACCCAATGTTTATTGATAAAAAACACTAATTACATATAAGTAATTTATATACTATTAGGATTACATATGTTAAAGTATGTAAATGAAAACCAAAAATTAAAATACAGTATTGTATGCAAATTCAGCCGATGAATGTGGGCGGAAGGGATGCATGGTGGGGGTCAGAGTTGTGTTCCCTAGCCGGTGATGACGTGCTCTAGGCAACTAGGGCATGTAAAGGTCCACGACCCGCATTCCTGTCGTTTTTCGAACGAATTACCAATTATTGTATTTTCTCCGGAATCGATCCAGATAATTGCAGTCCAGATAATTAGAATTCTACTGTAGTACCGATTTTTTTGATAAGTACCCATGTGTATTGTACATACGTGTCATAACTATAGAAATTTAGCTTGATATGTCCGGTCTATTATAAAACATTTCACAATAGTAGATCTACTCTCACTTTTGATGCACAATATTTTTCACAATTTCAGAACGCTTGAGGATAACTATAAGATAAATAGTACATTTTGCAGTTCATCGTCTTTGTATATAATATACTTGAATTGTAGATTTAGATAGAATTTCCAAGAATTGTTTGTTCAAATAATTTTTTCAAATCCCTCCAGTATGCCATTATAACTTATTAAAAGATTCTAGGGCGAGATTTGTTTACTATACTGGTAGCCTCAATGTAGCGATCTTTGTTAGACGATGTTATTAGAAGTGGCTGTCTGACTGTTACTTTTTTCAGTGTAACACATCTTTCTCTTAAGCCGAGGCCACACTATGCGATTTCGCCACTGCGGTTATGACGGAGGCGGTCAGCCGGCTTGTGACATTGCATAAGTTCAAATGAGAGCTGCTACATTGGTGCGGCGTGGCAGCTCCCATTTAAACTTATCCCTCACAAACCGGGTGACCGCATCCATCGTAACCGTAGCGGCGAAAACGCATAGTGTGGCCCTGGCCTTACGAGGCGGTATGCGGCGTTATGTGACATGCCATGAAGATGCACTATTGAGTTTAATGTATATAATAAAGATGTTGAATTATGATGAGACAGAGATCCAATGAGGGGAAGTATATTATAACGAAGATAATGTCATTTTCAGTGGTAACAGTACCTTAAAAGTCGAAGTTTGATTTTCGTGTATTGCAACATGCTTAAGAGATGTGTTATTTCTGATAATGTTTCCACATACCTATAGTTGATCAGGAAAGTTCTAGAATTGTTGTGCATTCAGACGTTCCATGAATATTTTACCGCATCGGTACATTTTAGGTCAGTTCTTTGTTGGAATTGGATCATTTTAGTGATCTGTTGAGAACCGTGTAATCAATCTGTAATAACATATCATAAAATAGTATTTTTCAATACAAGTGCGAAAGTGTTGATTCTTGAACGAGCGTAAAGTTTCTCGCTCGAGCGAAGCGAGGTTGACAATCAAACGAGCTGAGAATCATTTTTCGCACGTGTACTGGACTTTGTTTTTAAACACAACGCGCGTAAGCTAACTATATGCATGGCGTGTTGAAATAGTATGTACCTATATTACGTAACAAATGCGGAAAGTTGTAAAGTAAAAACTAAAATAGTATATTACGTAACAAATGCGGAAAGTTGGTGATGCTATCGCCCGAGTGCGACGTTTGCCGCCCGAGCGAAGCGAGGGTGGCAAGAAGCACGAGTGCAGGGATCACCAGTCCGCATTTGTTACGTATAATATTTCTTAACACGAGGTGCGGGAAGGAAAAGAAACAATGCCGTAACATAGCAACGAGCTCGGTTCAGTTTACAATGAAAATTTGTATCACATTACAGTTCAGTACGGGGAACAATCACTTTCCGCACGCTCCACGGGCATGAAAAAACGCACTGTCCGCACGCTGTGTTAAAAAAATAGTTTTTAGAGATATAAAAAAATAGTTTTTAACACAGCGTGCGGACAGTGCGTTTTTTCATTCCCGTGGAGCGTGCGGAAAGTGATTGTTCCCCGTACTGAACTGTAATGTGATACAAATTTTCATTGTAAACTGAAACGAGCTCGTTGCTATGTTACCTCATTGTTTCTTTTCCTTCCTGCACCTCGTGTTAAAATAGTATATTATGCATCTAGGGAAAAAAGCAGGCGTTTAATGTCGAGCGCCGATGTTTGCAGAACGAAATTTTAAGTCGAGGGCGCCGAAGGCGCTCGAGACTGAAGACGAGTTCTGCAAACATCGCGTGAGATAAACGTCTGCTTCCTTCCCATGGTACATATACTTTTTTCTGCAACGTATGTTTTAAAAACGAGTGAAAGCACATGTTTGAAATTACCATAGAGATATTATAGATAGAGTAGGTGAGACATGGGTGCCTCTGTAAGTGAAAATGTGTTGCGGATAGAACGAGAGAGAAGATCGAAATGCTCTTCATCTCTGTGTTCTGGAGCATGCGCAATGAAGCTTTTTCGTCGAGTATTCAATTATCAGCGCGAGTGAGTTACACGCGCATGCGCATGCGCATGTCAAGTGGTTAGACAGAGATAGAAAGCACTTCGCGATCTTCTTTCTCTTTCTATTCGCAACGCGTTTATTCAGCTGGCTTACCTAGTCTACGTATAATATCTCTATGGAAATTACGGATCACTTATTGAATCGTTGGGCCGGCTACTTTGATTTTTATACGACTCCGCTAGGGGCAGCACTTTGGCGGGTTATTTCACTGTTTCAAGAGTTTTTTTCCCTGTTGCCAGAGTTTTTTTATCCGTGGCGAGTTTTTTTCCCTGTTTATTTCCCCGGTTAGAAAACTATGATTTTTATCCCGTTTCAGAGGTCGAAAAACACGAGTTTTTAATTCATATGTTGTAGAAAATATTATACGTAACAAATGCGGACTGGTGATCCCTGCACTCGTGCTTCTGGTGGGATCTCCAACTTTCCGCATATGTTACGTAATATACTATTTTGAATTAGAGTGTGTGTATGATTAGTTTAACGAGCATTATTAATATACGAAGTAGTTTGTAAATACAGGCACAGGGGCGATAGAATTGTAAGATACTCAATTGGTCTACTTCCTGATTGCAGATCTGTTGTACCAATTGTGGTCTACGAGTCAGAACCTTCGTCCATAATAGCATATGCTCTTGACTCTCTCGATTATAAACACAAGCTACAGGAGTTACTGCGCAGTATAAAAGGTCCCGAGCTGAATCCAAGTCCGTTATATAAACGAAAATTTTCTGACAATAAAGAAAATGCTTCTGAATTGACCCAATCAGGGGATTCGAAACGGCCATCGGTTCTTTCTTTCTTGCGAGGCAGCAGTCCCAATCTTGCAAGTCCGGTTGAACCTGAAAAAAACGTATTGGCACCGGATAGTTCATCCCAAAATATTGTCAATGCTCTTGACTCAGAAGACGACAAAAAAGCAGTTAAACAGCAGAATTATATTGAAGTACAGTTCAACGACTCTACTACAAATTTTTTCTGCAGAATTTATTTCGCCTCACAGTTCGCCGCTTTGAGAGAAAACGTATTGCCCTGTGGAGAGGATGGCTTCACTCGAAGTTTGAGTCGAAGTGTTCAATGGGTTGCCAAAGGTGGGAAGAGTGGGAGTTCATTTTGCAAGACAAGAGGTGAACAGTTTTTGTTATTATATCCCTGATGCAAAAATCAATTACAATCACTAACGAGTCTTTAGACTTCAACATAATGATACAATGATTGTATCGTATGTGGAAATTTTATATCATTTGAAATGCTTTTCTCTTAACAGCCCAGCCAATAGGGATTGAATTTATAGGCCATGGAGCCGTAATGCAAAATTCTGAACAAGTTTGTTTTAATGTTGCATGCGTTTTATTGACAGGTGAGGAGCTTAACTTAAAAAGTCTGCGGTCACGCTCTTCCGGTGTAAGTCGCTATCTTAAAAAACGCGTCTTATATCATCGCTCGAAAACGGCTGGCTTTAGGATAAAAATCATCCAGAGTTTTTTTTGTAGATAATTAGATTCCTCATCTTCTTTATGCAAAATTTTTTCTAATTTAACTTACCGATTTTTAATTATAGCTTGTTCAGTGTCGCAAATCTTCTGTTTTTCTCCGAAACTCCCTTAAAAATCGATGTACTGATAAAATTCCTAGTATCTTTTTTATTTATTATTAAATTTCCTACAAATTTTCTATACAACTTTTCCACAGAACTAATACTTTAAAAGTTATTAATAGTTGAATATGAGAATCTAATGACACAGCGCCGAGACGGCGGTTTTGACGTGCTGGGTAGTTCGACCGCGACGATGTAATATATATGGGGCATTCCACGTCAATTTTACATTTTCAAACTCTCACATTTTTTTATTCATTTGTAATTTTTACATACTATTCTATACTCAAGATGACTTGACACGTATTTCACGATTTGTCGATATAATGATTTTTTCGATTTTCACCAGCTAGTTCAAGTTTTAAGTTTATTCACAATACAGTCCGACCTCCAAATAAGAAACCCGGCAATAAGAAACCTTCCCCAGTTTCTCGCTCAAGCACTTCCCCTACTACGACTCGAGCTCCGAGCTCGAGAATGAGAGTGTGAGAGAGACAGACAGAGGTAGTGAGCGCTGGTAGGGGTATCCGAATTCTAGGAAAAACTCGTCCCCTTGGGGGCTTTTGGTTTCTTATTTGGAGGTCGGACTGTATTATTTCTTCACCTGCATAGGTATATCTCAAGATCGGCTAATCGTATCAAAAAAATGAATTGAAGTAAACTTGTTCAGTTTGAACTGTACTTCATGAAAAACATTATTTTGGAATCTTCGTTACCCTCAAGAGTGAGTTTTTTACCATTGGGGTAGGTAGTAAAATGATCATTACAAAGAAAGCCATTTTTTATTTTGGTTCCTATTTTTTTTTCAAAAATTAGAGAAAAATCCGAAAATATTCACGTATTTTGGTGGTTTGAAGTGTTCAATGATTCTTTATTTGCATCTGGTAAATCAAAAACTTTTTAAAAAAATCAAAAAAATTTCCACAAAATTTCCTCGAGGGGGAGTTTCTCAATTTCATTTCGACATATCGAACATAACCAATCAGTTTTTTTTCAACGGTTTTTCGCAAATTTCTGTATGCAGGTAAGCAACGCAATCAATATAATTATTACTTCTTTTGTTCCTTTACCTATTTCCACGTATTCATTCAGATATAGCGCCATATTCAACTGTTAATAACTTTTCAAGTATTAGTTCTCTGGAACAAAGTTATAACACAGGAAAATTTGTAGGAAATTTAATAATAAATATCAAGAGACTCGGTAGAGTCTCGCGCCTAGTTATATAAAAAAAAAAATTCTGCACCGCGCGAGACTCGACCGAGTCTATATAACCGAACGAGAGCTAAACGTCTTATTCCGCAATTTATGATTGTTGATTTCTTCCGCTTCGCTATATATACGGAATTGTAATATTTATCGCAGGATGTGGCCAAAAAAAGCTTTCATTTGAGCCCAATTACAATGAAATCGATGAACGGAGAGCTGAGATATAATTATTTAACGTTTTAGAATGCCCGTTTCCGTCACAAAATTTTGTTGACCTTCTTCAGCCACACTGAGGTACTAAACCTATGGGTATAAAGATTATAGAATGCCTTCGCCAGGCTACGTAGAGAGAAGAGACCTACCAAGTACGGGCGTCAGATGGCGTTTTGCTTGGCGTATTCTATTCGCTAGCATACCGCCAGTTTTCAACATGCGATCAAAAATCAGTTGCATATAAAAATGAAAAAACTTTTGATGTGAAATTTCATATGGTACGGTTGGCGTGAAATGAATCTGGATGTAACGAAATTGCGACAGGAAAATTTGTGATATATTTATAAATCTATGATCAATGACACAAAAAAATTGAAAATATACCTGGATCGAATTGGGATAAAATGAACTGTATAAAATTGTTTTTGTCAATAAATAGGGCGTTCCTTGCCAATGACGAACAAAAAATTATAAATATATCCAGATCGAATTGGACTGAAATGCACTGTATAAAATTGTTGTTTATCCATGTATAGCGCGTTCTTGGCAATGAAGAACAGAAGATTGTGAATATACCCAGATCAAATTGGAATGAAATATCCTGTATAGAATTGTTATTTATCAATATATAAGGTGTTCCTTGCTAATGACGAACGAAAAATTGTAAATATATCTAGATTGAATTAGACTCAAATTCACTGTAAAAAATTGTTATTTGTCCATATATAGGGCGTTCCTTGTCAATGACGAACAGAAAATTGTAAATACACTCAGATTGAATTGGAATATAAGCACTGTCTAAAATTGTTGTTTGTCAATATATAGGGTGTTCTTCGCCGATGACACGAAAAAAAATGTGAATATACCCAGATTGAATTAAAGTTTCACTTCTGCGGTGCGGAGCGCCGTGCCATGCATCAGGTTAATGTTTTTCAATGTGCAGCGCGAGATTCGACAGTCTGTTACCAAAAAGGTGATAGGGAGTGAATGAATAATGTTTCCCACAACTTCTCATATTAGATCATTAATTGATAACAGTTTTCATAACTATAGTAAGGGCCGTCAGTGATTCTATAACAACGTCTTCATCTTTAAGAACTACAGTATACGGTATCAAATCTGATAATTCAGGCTAATTCAATTCTTGGTCGTAATGTTATATAATTCAGCACACAATAATTTTCAGTACGGATAGGTATATCTTCATAAGATACATGGTTAAATGATAATTGCACCACAGAAGAGAAGAGAAGGGATTGGTACACAATTCATACAGTTCATTATAAACAATGAATTGTATGATTACTTTACTACTGATAATTGAATGAGTACTAATCGAATTCTACGGAAAGTTTTGAGTTCTGAGATGAGCACGTGGTACTTTTTACGGTTCTACATATGCCTTTCATATTGAAAGTGGTTGACAATTTATGCAATTTATCCTGAACGAGAATGATTATAATTAATCAAATTTTACAAAAAGTAGTGATATCCCCATAAAAAGCACCTCTGGTGCAAAAACCTTTCGCCTAGTTATATAAATGTGATAGGTACCCACAAAAAATACCCTCGTGCCAAACAAACATCATGCAATATTTTATACAAAAATTCCTTCCTCGTAAAAAAAAGATCCGACATCAGATGCTACTGCCTAGTATGTATGTACTACATCACATTGACTTTCTTTCGAATTGACAATTAGGCCTTCCATAACATGGTATTGACAGCCTTCCTGTCTTGCCACGTAGAACCATAGATATGACAATAGGCGGATGACACCTACATTGGTTCAAACAGAGAAACAAAAAAAAAAAAAAAAAATTGGAGGTAGTGGTGTACTAGGCGGGCCTTTTGTAGACAAGTACGAGGAAATGGCAATTGAACCATGCCAATAATCTTAATATAGTGATACGAAATTTCGGCCCGCCTAGTACCACTACCTCCAATTTTTTTTTTTTTTTCTCTCTGTTTGAACCAATGTAGGTGTCATCCGCCTATTGTCATATCTATGGTTCTACGTGTCAAGACAGGAAGGCTGTCAATACCATGTTATGGAAGGCCTAATTGTCAATTCGAAAGAAAGTCAATGTGATGTAGTACATACATACTAGGCAGTAGCATCTGATTTCGGATCTTTTTTTTACGAGGAAGGAGTTTTTGTATAAAATATTGCATGATGTTTGTTTGGCACGAGGGTATTTTTTGTGGGTATAATAGATACTAGGAATTTTATCAGTACATCGATTTTCAAGGGAGTTTCAGAGGAAAAAAGAAGACACTAAACAAGCTATAATTAAAAAATGGTAAGTTGAATTAAAAAAAGTTTCAAATAGAAAAGATGAGGAATCTAATTATCTACAAAAAAAGTCTAGATGTTCTTTATCCTAAAGTCAGTCATTTTCGAAATATGATTCAAAACACGATGTTCAAGATGACGACTTACGCCGGAAGGGTGTGATGGCAGACTATTCAAGTTAAGCTCCTTACCTGCCAATAAACCGCATGCAACATTAAAAAAACTTCTTCAGAATTTTACAGTATGACTGTGGTATATCGACTGGGCTATAAAAATACATTACCCATTGGAAGGTGATTTCTGTTCCTGACGATGTATGTTACCAAATTTCATGAATATTCAAGAAACGTATTGATATTCCAGATGACAGGTTTATCTTGAAAGAAATGTCTCGGCTTGAAATGCAAATATTTCTCGACTTTGCACCGAACTACTTTTCGTATATGGAAAAGTGTCAGCAAACAAAGCAGCCGACATTACTTGGAAAAATTATTGGCGTATATAGAGTGTCGTTTAAAAATAATACAACAAATGCTGCTCTGCGAACCAGTGTATTGGTAATGGAAAACTTATTCTACAACAGAATAATTAAAGATAAGTTTGACCTGAAGGGTTCAATGCGAAACAGATTGGTGAACCCAGAAGAGACTGATCACGAAGGAGAAATTGTCTTACTAGACGAAAACTTGTTAAATAGTAAGTAAATAACAGCCATTAACGAAAATCTTCATGGATATTTAATCATCAGCGGTCACAACTCGGCACGAACTGCAAAAATTCTCCTCAATACGGACACAAGATATTGACTTATGAATATTCATTGAAATACGCTTGATTGATTGTTTGGTGCTTGTCTCTTCTTGTGGTTACAGATTTTAAATGGTATCTATCCATGAGTGAATATTTTGTTGTTTCAGTGAGCTGTAACTCTCCATTGTATATAAGGCCTCATGCTAAGGCAGTGCTGAACAAGGCTATTGAAATGGATACAAAGTTTTTATCTGACAATTCTGTTATGGATTACTCATTGTTAGTAGGCTTGGAACCAAACACTGATGAACTTGTTCTAGGAATTATCGGTAAGCCTGTGAATTATTAGATTACGAAAATTATTTACGGCGTCAAGTTCAAGTCTTCAACTTGAGAGGGTACACAGTTGGGACTATTCTTTAAGGACTTGCAAATGGCATAATTTTGTTTCAAACAACTAGTTCTCTCGCAGAAGTTCACTGGTACTTCGATGCATAATCGAATAATAGTTACAAGTTGTGCACTTGATGCAACAACTTATATCAACTGCGGCTTTGATTTGAGCTACTTGTTCAAATAACAAACCTTTATTCGATGAAAAAACAACTTTTTGGTTTGGAGAATTAAAAAATAGTTAAAAGATGGTTTGTGTAGTTGAAGATTACGCTTCAAAAGATTGTACAGCTACTGTAATAAAGCTGGTTGATTAAAGAACAATTTGGACATTTAACTGCCATTTAAAGTGTATGTACCTTCGCAACATAGGTGTAGGTCTTTAAGCTAGCCAAAGAAATGTCTACTTAGAATTTTTATAGAGATATCAAGTGACAAAATTCGGTTGATATATTTTGTTTCATATTAAACCAGACCAGTCTATCTCAGAAAGTTTCGAATGCACAGGTACACCTAGTTCGTGCAAACGATCGGGTGTAAGGCTACGTCCTTAATCCTATGTTAGTGTTGATTGTCTGTAGTGAGTTTTTAAATTTTGAGAAATGGTTAGAGGATTATTGTTTTCCAAGCGATTCGTATTTTAACAATTGCACATTCTGCAGTCCTGCCGGTAAACTTATTTACTCTCACTATGTATCTGGCATTATCTTATAAGCTCGTTTAGTAATTATTTCTTCCATGCTTCACTTGGGCAGTAAACGCGCCCGCGGGAATAATCTTCGACTTTATTCCCTTATTGCATAGTGTACTATTTTATGATCTTGGGATTTGTCTCAACAAGTGCACCTGAAAACTGATTGTCTTTTCTCCTGTGGAATGTTATTCAATAAAAACTTTCATACTAATTTCTCATCAGATTATATAAGAACTTTCACATGGGACAAAAAGCTCGAAACAATGGTCAAGAAGTCTGGCATCTTGGGAGGTCAAGGCAAATTACCAACAATAGTGTCACCAGAAGAGTACCGAGCCAGATTTATAGAAGCAATGCATCGTTACTTTCTGCCCGTTCCAGACAGATGGACCGGATTAGGTCAAGGAGTGGAATCCTCGTAAAATATGGATGTAATTTTTACGAGCGAATGATTTGGAGAGTGGCGTTGTTTCAAGTTTTCAATGTGATAATTTCGAAACTATACAGAGTGATCTATTTAACCCGACAATCGCGAATAACTCGAAAGATAAGGTCTGTCGAAAAATACGCTTCGAAGAGAAGTTTCTTTAGTCAAAAGGCCCAATTGATTGGAAATATTTTTTTTTCAATTGAGGGGAGGTTTTCAAGGACAAATTAAAATCAACTTGAGTTTTTTAAATAGAAATTAGTTTTTTCTTGCAAATTCGTGTTCTACATACAAAAATAAGCATCTTTTGTTTGAAACATGTTTCTTTTTTAATTTGCAACTGGTACTGTTTTTTTTTTTTTTATTTTCAATATTTCAATTTAAATTTAAAAAAACAATTATTTTTCATAAATGTTATTGAGAGTCGCAGTGGCTCAGTGGATGAGCGCATACCGGTCTACCACCCGGTAGGCGTGGGCTCGAATCCCGGCCTGGCACCTCTGAAATTTTTCGACAGAAAAATTCGCATGTGCTTAATTCTGCGACTCTGGTGGTTCGGAACCCACCTTAAAATATGTAGGTCAGTCGAGCTGCAAACTTGGAAATAAGGGGATAAGGGAAGGAAGAAGAGAAGAAGAATGCAGCTCGACTATAGGGAAAATTGAGGAGGCACAATGTGCATATAAACTAAAGAGCACTACCCAAACGACTGAGAACTCTGAGGGGAAAGGTCTGGGATTAGCCCGAAATATACCAATTATAACACTATTATATATTATATCATAAATGTTATTACAGTATTAATATTGATTCTTTATATTAATTTTAATTTGAATTTAAATTCAGATTCAGAAATAAAACATCAAATTAAAAGCAAAGTACCATAAAAACTTTACCTTTTCAACAACAAAATGTTTTGAACAAAAGTTTCTCATTTTTTCATGTAGAACACACATCTGCAAAAAAATATATAGGCTTCCATTCACAAAACTGCAGTAGTCCTTGGTGTGTCTTTAAAAACATCCCTTGAATTGAGAAACAATATTGCCAATCGATTGGTCCTTTTGACACAAGAAACCTTTGTTTGAAACGTATTTTTCGAATCATTTGCGATTGTCAGGTTAAATGGATCATCCTGTATAACAAAATATTATTTGCTGAGTGGGCAAAATAGATATTGTCGATGTATTCGGTGCAAAATCGAATTTGGGCACTCTGTTAAGAAAAATAGTATACCCAACTAGTACACAAAACAGGAATCCCCTCGTATCTCCCTTACTTGTCTTTCTTGTCTTGTCAAACTTGATTTGTACGGGAATGAAGTGTTTTGTGTACAGTTGCGTAACGTACTATTGCTTTCAATGTTGAGTTCAAACGACACCCTGGCCTCATTTTCAAACAAATATTCCAGGAAACAAAACAAACGACTTCTAAGAGCAAAATGCAATAATACAAAGAAGCACCTAAGCAATATACATAATGGATACATATAATTGGTATAATATTATAAGTATAGTTGTACATAAAATATAAAAGAGCTTTCGCTTCATGTCGATAGATTACATGTACAGTTTTTACATTATTTTCAACTATTGGTTTGTTCGTTCACATTATGAATGAAAATAGGTAGATAAGCCTTGTTCAAGTTCTATTAAGGATACATATCGTACTCCTAGTAACATGTCAAAATTTTCGAATTTCCGTTTTATCGTGGAATATTACTCAGGAAATAACCTAGTATTTTTGCACAAAATTTTAGAATTTTTGGAGATCAATAAGTGAGTTAAACATGAGAAGTTACGGTATCGACGCGAAGGAAAACTAAGGGGATTGAAAGCAATACAATAACAACTCAAAATTGATTTGAGATTTCAGTTCAATAGTGTGACATTGGGGAAGACTGAATTTACTGAGTGCAATAATGTGACATCTCTGAAAAACTGAATTCACTTGGTGCAGCATTGTAACATCACGAAACGATTAAATTTTACTGGTGCAGTACTGAAACATCCAACAGAATTGATTTCCTTAAGGCAGGTTCTCAAGGTGGCTCCCTACCTAATTATGACCTTTTCTAAAAACATTGAGCAAAACAGTGCTATTGAACGAAATATTTCTGCCCGGGCACCGAAAATGGGAAAAAGAGACACGCCGCGACATGCTATTTGCTATTTCGAACACGTATGTACAGCCGGGCACTAAAGTTCATCAAGGGTAGAAATTGAGGCCTAAGCGTTTCAGTGTCTACGCTGTTGAGCAGGCCCCTCGCTCCGCATACCCCTCTCCATGAGCCCATCGATGCGTTACGGCTGGTCAATGGGCTAGTTTACCCGGCCTGTGAATATCTCTGAAAATAATTTTTATTTCTTTTTTGAAAGTATTTCGTACTTCACTTTGAGTAGGTAGTCGAGAGAGGAGTATACGGAGCGAGGGGCCTACTCAACAGCATAGACATCGAAATGCTTGAGCCTAAATTTCTAACTTTGATGAACTTTAGTGCCCGGTTGTACATACGTCCCAAAACATGTTCATTTCACGCTCAAATAGAGAATTGGCGTATGAACCAAGCTTTTTTGACAATTTGCGATTCTCAAACGCTCGAAATGATGGCGGTCGGCGTGTTTGGAGTTGTCGGGGCGACACTCCCGAGATGGTGTGACGCGCGAATGTGGTAGATCGGGTAAAACAGTCGCTGGTATAGGACACAATGCTTCACGATCACTGTTCGACATACTGTTCGGAAACTGAACAAAGTCAGCTGTCAGTGATAAATACGCGTGGGCCGCCTGAGTATTCCAAAATTGTCACAGAATGTTGTTATTGTAGTCAAGAATCACCGAAGACTTACGACGCCGGAACGTTTCATTGGTAAGTGCATGGTAAGTGCATTGGTTATATCTGCCTAAATATAACCAATATAGGTATATAGACACAAGTCTATACAGAATAGTGTATGTGAGAAGAGTCTCACTCACTATCAGAATTTGACATTAGTTCAAAAATGTGCTCCTGCTACGAAATTAAACAATTTACTAAGTGCATAAAGGAAATACAGCGATGGTATAAATTACGTTATTTATATTCACCTTCGTTAGGTTAGTTTTGATTCGTTTTGGAATATTCGGGCGTCCCACGCGTATTTATCACTGACAGCCGATTTTGTGGAGTGACCGAACAGTATATCGAACAGTGATCGTGTAGCATGGTGTCCTATACCAGCGATTGTTTTATCCGACCTACCACATTCGCACGTCACGCCATCTCGGGGGTGTCGCCCTGACAACTCCAAACACACCGAATGCCATCATTTAGAGCGTTTTGTCAAAAAAGCTTGGTTCATACTCCTTTTCTCTATTTTAACGTGAAACGAACATATTTTGGGACGTACACCCAACGAGGTTGATTCTGATCCCTGCGAATTGGCCGATTTCCGAGACAGCCAATCGGCTCGTAAGAATCGCTGTAGTCCAGAGTACTGATTGGCTGTTTCGGGAGTTGTCCAAATCGCAGGGATCAGAATCAACCTCGTTGGGTGTACGTGTTCGAAATAGCAAATAGCATGTCGCGAAGTAACTCTTTTTCCTATTTTCGGTGCCCGGGCAGAGATATTCCGTTTAATGTCACTGTTTGGCTCAATGTTTTCAGAAAAGGTCCTAATTAGGTAGGGAGCCACCTTGAGAGGATGCTATAGTCCTACTTTACCGGTCAAAAAATAAAACCACAAAAAACTCTGAATCGGTGGTCAAAAATGATATACAATAGTTTTATTCAATGATTAACGATGGCTAGGATCGATCCAGCACGCGGAATTCATCGAAGTAGAGAAAATTTAATTTTTTTGTTCGTCGAGTGTGAGAGTCTTACTTATTCTGCTTGATATCAAAGCTTGGTTCCCAAAACGCCTAGCAGATGGCTCTACGCTTGAGTCATCGTGCGTAGAGATCCTTTAGAGTAGAGATGTGACACAAGCGCATATATGTAATACTCCTATATTGCTAATTCCTATAAGTGGAGGGGTCAAGAACCAAGAGAAATCAGAATATATCTCTAACTCACTTCTGCACCATCCAATTGACATGTTCTGCGCAGCTGCGATAGTAATCGCGGATTGGCGGGTGTTGAAAGTATCTAACCTTATAATTGAAATATAATTTGTGCTTGAACGTGCATGTGTTTATAAAATATTTTTAGCCAATGAAATAATAATACGAAACGTATGAGCGAATCGTCGATTTAATTTTAACCTTCAAAACATTATTATACGTGTACATGTTCTACGCAAGTGCCAGATGTTGACTTGCGCAGAAAGCTCTGATGTGATGGAGATAGAAAGAGATACCATTATCGTCGGCACCGTAGAAAAGTAGCCATATTTCAGACCCTTTTAGCAATAGGAGTATTACATATATGCACGAGCGGCCATTTGCAGCAAAACCGGATGTGATACATTTCCCGCGGCTCGCGCGCGATCATTTGAGACGCAAAAACTTTCATTTGCTTATGATCGAATGATACCAAAGAATTTTCCTCACAATATGTTAAGAATTTATTTTTGATCCATTTGTCATATCGGTAGTAAATTTTTCACGCTAATGAATTGATATATTATAAGTGATCGAAAAATTGCTTAGATACTTCCTTCTCTCTCGCTCCGAATATTGCTGTTTCACTCGCACTTCCGGTTTTGCTCCAAATGGAGCCGACCAATCAGCGATCACTTGCTCGTGTCACATCTCTCCCTAGAGGATCTCTAATCGTGCGGGTGAAGGGTGTGTTTTAAAATATACTGCCAGTGCTGTCGACAAGTCTTTTGTCTGCTTCGCACTTTAAGGTTGTTCAATAGCTCTGTCTCGCCCTCTCTATATTTCACGATGATTCACGCGCAGGGCTATCTGTCGGGCGTCTCGGGAACTGAGGAACGTCGTGTCCCTCAGCCATTGACAATTGATAATTTAGACTATTTAAAGCTAATGTGGAATTTAACACATCTCGGCCCCATTGTTGCGTAAAACAACAAAATTTTCAGATGGAAATGTTGAGCATTGTTGCTGCTTTTCACGTTTTTGATGCGTAGGCTTTGACATCAACCAGAATAAAGTGATACACCCACACTTGACGAACAAAAAAAACTTAATTTTTTTCTACTTCCATGAATTCCGCGTGCTCAATCGATCCTATTCATCGTTGATCATTGAATAAAAGCATTGTAGGTATATCATTTTTGACCACCGGTTCAGAGTTTTTTGCGGTTGTTTTTTTGGCCGGTAAGGTAGGCATCTCTTAATGCAATACTATAGCATCCTTTTAATGCAATACTGGATCATCTAAAAAAGTATTGAAATTTCTTAATGCAATACTGTAATAACTGAAAAAACATGATTTTCCTGATACAATACTGTAAGATCTACAAAAAATCTACTCAAAATGCAGAGGAATAAAAAAAATTCAACAAAATACTAATTTGTGAAATTCTGGATTGAATCACAGTCTTATGCAGCAATGGTAGACCGTTATTCAAAAGATGAAAATGATATATTTACGAATTCATCAATAACAAAAACTTATGATTAGGTGTATTATTTTCGAGTAAGAGTATTATACAAAGAACAAAAATATATAGACTTATTAACAATTGTATTTTTAAGTACAGTAATGTTCAATGATAGGGTCCCAGTGGCTCACTATTTTGTCTGGCCCAAAAGTAAGACTTGACAGCACTTGTTCATCTAATATGTATATGAAACATTATTATACCATTCTTAGAGATAAAAAGTAAGATATGAATTATTATATCATAACTCGTCGGATTCTAAACTCGGAATTTATTTTTTGTCAGATAAAAAATATTCGTAGGTACATGTGCAACACCGTAATATCTAGAAAATTCAAACCATTCTCACTGCAATACTGTAATATCTCAGAAGAACTGAATTTTCTGGGAGCAATATTGTAACACCTCAGAAAAATTAAATTTTCCCTAGTGCGACACCATAATGAGTCGAAATGTTTGTACTTTTTTGGAACAATACTATTAAAATATCTCTCGGTGTCACAAAAAAAAAAACAAAAAAAAAAATGAATATTTTGCAAAAATACAGTAATAAGTCGAAAATTTTTTTTCTTTCATGGCGCAGTAATGTGATATTTCGAACTTTTTGGAACCATTTTCAAGTATAGTAAGATCAATCGAATTCATTCATTTCAATGCAATACTAAAATAATCCAGAATATTTTTAACAATGAGCCTTTTTCCTGAGAGTAGTGTTGTGAATTAGTCATGAGAGGCAGCACTTGTGGTAGGGACAAACCATTAGACTGAACGCACCAGCGGTCGGCACGAGTCAGACATTAAAGAGAGAAAGATACAGATTTCAGTAGTGTTGTATTTTTCTAAGACCCTCAGAAAAAGACAGCACTCTTGAAATCCATATATGTAATACTCCTATTACGGCAAAAGCACTTCCAGTGCAAAAACCTTGCGCCAAGTACACTAAAACTATAAACAAAAATTTGTTAACAAAATATTCTATAAAGTAGCACTCGATCTACAAAAGTATTGAAATCAATGGACGTTGCCAAGTACAATTACATTTTTTCACAATTAATTTCAGAACGTGACCTAGCATTAGTTGTTGGCTGGTATTCACATCTCATCTCAATATACATAACATACGTAACACGTAACGACATGCGACATATATACTCGTAAGAAAAGATTAATCAAAATTAAAATTGAGAAAAACAATAAAAGAAAAAAATTTGGAGTACGTGGTACTTGGCGGGCTGGTGTTTGAATCATCATAAGAATATTAAAACACTTCAATTTCTATTTTCTTTCAATTTTTACAAAAATGCCCGCCAAGTACCACGTACTCCAAATTTTTTTCTTTTATTTTTTTTCTCAATTTTAATTTTGATTAATCTTTTCTTACGAGTACATATGTCGCATGTCGTTACGTGTTACGTATGTTATGTATATTGAGATGAGATGTGAATACCAGCCAACAACTAATGCTAGGTCACGTTCTGAAATTAATTGTGAAAAAATGTAATTGTACTTGGCACCGTCCATTGATTTCAATACTTTTGTAGATCGAGTGCTACTTTTCAGAATATTTTCTTAACAAATTTTTGTTTATAGTTTTAATGTACTTGGCGCAAGGTTTTTGCACTGGAAGTGCTTTTGCCGTAATTTCACTACTTTTTGTACCGGTTTCTTTGATGTTTATTTTTACTTGTGATGAATTTAATTATACATAAACATCTGTCCCCCATCCGCAAATATAACGAGTATGTTTATTACTTGAATGGTACTACTTGGGTCTTATATTATTATATACACATATATATTTTATTTAATATTAGCTACTGCATCAATTTGAATTACTTTCACTGGTCTATGTTCATTCGGAAATTAATTGTGAGCAAATTTAATTGTACTTGGCAACATCCATTGATTTCAATTCTTTTGTAGATCAAATGCTTCTTCTTCAATTATTATTTTTTTTTTAATTTTGTTGATAGCTTCTACGTTTCAATGTACGTGACGCAAGGTTTTTGCACCCGAGGTGCTTTTGGGGGATTTCATAACTTTTTGTACTCATCTTAATTTTGTTAGCCGTTTCTGTTGAATGATATTTTTCAGAACACGATTCATTTCTATAAATCTATCACAACCTGATAAGGTTGTGTTGTTGTCGATAACTGAAAAATGAACTATAATGAGAAGCCTCGACCCTCGTTAGCTGCGTTAGGTTCTGTCGTTGATATCGTAGACTTACTTTAGATACAAATTTAGTGTCACGTTATTGTAATTATGTAATCGATAGACTAACAACGAGAGTATCAGACCTCGGGGTCATAGATTTTGATCAAACTAGAGGTGATTCTTCGGATAAAAACATGAAATATGCTGTTCCATTTATTCTAACGAGCTCGTGTCTTCTTTTTGAACTCAAAGTCCTGGTACTACCGAGCAATTCCTGAATTTGTCGATGCTTAAAATAATCGGGTTCAAGCACCCTCAGAGTTAAAGATGTATTTTGGCTATGTAATTGTGATTATTCTAGTGATTCAAGGTTGATGAGCATTTGAGCCTTGCTCTGATGATGCAATTATAGACTTTTTTAGCTTATAATTGTGGCTTCGAAAAATTCGCTGCATAAGAAGGATTGTCCAAAAAGCTTTAAACTGACAGAACAAAGTTGAAAGAATGTTAGAAGATAATTTTGGAGAATCCAATTGAAAAAAAATTTTATAACAATTATTTGTAAATTTCTGTTGCTGAGTGATCAGAAAATAAAAGTGAAAACTCTTCTTCAGATTGTGCTATGTTGATGCTTTTTGAACATCATTTCAAATTAGGCTGTCAAGTTTTAGACAAAATCATAGGCTATGTAGGACTACAATTTCATTATCGAAGGCTCGAATACTGATCAAATTATCTAATATATTAATTACATAGCAGAATTACATTTTTATTCCTTTTGTTGTTTACATTTTTTAGTCTCTGGTCCTTTATTTTGCTCATTCAATTATGATCACCCACATTGCATGAATTAGTTCACATTATTCATTGTTTGGCATTTAGTGATAAATACCTCATTGAACATTTGGCAACGATGAGATCTGCCCAGGTATTTTTGTAGTGTATGTCAGGATTTCGTACACCATATTCGAAACGTACAACATCTCTGTATCCTTGTTAACTAAATATCATATACGACATTTGAATCGTACAACATCCCTATCCTCGCTAGTTGGGTTGTAGGTGTGTTTATTGAAGCCCAGTCTACAAGATTTATAACATGCCAAATTCTTACATTTCCCCACACGACAATCAGTTATATATAAATCAAATAAATAAATATTTTCGAATATTCTTATTTAATATTTTCATATATTTTTTCATCAGATTCGTAATAATTTAAAAAATTAGTAATGTATATCCAAATTTTACAGATATAAAATATGTTACGAATGAATAAGTTCGATAATCACGATCGACGTGACATGTATATCTTTCATAATCTCAGCAACCTGATATCAACTTTTATAACCTAAAAATCTCGAAAGCTAGCCTGAGCGACGAAATGGATATTTTTCCGAGGGCATCGAGGCTAATATTAAATTGTCGATTCTTTACTCCGCACTTTCTACATATTTTCCATCAAGCGTTATAAGAAATCATTTGACAAGGTGTTCAGCTATCAGCTACTCGTAATATTCTTCTGATTTATCTCAGCTGTCATTCAACGATACGTTCAACTATCTCCGTTGTTATGTGCACGCGCACGCGCAGTAGGACTATTTTTCCCTCGCACCATAAAATAAATGCATTTTACGACGTATTTTAAAGGCATTTTTGACGTATTTATAGTCGAGAGCGACAACTCCCACTATATTTTTTTCCATGTAATTTGCATCTCTGCGATGGTCTGTCTATGTTGTTTACTGCGTTTTGGTTCTATTTGGTGGTTGACGACGACGGAGGAGACCATTTTATATCATCGTAAAATTGACCAATCCGATTTTAGAAATTATTATATCTCAGCTGGCGACGTACTGATTGTCTTGATGTTGGTCTCAAATGGAAGCTCTTCCGACCCTTATTACAAAAATAAAACGTCGATCTGCGGTATATTACCAATTCGGTGTAATATATGAAAATATTGTTCCCCCACTCCGCTCAAAGTTGCCTCTCCGGTAAAGAGACTCGGTCGAGTCGCGCTTGTAAAAAAAACTTTTTTTTTAATGTACTTGGCGCGAGACTCTACCGAGTCTCTTGATGACTTCCCAGGTAGCATTACATGAATCGTCAGGGCTTGTAAGTTCTGATCGACAGTATCTTCTGTCGGATTTACGCGTTACCATTGCATGCCTCTGCTCATGTAGCGGCACTACAGCAAATATTTGTAAGCCTGCTGAAAGGCGGATGCAGCAGCGCTCATACGCTCTCTGCCGTCATTCTATGGTTGTAAGAACGTGGTGGAAACAATTGATATTTTGGCGGCAAGCAGTGCAATAAGAACAGTTTAGGCAGAGAAATCAGATATTTTGAGTAAGTATTACTATAATCACTATTCTTATTTTAACTTGAATTTGCTGATTATCATTATTTAAGTTTTAACAACTTTATTATTAGTCCCGCGTATACGTATACGCCAAGTTTGTAGGTTACGTTATCACTTCGCATATTTTTGCAATAATTGGAAGAGAATGATATTTTTGTCGAGGCACTATATATTTGTTGTCATACTTATAATTGGAACCTAGGTATACAAGGTACATTACCTAAGTATGAGTATTGTGGAGGGTGGTGCATGACTAGCAATAGGGCACGTATAATTTCAATGCATCTACGATAACCGAAGTATATTCTTATTAGCGATTTGGTTTGAAGTTCTCGATCAGTGTTATCCCCTATTATATTTATATAATTAACATTGAACTTTATGTATACAGATTTTCAATATTCGTATTTATACGGTAGTTGCTTGATTAACCATGTTAGGACTGAAACGAAAATTCTTTGATCAACTCACAGAAAGACAACAACGTAACCGTATGAAAGAACACAGAACAGCAAGGGATACAGTCAATCGATTATCATGTACTAATTTAATCACAAATAATTCTAGTTTGCAGAAAACAAGCGTCAATGATGAAAACATTCTCATGCCTGTCCTACAAAATAAGAGCTACTGTAATGAATCTCAAACTTTAATTGATTCAAATAATCCAACTGACAGAACCGATGCTACTTTCACAGGAGTCCATTTGGACTTTACCTCTGAAGAGAGTAGTGATGTGTCGATTGATGAGCAAACTATCAACCAGCCACGTGATTGCTTTAAATTAAAATTAGCTGATTGTTTCATTAAGAACAACATTAATAATGTTCAAGGAAATTCAATACTTGAAGTGGTTAGATCCCACAGTTGTTTAACTTTTTTACCAAAGGACTCAAGAATATTGATCGGGACTTCCAACAAACGTGTTGAATTAATAGATGTCGAACCTGGAAAATGTTGGCATTTAGGATTTGTTGCCGGAATCTTGAAAGAACTGTCGAAACAAACTTCACCTATTCCTGAAATCCTAGAAATAGATATCAGTACTGACGGAGTAGCTGCAGTAAAAGATGGTTCTACTCAGTATTCCCCGATTCAATTTAGAATTGTGAATATTTCTAACAACGTATTAATCGTAGGTGTCTATAGAGGAAAAAGCAAGCCAAAAGATGCAAACAGCTTTTTTAAGATGTTAACTGATGAGGTCACAGATATTTTTGCAAAGGGGGGTATCAAATTCCAAAATCGATTGATAGGAGTCAGATTTAGAAGCTTTATAGCCGATGCTCCTGCTAGCGCATTTATATTGAATCACAAGGGTGACATGTCTTCAAAACCATGCTCCAAATGCATGGTTGTAGGAACAAGATTTGAGAATAGAACAATGATATTTCGAGGCACTGAACACCAGCTGCGAACGGAAATAGAGTATGAGCAAGAAATTGATGAGGATCATCATAAGGCCGGAGGTAGCCCTTTGACAAGTCTTGGAATAGGTAGGGTGACAATGGTCCCATATGATATTATGCATCTAGGTCACTTGGGTGTAATGAAGAAAATTTTCGAAGGGGGAGTTGACGGCAAGTTCTCTCGAGCTGCTAAGTGGTCAGCTAGACAGATTAATATAATATCCCTGAGATTGCAAGATATTGGGAAATCTTGTCCTCGAGAGTTTTCACGCCGACCTCGGCCGATTTCAGAGTACAAAAAATATAAAGCCACAGAGTTTCGTCAGTTCATTTTATACACCGGTCCTGTAGTACTGTATGGCGTGTTGGCCACAGACTTCTATCTACACTTTTTACTACTTCATATAGCTCATCGTATTCTATCAACTCCATTTGCCTCACACGAAGATCTGTTGTTTGCAGAACATGCATTAAAATTATTTGTCTCATCTTCTGAAAATTTATACGGTCCTGCATTTTTGAGCTTTAATGTACATGGTCTTTTGCATGTTGTCGATGATGTCAAAAAATTCGGTGCTATAGATTCAATCTCAGCGTATCCATTCGAGAATAATATGCCCATCTTTCGAAAGTATGTAAGGAACCAACATCTTCCGCTTCAACAGTTTGCTGGTCGTCTAATAGAACGCGATTGTGATATAACATCGAAAAAACTATCATATAGTGACAAACCCAAGTTATTAGGAATGCACGCCTCTGGACCCCTACCAGTAGATTGTGACCCAGGCGTCAGGCAATTCAATAGGTTAAGAACAAGTAAAAATTTTTTTAGCATCGATAATCGAGACGATACTGTTATGCTGAAAGATGGATCTTTGTGTAAAGTCTGCAATATACTAGATATATGTGGTCGACACGCTCTAGTGGTCAGGAAGTTTAATTGCATCCAAAATTTTTACACTACTGGCAAATCGTCATCTTCTGTAGGAGGTTTTAAGTGTTCTGATATCTCAGATCATCTTCAGTTGGTTGATATCTTTGAAGTTTTAGCAAAATGTTATCGTACAGCAACTTGGTCTGGTGTTAACACAGATGCACGTAGAGGAGAGTTCATAATAATGACCCTGTTACACATGTAGGTTTCGGAATCAGAAACTTAGATGCAAGGAGCTGTATGGAGAGGTTATGAATAACGTCGGACACGTGTTGTTGCAGAAGTAATTCTGTAATTGTAATGAAAATGTAATGTACACAAGTTGTGTTGTGAAGGTACCACAATAAAATATAATATATAGAATACAGTGCATAAGTACCTGAATCAACACAATTGTCGGGTTTTTATATTTATTAATATATTTAATTTTACACGTGACTATGTCGCAGCATAGCTCCGCAGTCGTCTGAGGTATCGTTCTAGTTTCCACAAGAGAGACGTGCACGCCAACGCCTGTGTCTGGCGCTGTCGTCCTGCGACTCGGCGTGCGCGCTAAGTTTAAACGTACTTAAACTTACATCCCCCCTCCGGGGAGTGATGCACCGCAGCGCAACTTGGAAGAAAGGGGACCAGCTTACTAGCGTGAAACCAATTTAATTCATTTCTGCGTATTCCTCTGTCTATTTCAAGGATCACATTACTAATTTTTCTTTTAATTCTATACGGGCCTAATCTAATTGGATCTAACTTATTTCTATTCAGTTTGTTTCCATTATGAATGTATACCAGGTCTCCTTCATTGTACGCAGTTTTTACACTTTTTTCATCGTAGTACAATTTGTTCTAATTATGTGTTTTTTGTGATTTTTCTAAAGCCAGTTTTCTGTTTTCGGCTAGATTAGTTGCATTATCTTTACTTAGTTCTTTTGGTAACATGAAGTTATCTTCTCCCGTTAACAAATATTTTGGCGTGAAGCCTGTCGAACTATGTATTGTTTTGTTGTACTCATCTACGCATTCTTGCGCCAGTACTGACCAAGGTCGATTTTTATTATTATATATTTTACATCTTAATCTATGTACAAGCGTTTGATTTGATCTTTCGTTTAGCCCATTCGAAAACGCACAATTTACGGCTGTAAAGACCAGTTTTATATTTTTTGATTTTAAATATTGTTTAAATTCTTTTGAATTGATGCCTGCGTACTGGTCTGTTAACAACATTTCAATTTTATCTTCTTTTTTTTTCTTTTGTATGTTATCGATAAGGTTTATAAAATCTTTAGCCGTTTGTGTTTTCGACGTGGCTATAAACGCAAATCTTGTACAATGGTCTATTACTAAATGTAGGTATTTCTTTGGGCTTTTATTGTTCGCAAAACCGCCTATCGTATCTAAAGATACGATTTGAAAAGGACGTTCTGCCGGTCCTAATTGCGATAGGGGAGCTTTACAGTTTGGAATTCGAGATTTATTTTTCACACACGTCTCGCAAGAACGGCAAGTTAATTTGATGTGCTTGTGCATGTTTTTAAAATAGAATTTTTGTGCTATTGTTAAGGTTAATTGTTTGATTCCGATGTGCCCGTGTTTTTCATGTGCTCTGTTTATTAACTCTGTCCCGAATTGTTCGGTAATCCAGATTTTTTTTGTGTTGTTTAATTTTTTGTATATAATGTCGTTTATTAGATCATGTTTGTTATCTAAGGTTAACAATTTTTGATTTTGTTTTATTTCGGATGTCGTGACGTAATTGACTGTTTTTATTGCCGAGAGCTCTTCGGTATTTGTATTTTCTTTTAATACCGGGTTTCGCGATAAGCAGTCTGCTTCTAAGTTGTTCTTTCCTGGATCATAGAAGATCTCCAGATTATACTGTGAAATGTAATTTAATATTTCTCTTAGTTCCGGGTCTTGACAATTTTTGATATTGAAATGCTCTAACGGTTTATGATCCGTGTATACGATGAATTTCTGGTCTATTAGATGGTATTGCCAGTATAGGATAGCCTCCTTTATCGCGAGACTCTCCAGATAAATTGCTTTTTTTCTTTTCTGGTTGTCTGTTAGTTTTCGCGAGAAATAAAATACCGGTTTTAGTGATTTGTCTTTTTGATATTGTTTTAGCACTGCTCCTACTCCGTTTTCTCAGTAGCTCAGATTACTTACTGTGGTATTGCCAATTTCACAATCATAAATTTCATGATCCCCACGAAAACATCTTCTTGAGATGAAAATACAATATAATTAAGCTAGCCGTTTAGCTATATGCTAGCTGCGACTATACGAGTATGGCTAATCTGCCTATACGTATTCATACACCACGTACGTAGCATACTGCAGCACTCGGAAATCGAAAACGGAAACTCCAGTGAAAGTGTGCACTGCAGTAGAAGAGTCGCGACCCGATTACGGCGTAAGTACTATCTTTTATCTTTGGTTAATCTAATGAATAACACATTTATGCGAGCTGTGTTTTCATATTCGTATAAATATTAGCCCGCAACTAACCTGCATGATTGTAATTATTACATAGTATTTACTGTTCGGGTTATTTTACTTAATTCATTATGACTTAACCTATTTCGCGCCATGCGTCGATAAGATTTTGGATTCCGAGCTAGCTCTATAATTGAGAAACGATAGTTATGATGTAAAATGCTATGAATATGATAATTATTGTACTTGACAATGTGATTCTATTTCGAAATTAATTTGAGGAATGGACGTTCTATGTTCTGTGTAGGTTATATTTCTATGTATGTACGCGATAATGGACGCGTTTGTGCGGAATACGCTAGAAGAGTGAAAACTCCCAAATCTCATTCCTGTATTTGAGGGTACGATTGCGTATGTTTTAATACTGCTACGGGGAAAGCCTTTTTTCATTTATTATAATTCTATTCCAAATACAAGCTGTATTTGTGTATTGAACAAAGGAGAAGTTGCATGTGAAAAATTAAAATTAGTTTGATGTTTCGAATCATATACAATACCACAGAAAGGCTGTGGTGAAATATTCGTTGCTATCTACGGTATATGAATAACAAAATTGTCTAATTTCCTGCAATCAAATTTTATCGTATGTAACAAACATTCTGTGGAAATGGAATACAAGAAACTACCTCAGCTGATTCTTTTCTAGCCAAGCTCATAGAATTTCACTGCAGAAGCCTCCTCTTGCACTAACTCCTCTGTATAGCTACAAACTAAGATACCTCTATCGAATCAAGCTAGGTTACATTCTCTTGTAGATATTTTTCTTTTGAAGGTTTCCGATTTTTCGCAACCTGAATTCTCTGATGGTAAAATTATCAAGTTTATATTTTTTGTGGCAGTGAAATTGATGTTACATGGATTTAATATATGTATATATATATATATATATATATATATATATATATATATATATATATATATATATATATATATATATATATATATATATATATATATATATATATATATATATATATATATATATATATATATAAATCGGAGAGTGGTTATCAGATCGGCAGAGATGATTAACAGAAGAGTTTTAAAAACAGAAGATGAAGTTGTTGATTTATGTTTCGATGAAGAACTAGTGTGATTGACAAAGATTGATAAATAAAATATTGTTGTCCTTGATTGAGTTCTTTAATTAAATAATCCTGATTATATCCGCCGCCCCGACATCAGAAGTGGGATGGATCTACAAACACAATATCTACCATCACAAATTGAGACTATCCTCGCGGCAGGAACGCTGTGTGAAGATGCTCGTTGTGACAGTTATTATAATTCGGTGAGAAGTTTTCATTTTGTTCTTATTCAAAGTCATGAGTAGAATCAAACTAGACTTGATCCAAAATTTAAAGATCTTTTCAAAATTACTGATGATATTTGTTAAAGGCTTGTGATCCAAGCCGTGTTTTGAAATATGCACGTGATGGATTCTATTAAGATCAGGCAGGCCGAGCGTATTGATGACATGTGATGTGAATTTTGAAATGTGTTATGCTTGGAACCTCTGCGAGGACTTGTTAAAGGACCGCAGGTTAAAACCAAAGCTTTGTGAGGCGGTAGACATGTCTGGACAGACCTCTGAGCTGACTGACCCTGTGTGGTAGTAGACATGTCTGAGGAGACCTCTGAGCTAGCTGACCTTGTGTGGTGGTGAACATGTCTGAGGAGTGAGGAGACCTCTGAGCTGGCTGATCTTGTGTGTGTTTAAATAGACCTCTGTGGAAAATGCATAAAGCGCTGCATATTGGTCAGGAAGATCAAATGAAATGAGTTGAGTTATTTCGCGGAGAATGATTCGTTGTTACAGATCAATAGAAGGTGCACTCGAGGCTTTGTTACAAGTCTGGACGATTATTGTACTGAAAATGTTGAAGAACATGAGCGTCACGTATTTCAAGCTGCATCGTGAGTCGCGAGATTCTTCCATGTGAAATTTGTACATGCTTGAAGAGAGATGATTGGTCTGTTTTGCTCAAGGTTTTTGAGTCATGGTTTCCCTTGAGATGTTAGGCAAATGCCGGAACAGTGAGATGAAACGGGGTCCATGACAGAACACTAAGATACAGATATTTCCCCCATGTCTTGTTCAATGAAGCAACATCACACGAGGACGTGTGAATAGTCAGTATGGCCGAATCGGAGAGTGGTTATCAGATCGGCAGAGATGATTAACAGAAGAGTTTTAAAAACAGAAGATGAAGTTGTTGATTTATGTTTCGATGAAGAACTAGTGTGATTGACAAAGATTGATAAATAAAATATAAAGTTGTCCTTGATTGAGTTCTTTAATTAAATAATCCTGATTATATCCGCCGCCCCGACATATATATATATATATATATATATATATATATATATATATATATATATATATATATATATATATATATATATATATATATATATATATATATATATATATATATATATATATATATATATATATATATATATATATATATATATATATATATATATATATATATATATATACACACACATACACATACACATACACATACATATCTCTCTATATATAATAGATATCTCTATATATATATATATATATATATATATATATATATATATATATATATATATATATATATATATATATATATATATATATATATATATATATATATATATATATATATATATACCCCCAAAAAGCACCTCTGGTGCAAAAACCTTTCGCCAAGTACATTAATGTGCTATTTCCCACAAAAATAGTTTTGCAGCCAATTAATCTACAAAAGTATTGAAATCAATGGACGTTACCAAGTACAATTAAATTCGATCCCAATAAGTTTCCGAATGTGATCTAGTCTTAGTTTTCGGTAGGTATTTACATTTCGATATACATAACGTGCGTAACACGTAACAACATGCAACATACGCATTCATTCATAAGAAAAGATCAATTGAAATTAAAGTTATGGAAAAAAAGAAAGGAAAAAAAATTTGGAGGTAGTGGTACTTGGCGGGCATTTTTCGCTGATGTCTAAATTATTATAATCGTGTTCAAAATAGTTCAATTTTTATTTTCTTTCAATTCTCACAAAAATGCCCGCCAAGTACCACTACCTCCAAATTTTTTTTCCTGTTTTTTTTCCATAACTTTAATTTCAATTGATCTTTTCTTATGAATGCGTATGTTGCATGTTGTTACGTGTTACGCACGTTATGTATATCGAAATGTAAATACCTACCGAAAACTAAGACTAGATCACATTCGGAAACTTATTGGGATCGAATTTAATTGTACTTGGTAACGTCCATTGATTTCAATACTTTTGTAGATTAATTGGCTGCAAAACTATTTTTGTGGGAAATAGCACATTAATGTACTTGGCGAAAGGTTTTTGCACCAGAGGTGCTTTTTGGGGGGATTTCATTACTTTTTGCACCATCTCGATTTTTGTGATAATTAGTCTTGTTCATGATAAATTGTATAAATCATGACACTCTAAAAATTGATTTACTTTAATAAATGTTTGTGGCAGTTGATAGGTGTATGTATGAATAAGAGTAAAAATTCGTATGTGGGTGAATACGATTTTCTACTTTAAGGTTTTTCTAACGAGAAAAATTGACGCTTAAGGATGTATTCACCTAACATACGTCCTTTTACTTCTGAGTTTTTCTTTCTTTATTATTTTCTTGTTCTTTGAGATTTTGACGCGGATACATCCTTCTGCTTTCAATTTTTTTTTTGTATTCAACATTTGAGGCGGATACAATCTTCTGCTTGTGAGATTTCTTTTTGTTAATTTTAACTTTTTCTATAGATTTGGCACATACGACTTTATGAAATCGGTTGAAGAAACTTTTTATTTCAAGTTAGAAATAGAAAGTTCTGTCAGCCAGGACTTACGGACGTTCTGCTATTATTCAGCCAATTTTCAATTTCCACGGTTTTGAACATATTTTGAAGTTTATATTAGTTGTATTATATAACATATTTCGATATTTCACTTGTCTGATATGATTCTTCACCAGCTAACAAATTTGGGCCTGTCGATTTCATTGCTATGAGGAAATATAAACAAAAAAATTACTATATTGGCAGCTACAAAGCGGTACTAGCTAACACGATAGCTTCTCTTTTGACTGTACAATATACCACTGTGACGCAAGAAACATTTGAAGATCAGCCTTACATGAATGTAGAAATTGTAATATTTCATCACAGCTTATTAAATTGAAACGAAATTTGACCAAAGATTAGTTTCAGCATGAAGTTAATACGGCGATAGTTCTATCAAATCAGAAATTATAAACGCGCAAGTAGTGTTTATAGTCACCGAATGAAGATGTCTGTAAATTAATTCATGAATCTTCTTCTACTAGTAACAATAAAAAATTGTCTATATTTTTGATATTCGTTACGTTAAGATATTAGAGACAAAAATAGTTCATCGCTGGCTTCGATGGAATTGAACAGCGCCCAGGTAGCCCCTAAAATCTTATACCTTACTCTGCTATCGCATTAAACTTCACATTTGCAGATTCTGATTAACCATTTTTGTCACTGGACATGACGAGTTTGCCGAGCACAATGATGTTACAATTATAGTACTATAGTATCTTCTTGTTCCTCCATTACTTCTGATAGTTGGAAAGGAACAATATATTCGTAAACTCAGCAATTTTCTAGTGCTAAGTGATCATTGACTATCCCATTGATCGCAAGGCAAAGTAGACCCTAAAGTCTTTGGAATTCACAGTTACTGAAAAATTGCAGAAAACATTTAGTGACAATGAAAGAATGATTAAATAATATAAATCCAAAGAAATCTGAATTGTTTTTCAAACCGAACGTTACTGATTGTAATCTCAATCGTACTACCTACAATTATAATGCGAGGAACGGTCTGAAAATAGTGTCGCTCAGCTTTGATTCGAAGAATTTAACATTGCTATCGCAACTCAATTAAATTTTGCGTAAGGCTCAATTTCTAGAATAGATCATAAAGCCATCCCATAAATTGGAAAAGATTCTGCTACAACAAATCTATTCGTAGTCTTCACATAAATACACAAATATATCATCGTGGATATCCATTAAAATGACCTTGTTATAAAACTTGGTCAGGTGATAATAATTTATGCCGGCGCAATTTTCTGCGTCCTGTTGCTACGATCTAGACACATTAACACGTTATTCACGAAACTTGAGGTATGATTTTGGTGACAGGTAATTGTTATAACCTCGAAAACTCGACGTCGTAAGATGAACAAGTACAAATAATTATTAAGCATCATTATAGAAAACACCGGTACTAATCTCAAGAATTTCTGCTCCACAAATAATATCAAAGTTTACAATAACAATTATTTGCACAAATTTTCAGCTACTCGTATTATTATATCTCATCTCCCGAGCTGTCATCAAAGACTATGAGTAGGCTCGCGCAAGCACGACGCGCATGGGACTCGAGCCCATGAACCATAGAATAATAAAAACACGTTATAGTATAGGGTAGACCGGCAACTCTGTCTGATTTCACACCCGTGTATTCTCCCCTGTCCCAATATCCTCTCTATGTCCCTACATACCCAGGCAACTTTTGTGATGACGGAGACGACGACGACGAAAGTTCTTGATCGAACCGAGTGCTTGTAATTCAAGAAAAGACAAAAATAATCAGTTTCCGTGCACCGATCGCATTCATATTGGTCTTAAATGAAAGCGGCGTAGACCCTGATTCTGAAAATTAGTCGTTGGTCTCCGTTAAGTTACAGAATACGGCAGAAAATAAATAAAATTAAAAAAATTATACCCCCACTCCGCCGAAAATCCTACCGCTCCGGTAAAGAGACTCGGTTGAGTCTCGCGCTAGCTCATAGCTTAATAAATTGCATATTAATGATGTATTATTTTTTTTTTAATGTACTTGGCGCGAGACTCTACCGAGTCTCTTGATATATATATATATATATATATATATATATATATATATATATATATATATATATATATATATATATATATATATATATATATATATATATATATATATATATATATATATATATATATATATATATATATATATTTATTACGATTTACTGTATATGTTTACTGTACACACACATACATACAGTAAACATATACAGTAAATCGTCGTGCCGACGATAATGTTGTCTCTTTCTATCATGTTCAAATCAGAGTTTTCTGCGCAGGTCAACATCTGGCACTTGCGTAGAACATTTACACGTATAATAATGTTTCGAAGGTTAAGATTAAATCGACGATTCGCTTATACGTTTCGTATTATTATTTCATAGGCTAAAAATATTTTAAAACTCATTCACGTTCAAGTAAAAATTATATTTAAATTTTAAGGTTAGATACTTTTAAAACCCGCCAATCCACCATTACTATCGCAGCTGCGCAGAACATGTTAACTGGATTTTAGAGAAGTGAGTCAGAGACATATTCTGTTTCTCTTAGTTCCTGACCCCGCCACTTATAGGGATTAGCAATATCAAGAGACTCGGTAGAGTCTCGCGCCGAGTACATTAAAAAAAAAGTTTTTCTTACAAGCGCGACTCGACCGAGTCTCTTTACCGGAGAGGCAACTTTGAGCGGAGTGGGGGAACAATATTTTCATATATTACACCGAATTGGTAATATACCGCAGATCGACGTTTTATTTTTGTAATAAGGGTCGGAAGAGCTTCCATTTGAGACCAACATCAAGACAATCAGTACGTCGCCAGCTGAGATATAATAATTTCTAAAATCGGATTGGTCAATTTTACGATGATATAAAATCGTCTCCTCCGTCGTCGTCTCCTCCGTCGTCGTCAACCACCAAATAGAACCAAAACGCAGTAAACAACATAGACAGACCATCGCAGAGATGCAAATTACATAGAAAAAAATATACCGTGAGCGTCTGGTGAACCGGGTCAGTGAAACGACGATGGCGCTAGTTTTCTTGAAATTTAAAGGGAGAGCCAATACACCAAGAATATCCCTAGTTCAGTTGCGATTACATATGTTTACTCCATGGTCCGTGGAGGTGGCCATTGTATTTGGTTGACAGATATCAGGAGTGTTTTTAGGGTTATAGAGTATTGTAGAGTTGTACACGAGATAGTGAAAATACGTTATGAATGTTTTAGATCAAGACAATAGATCAGCGAACTACAGCGTTTTGGCTAATCGTTAGTTATTGTAAGCACATGTCTGGAAATTCTAAAAATTCTACTGCAAATCTTTGTAACCTGTGAAACATAACCTCGAAAAACATTTCGATAGCTGTCTAACATATTTAATGGCGGTCCGCATCTACGCTTCGAAAGGCCTAGGGATATTTTCGGGATGTGAGTTAGTTCCCCTTATAAATTTCAAGAAAGCTATCGCCATCGTCGTTTCACTGACCCGGTTCACCTGACGCTCACGGTAGTGGGGGTTGTCGCTCTCGACTATAAATACGTCTTGCATTTATTTTTATGGCGCGAGGGAAAAATAGTCCTACTGCGCGTGCGCGTGCACATAACAACGGAGATAGTTGAACCGTTGAGTGTAGAAGCCTATAGAGGTGCAGACGGCGTGGTGGGGGTATGCTTATTTACTTTTCCTTATGTATAAGAGCTTTCGCGCCCATCTAGCAGATGGCGCTGATGAAAATTGACCGAATTTAACTCACACTCAAGAGACGTTCGTGTAAACGACCTCCAACACACGCTTGCGTCTCACAGACGTCTCTACTTTCGCGCCCAACCACTCGGAGCGCTATGATTGCTCACTTACACATAAAAGGAGACCGCGTAAACGACCTGCACACACGCTTGCGGCTCACAGACGTCTCCAACTTCGCGCCCAACCACTGGGAGCGCCAAGATCGCTCACTAACACATATAGAAGTTACGCGTAGATACGATACACACATTCAATCGTTTCACACCGACGCTTTCATTCTCTTGAATTCAAAAATGCCCGGAAAATATTTTAGGATCGCTTGAAAAATTTGCATAAAGATTGATTCTTATCTGATTTTAATGCCGAAAACTTTCCGGTGAAAAGTAAAAAATCGCGTAAATAGGTCAACACCAATTTTCTATATTCAATCAAATAACAAAATTTTGGTTTTTTATTAAAATTTTTCTTTTTTTTTCTTTTGAAGCCAAATATAAAAGAAAAACATGAGAAAAAGAATATAAAGAAAAAACTCTGAAACATTATTTGATGTTTAATCGTAAGAAACATCAAAACTGAGAATCCCCGCGTTCTATAATGTTTTACCTGAAATTACCAAAACTTTGTCACAATAATACGACTTATAGTGATAAAGGAAAATAACAACATATACAAATTATAATAATTCGCATGTCGCACGACTCGCAGTTTTCCAAATTACCTGAGAGGTACTGCGAAAAATTCGTTTCCCATTATTTAACATGGCGGGATCCCCGGTAGGCCTATTACCATGAATTGATGAATGACGCTGAAAGAACGAAGGGATGATATCGGGGTGCTTGTTTAATGTGAGTCCCCTCGCCTCTCACGATTTTAGGACGAAAAAATATGGAACGAACGACCGACCTCTAATTACCTTTAAACTTCTTCATAGCTGAATTAGAACTTGAATTTCCTAGATAACGACGTTTCCTCGATTCGCGAGCTTCAGTCGACGACCACTGCAACCCTCTAACTATTCGAGAAATCAAAAGACTACGGAGCAGAAATATTCGATGATCACGGCAACTATCCTGGAACCAATTCCGACGCTTCTCATCCTGATTGATTATTTTTTTAACTAATAACTCAACGACGTTGTATTTGTAACCGATTTCGGGATAATATTTTCCAAAAAGACGCAAATGACTTGACGCAACCTGCCAATATACCTCAGAGGATGCTACAAGATTACCTAACGGAGCCTGATTTCTAGTTGGATACGCCTTAAAAAATTGAAGAACCTGCTCGCTTGATACGCTTTCCCTACGACTATTGAGAAGTATTTCCTTACACCTATCGCAGTTGAATTTCGCTAAGTTTTTTTTTACGGAGAAGCCTGAAAAGTAATAAATTGCGTTGTCCTCTAAACTAACTCGATCTTTAACTAACTCTACCTCAAAAGAATCATCTACATCCTCTTCTACCACATCTACGCCACTTCCCTCAAGATAGTCGAGTCCGTCGATTTGATCGTTATTCGTACAAGTATTGGGTCGGTTAATTTCGGTGTCTGTAGGAACTGATAACGATTTTAGGTCCATAATTTTGTCATCGTCGTTTTCACAATTTCCTGTCTTTGGCGGTATCAATAATCGGTTACTAATTATTTGTTGTAAATTTTGTCGGAATTGAGTCGCGGTAGAATTGGTGCCGTATGAAACGCGTTGTCTCACGATGGAAAACAAATTTTCCACCGGGTCCTGCTGTAGTCGTGACGTCAGTAAGTACTTTACACCCTCCGATTGCAAGTCCCCCCACAGTTTTAAAATTGAAGTAATACTTAGTATTAGATTTTCGAAAGTTGGCGGATTTTTGGCCGTGTGATGAGAAACTTGCAAATGCGGTAACCACTGTAAAGCGGCTTGTAAAATTTCTGTCGATCGTGTATCGTCCGTGTTTAAAGGTTTGCGATTCGGATTTCTGTCAAACAAAGTTTTACTGTTCATCGCGTCAAATATATTGTTAATCTTTCCAATAAAATCGCCTAAATTGTCTAATTCGTCCTGAGTCTCACTGTCCACAGTTGTCGAAGCCAAAGCTAAAAGTGCCGCGTGAACCGAATGACTAAATACCTGAGTTGCTAGTTTCACATTCATCTTATCGAAAGGCCCTGGATATATGTGTCGAGGCGAAAGCTTTGGAACTGATCGAGCTACCCCCTTAGAATCTATCTCATACAAATATCTCAATCCCCTCCACGTAATTAATCCACCATCTCCTACTACAAAATCGTATTTTAACAAATTATTACGTAAAGATTTTATTAAATGCGGAAAATCGAAAAGTCCGTATATTTTTCTATCACCTACAACAATGAAAGGATTTTTATCATCAATTCCTAACAAACGAAATAATTTTTGATTCGGACCACCCTGATCACAAGCGAAAGCTCTAACCTGCAACCCTATGCTAGTCAACGAATCTATAATGCTATTAAAAATGTGAAGTAATTTGTCCGCGGTTACCGGCCCTGCTGATAAATAATACGCTACTGGCATTTTCCAATTATACGTCAAACTCTCACTCTCTCACTCCTATCTAACTCTCCGTAATCCTCAAAACCTTCTACACAATCTAATTTCCTATTATAATTTAACCACTTCTTAATCGTCATCTCATCGAACATTAAAACGCATTGTTTTTCTCGCCTATCCATCGTTGCTACCGCGTTTCCTAATTTGCTGAATAATTCCGTCGATATCCCTGGCTTTAGATCTAATATATTGACCCAGTTCCTAACTGTACGCACACTCGGTAATTTAAACCCCATCCTTAACATAGCTTTATACGATTTCGGAGACTTATAAAACAACGCAAGACCTAATTCTTTCTCTTTTTCCGACCACTGACTAACCTTCTTCCCCACACGCAACTGAGCTTTAACGAAAGTTAGAGGAGCCCCTTTTAATCCGGAAAGAAATCCTATGTCTTTGCTATCTATAACCTTGCTACCTTTAGAATTAGTCGTACGTCGTAGAAGTTTCAATTTCAAATTACGAATTTGTCTCCTAGTCTTATTGTCTTGGTTGTTACGGCGATAAATCTGATTCTGTTTAAATTTTGTGTCCGGTCTAATCTTCGTCGTTGCTGTGTCAGTCTCATGTCTGGTCGTTGCGGTGTCGTCAGTAGCGTTGATAATTGGTAATGTCTTCGAAGCAATGGTGGGGGGCTCTTGAGAAGAATTTGGTAGCAAATCTGTCAGAGTAACTATTTCGTCAAACCTATTCTCGATTTCTATGCTCGAATCTACCATCAAAGGAACTGCAGTACGATTTAGCTTTTGTCTCAATGAATTCTGAAAAGCATTTAATGGAAAATGAAGACTACAAATACGTTTTTCCCTAAGCTTCGAAATAGGAAGATCGTGAAGCTCCTCACTACTGCCACTACGAATGATCCAATCCAAAAGTCTGTTGAAAATAAATAAACATGTATATAGATACACACACACACGCGCACGCGCATATGAAGGGTCCACGGTAAAAAGGGTGATTGTCCACATTTTTGATTCTTCAGAAATTGAAAATAATCTTCTTTGAACAAATTGAAATAATCTTTCATTACTTAAAGTCGAAACAAACAAAAAAATTACATTTTCATAGACAATTTAATCCTAAACAACATTCATAAATAATTTTCAACATTCAGTGAATAATAATACATTACATAATTAAAAAACAGAACAAGATTAATAATTTACAGGGAAAAAATGGGGAATGACAAAGGAAAAAATTTTTTTTTAATTTTTTGTCCACGTTTTTTTTTCCATAGTTTCAGGGAATGCAGTATAATTGTCTTCTAAATCTGACTGCTTTCGTTTTTTCCCTTTAGCTAGTGACGATAATTTAGGAAGCTGAGAAAAAAAAGTTTGCGCTTCTTCTTCACAAAATTATAACTGAAATTTTAATGTAATGTAGCGATAGTTCAATAACTAGATTGCATATGTTAATTTGACGTAACTTTTTTTTTATCAAAAAATTTTGTTTGCGAAAGGGTGTAAGAACCAAAAAAATGATCAAATACAAAATCTGATATGAACAGCATATAAAGCACAGTTCAAACTACCGAAAACTATTTTTTTATTCAAAAAATTGAAAAACTGACAATCTCCCTTTTCCCCATGGACCCTTCATATGTATGTATCTCTAACCTATATAAGCATGTGTGTGTTCAAAGAAAGTTTCCATAGTAAAAATAATGAGTTTGAGCTACAAAGTTTTTTGCCGTTCAAATAGCGTGCGACTGTCGTTTTCCAGATTTCTAAATCAAAGATTTCACATTTTGAATATTCTTCAAAAATAGTATCGACATTTATTTTTAGCTAATTCAGTTCAAAAATGTCTGTGATTAATTATCCATGTTCGATTATGATGTAATCAATATAAAAAACAAAGGGTGAATTCTTTCAATGAAAAACCTCATAAACTTCACTTATCAGAAATTTTATACGTTACTATACAATTATACATACCTATCATCATCGTTACCCGGAAATCTAAAGAAACTAGCAGCAACACCTTGAGAATTTCCCTGACACCCTTTGTAACAACACTTACGCCTAGACATTATGATGGACAATGAATTCCACAAATAGATTGTATATAAACAAGTAATAAATTCAATGGAATCGAAAAATCAATTTAGAGAATTCGAGCGTAACGAAGCAAATCGGAGATAAACGTATTCCACTTGTAACGAGTTTTCTGCGACTGCGATGAATCCCTCTAATTTGTTATAATAACAAAAGATAATCAGTGTGAATCGATTAAAAAGGTGGGGATTTTCTAGCGTAAAAAACCCTCAGACAGTCGACGGTTTTTAACGTTACAATGTTGCTACTGAACAACATTTCCCATTGTTTACTTTAGAGAATATACATTTGTTATTAAAACATATCAAATAAATGTAATTATTTGAAAATTATAAGGTAAATCTCACGTGAGGGAGGGGAGTAGGAGGATTCAAATTTATGAAAAAACACCTTACGTAATTAATATACGTTCCCTTACGAAATGTAGCCAAGTATTTCACATTCGGAAAAGAACACACTTTCAACGCGGCTGATTGGAAAAATATTCTGAAGATTTTATTGTATAAGGTGAAGGTCGAAAAACTCATATCTTTGTCCACTGATGAACTATAGCTCGAACAACTACGATCTTGCGATTCGGGAGTTTGAATAATAGATCCCTGTGAGCCTTGAACACATCCAGATTCCAATAAGCTTGTCGATAATAGATTGAATTGAAAGTCAGAAAATTGCAAATCAAAACTCAAGCTTGTCTTTGTCATGTATGTACAAATTTAACTACGAGAAAAAATTTATACGATTGTATTTCAAAAAATTAGATACGATTTCAGAACAGATAAAAAACGGTCTGTTTTTAACGTCATATAACAATGACCAAAATAATCGATAAAATATTTAAAATCAGCAAAATGAAGTTTGATTGCTTTACTTTAGAATGACACTTGGCTCATTTGTATACGGTTATTATTAGCTGCGAAATATACCATTTTCTCCTCGCAAAGGAAAATTGCAAGCGGATCCCAAAGTATTTGCCAGCACTCTGTACTGAATCATCAATGTTTTTTTTTTTTTATACTGTATATATAATTTTTTGCGAATCGAGGAAACGTCGTTATCTTCAGCCGGTCATTCGTTCCATATTTTTTCGTCCTAAAATCGTGAGAGGCGAAGGGACTCACATTAAACAAGCACCCCGATATCATCCCTTCGTTCTTTCATCGTCATTCATCAATTCATGGTAATAGGCCTACCGGGGATCCCGCCATGTTAAATAATGGGAAACGAATTTTTCGCAGTACCTCTCAGGTAATTTGGAAAACTGCGAGTCGTGCGACATGCGAATTATTATAATTTGTATATGTTGTTATTTTCCTTTATCACTATAAGTCGTATTATTGTGACAAAGTTTTGGTAATTTCAGGTAAAACATTATAGAACGCGGGGATTCTCAGTTTTGATGTTTCTTACGATTAAACATCAAATAATGTTTCAGAGTTTTTTCTTTATATTCTTTTTCTCATGTTTTTCTTTTATATTTGGCTTCAAAAGAAAAAAAAAGAAAAATTTTAATAAAAAACCAAAATTTTGTTATTTGATTGAATATAGAAAATTGGTGTTGACCTATTTACGCGATTTTTTACTTTTCACCGGAAAGTTTTCGGCATTAAAATCAGATAAGAATCAATCTTTATGCAAATTTTTCAAGCGATCCTAAAATATTTTCCGGGCATTTTTGAATTCAAGAGAATGAAAGCGTCGGTGTGAAACGATTGAATGTGTGTATCGTATCTACGCGTAACTTCTATATGTGTTAGTGAGCGATCTTGGCGCTCCCAGTGGTTGGGCGCGAAGTTGGAGACGTCTGTGAGCCGCAAGCGTGTGTGCAGGTCGTTTACGCGGTCTCCTTTTATGTGTAAGTGAGCAATCATAGCGCTCCGAGTGGTTGGGCGCGAAAGTAGAGACGTCTGTGAGACGCAAGCGTGTGTTGGAGGTCGTTTACACGAACGTCTCTTGAGTGTGAGTTAAATTCGGTCAATTTTCATCAGCGCCATCTGCTAGATGGGCGCGAAAGCTCTTATACATAAGGAAAAGTAAATAAGCATACCCCCACCACGCCGTCTGCACCTCTATAGGCTTCTACACTCAACGGTTCAACTATCTCCGTTGTTATGTGCACGCGCACGCGCAGTAGGACTATTTTTCCCTCGCGCCATAAAAATAAATGCAAGACGTATTTATAGTCGAGAGCGACAACCCCCACTACCGTGAGCGTCAGGTGAACCGGGTCAGTGAAACGACGATGGCGATAGCTTTCTTGAAATTTATAAGGGGAACTAACTCACATCCCGAAAATATCCCTAGGCCTTTCGAAGCGTAGATGCGGACCGCCATTAAATATGTTAGACAGCTATCGAAATGTTTTTCGAGGTTATGTTTCACAGGTTACAAAGATTTGCAGTAGAATTTTTAGAATTTCCAGACATGTGCTTACAATAACTAACGATTAGCCAAAACGCTGTAGTTCGCTGATCTATTGTCTTGATCTAAAACATTCATAACGTATTTTCACTATCTCGTGTACAACTCTACAATACTCTATAACCCTAAAAACACTCCTGATATCTGTCAACCAAATACAATGGCCACCTCCACGGACCATGGAGTAAACATATGTAATCGCAACTGAACTAGGGATATTCTTGGTGTATTGGCTCTCCCTTTAAATTTCAAGAAAACTAGCGCCATCGTCGTTTCACTGACCCGGTTCACCAGACGCTCACGGTATATTTTTTTCTATGTAATTTGCATCTCTGCGATGGTCTGTCTATGTTGTTTACTGCGTTTTGGTTCTATTTGGTGGTTGACGACGACGGAGGAGACGACGACGGAGGAGACGATTTTATATCATCGTAAAATTGACCAATCCGATTTTAGAAATTATTATATCTCAGCTGGCGACGTACTGATTGTCTTGATGTTGGTCTCAAATGGAAGCTCTTCCGACCCTTATTACAAAAATAAAACGTCGATCTGCGGTATATTACCAATTCGGTGTAATATATGAAAATATTGTTCCCCCACTCCGCTCAAAGTTGCCTCTCCGGTAAAGAGACTCGGTCGAGTCGCGCTTGTAAGAAAAACTTTTTTTTTAATGTACTCGGCGCGAGACTCTACCGAGTCTCTTGATATTGCTAATCCCTATAAGTGGCGGGGTCAGGAACTAAGAGAAACAGAATATGTCTCTGACTCACTTCTCTAAAATCCAGTTAACATGTTCTGCGCAGCTGCGATAGTAATGGTGGATTGGCGGGTTTTAAAAGTATCTAACCTTAAAATTTAAATATAATTTTTACTTGAACGTGAATGAGTTTTAAAATATTTTTAGCCTATGAAATAATAATACGAAACGTATAAGCGAATCGTCGATTTAATCTTAACCTTCGAAACATTATTATACGTGTAAATGTTCTACGCAAGTGCCAGATGTTGACCTGCGCAGAAAACTCTGATTTGAACATGATAGAAAGAGACAACATTATCGTCGGCACGACGATTTACTGTATATGTTTACTGTATGTATGTGTGTGTACAGTAAACATATACAGTAAATCGTAATAAATATATATATATATATATATATATATATATATATATATATATATATATATATATATATATATATATATATATATATATATATATATATATATATATATATATATATATATATATATATATATCAAGAGACTCGGTAGAGTCTCGCGCCAAGTACATTAAAAAAAAAATAATACATCATTAATATGCAATTTATTAAGCTATGAGCTAGCGCGAGACTCAACCGAGTCTCTTTACCGGAGCGGTAGGATTTTCGGCGGAGTGGGGGTATAATTTTTTTAATTTTATTTATTTTCTGCCGTATTCTGTAACTTAACGGAGACCAACGACTAATTTTCAGAATCAGGGTCTACGCCGCTTTCATTTAAGACCAATATGAATGCGATCGGTGCACGGAAACTGATTATTTTTGTCTTTTCTTGAATTACAAGCACTCGGTTCGATCAAGAACTTTCGTCGTCGTCGTCTCCGTCATCACAAAAGTTGCCTGGGTATGTAGGGAC